>JAWNPG010000019.1:2845000-3445000 GCA_035045145.1 Drosophila meridionalis | reverse complement strand
TTACGCTGTTGTCACTGAGTTTCGAACTCGGGACCTTTTGTTTATGCGCTTTGCGTCTACCCACTACGCCACACCAGTATTGCGTTGTTTGTTGGCAAAACGCAAAGTACTACTACAAGGCGATATGTGACAAATACATAAGCTAAAGAAGGAGATCAATCGCAATTGTGATTCTTAGAATATGCTGAAATGCGCGCATATAAACGTATGAGTATGTGTACATACAAAAACGGTGGTTTGTTTGAATGTATGTGTATGTGTATATGTTTTTTGCTGCGCGTCGCTGCTTGCCACGTGCGTGTGATAATTGGCTAAACGTTTTCTTCAATAAATCGGGACTGACTTAACGGAATTTGATGAAACTTTCAGCATATGATTTTATTGAATTTTTTACATTTTATAAAAATGATAATTTGCAACAGACTCTTCATGAGTGGCGAAGGGGAGGAGGGGGGTGGGTTAATTAGTAAAAAGAGCCGGTATCCAAAAAATAAAAAATAGAAATTGCATAAAATTCACATTAATCTATATGCAAAATTTGAGGGGTGTAGCTCAAAAGGTGTGGGAGATATAATTTTATAACCTGTTTTCGATAAGGTTTAAAATCGATAACAAAACAACAAAAATAGATATCGTTTTTTGGTAACAAACTTGACCTGCGCGTGCTATCCACGGACGCAACAAAAAAAATTCAAGTCTCTAGCTTGTCTAGATGCTTCAATCGACGCGTTCAAACATACGGACAGACGGACGGACGGACGGACGGACAGACAGACGGACAGACAGACAGATGGACAGGGCTAAATCGACTCAGCTCGTCGCCCTATAATATATATACTTTGTGGGGTCTGACACGCCTCCTTCTGCCTGTTACATACATTTAACAAAACCATTATACCCTGATTTCCCATTTTTAATGGGCTCAGGGTATAAAAATTAAGAATTGTCGTGAATGAAAATAACATCGAAGATAAGTTAACAAAATTCGAAATAATACTTTATACATATAACCACAAAACCAAACATAACACGACTAATAGGACACCAACAGATATATTCACCCGAATATAATAAACAGGAGAACAAAAGATAAATTAAATAAAAATAGACAGAACTTTGATATAGATACTAGATACAAACAAGCCCCATTAATCAAATCTAAAACCACAAACCCGTTCAAAAAGACAGGAGAAATTAAACCAATTGACGATTAACATTTCGAGGAAATAAATAGAGGACAGAAAGTAATACATTACATATCAAAATTCAAAAAGAGAAAAAGATAAATAATAAAAGCAAATATGATAATTAATTACAGGTAAACAACTTCAGATGACCCTCATAAAA
Organism: Drosophila meridionalis; assembly: GCA_035045145.1. Taxonomy (NCBI): domain Eukaryota; kingdom Metazoa; phylum Arthropoda; class Insecta; order Diptera; family Drosophilidae; genus Drosophila; species Drosophila meridionalis. Next base: position 3,443,653 of record JAWNPG010000019.1, on the reverse strand, counting down.
ATTATGACAATCATCCTTTTACTGAAAACAAACTCATCAAAGCGGGAAATTCTTAGAAGCATGTAAAGCGCAAATAAATTTTGCAGAAGAATATGTTACGTTAGGTAAATATACTTTTTACTTCAAATATGATAACATTAATAACAATATAAATATTAAAGCAACAGATTATATCGAAAATGAAGAATATTTCAACCCACAAACTACTGACGAATTAGCTATAAATTTCGCTTTTAAAAAAGAATTAACTAATTGTTGAACATTTAAACTCAGAGGAAATCAATAAATTAGAAAAGATCTTATATGAATTCAATGATATTTAGTATCGCGAAGGTGAAAATTTGACGTTCACGAGTACTGTAAAGTACTCAATTCAGAATAAACATGAAGACCCAATATATAGAAAAGACGACCATATAAATATCCTCAAACATTTGACGAAGAAGTCAATAAACAAATTAAGGAAATGATTAAGCAGGAATTATTCGAAAATCTAAATCGCCCTATTGCTCACCAATCTGGATCGTTAAAAAAAAGAAGACGCATCCAAGAAACAAAAATTCCGATTAGTCATTGACTATCGGAACCTTAATGATGTAGCAATAGATGACAAATTTCCCATACCACTTATGGACGAAATACTTGATAAATTAGGAAAATGTCAATATTTCACAACAATCGATTTAGCAAAGGGATTTCATCAAATTCAAATGGACCCTGAATCCATTCCAATAACAGCCTTCTCAACTAAGCATGGTCATTACGAATATACACGTATGCCATTTGGCCTTAAAAACGCACCACCAAACTTTCCAGAGATGTATGAATAATCTCTTGGAAGATCTTATTTATATAGATTGTCTGGTATACTTAGACGATATAATTGTATATTCCACTTCATTGGAAGAACATTTATCATCATTAAGAAGAGTATTTAGTAAACTTAGGGAAGCTAATTTGAAAATACAACTTGACAAATGCGAATTTATGAAGACAGAAACTGAATTCTTAGGACATATTATAACTACCGAAGGTATAAAACCAAATTCAAATAAAATTAAAGCAATTATCAATTTTCCAATACCAAGAGATTAAATTATTTTTAGGTTTATGTGGATTTTACCGAAAATTCATACCTAATTTCGCAAATATTGACAAACCATTTTCGCTTACTACAGATGCTAGCAATATAACTGTAGGAGCCGTCCAATCCCAAAACCATAAGCTAATCTGCTATGCCAGCAAAACTCTTAACGAACACGAAATAAATTACTCAGCGATCGAAAAAGAATTATTAGCCATTGTTTGGGCTACAAAATACTTTAGATCATATTTATTCGGTCGAAAATTCGAGATTCTTAGTGAACACAAACCATTCGTGTGGCTTAATAATATAAAAGAGCCTAACATGAAATTGCTACGTTTAAAATCAAATTAAACGAGATTGATTACCATAAAAAATATGTACCCGGTAAAGAAAATTATGTAGCCGACGCTCTATCAGGAGTAATATTAAATGAAAATTTCTTAGGAGAAAATGAAAGTACGGCAACAACAATACATAACGCCCATGAAGATAATAATAATTACATACAATTAACAGAAAGACCAATAAATTACTATAATAGGCAAATCGAATTTATTAAAGGTACCGAATATACTCGTAAAGTAAATATAACAAATTATTTCCATAAAACCAAAATTAAAACAAGTAAGAAAACTCTAGTCGGAGGTGCCCGACTAAGAGATACCCTGGGCCCTGTCCAATTTGCATTGCTTAATACGCTTTATAGTTTTCATATAACATTAAATTTACCAAAATAATATTATAAATTTGAAATTTTATTCAACTAAAAAATCAACTAAATAATAAAAACTAAATAATTAAATAAATAAACAAATTAACAAAAAAAAAAAAACAGAAAAACAAACTGTTGGAAGCTGCCGAGCTTTTTCGGCAACTCTGGCTCCAATCATTTACGAAGGCAAATAATAAAACCACGATTTAATTTAGCTTATTATTTATTAATTTAATGCCTAGTCCGCGATGATCGTATAGGCAAAGTTAATGCAATTACAATAGAGATAGGTAGGTGTTGCTCGCTTGAAGGTGATTTTCGAACTTAAAGAATAGAATACAAAAATGATAAGCAAGAGACCGAGCAGCAGAAATTTACATATGTATATGTGTTACAGTTTCTTTTTGTGCCTAACTGCACTATGAGCGAATGAGAATGTGATAAAGAGCAGATGGCTTAAGAGAAGCTTATTTAAGAGCAATTATTAGCTGCTGCGCCGAACATCCTCCCCCCCCCGTTGAAAGACCAAGTCTTTTAACAGGATCATCAACCGGAAGGACGCACAGCTTATTGACAGCTCGACGTGTAGTTCCAGTGGGTGTGCGCAGAACAGCGACTCTCACAGCACCATCAGCTCCAGCGATGGTCTCAACGACTCGAGCTAATGGCCATTTTAACGGCGGCAAGTTTTCGTCCTTCACACATAGGACATCATTGATCTTGATCGGAGGCTGCGAGGTGACCCATTTTCCACGCTGTTGAAGAATAGTAAGGTACTCCTCACTCCAGCGCTTCCAGAACGATTGCTGTATGTAAGCAATGCGTTGCCATTGACCGAGGCGATTGTGGTCGAGCCCAGTTACGTCTGGCTCGGGAAAATCGATGAGTGGTCGACCAATCAAAAAATGTCCTGGAGTGAGAACTCCAAGATCATCGGGATTTTCTGAAAGTGGAACAAGAGGACGAGAATTGATTATAGCCTGAATTTGGCATACCAAGGTGCGAAGTTCATCGAAGCCGAGAAGTGATGATCCCATAGGGCGGTATAGATGACTCTTTGCGGTCTTCACTGCTGCTTCCCATAGGCCACCGAAATGTGGCGAGCGAGGAGGTATGAACTTCCAATCAAAACTGTTGTTGATGCAGTAGTTCTGAACTTCAGTGCGATGTTCCTGGCTCAACAATAAACGTTTTAGATCGGCTAGCTCGTTCCGTGCACCCACAAAGTTAGTAGCGTTGTCAGACCAAATGCATCTTGGAATGCCGCGCGTACTGATGAAACGCTTGAGGGCGCCCAAGAAAGCTGCGGTCGACAGATCCTTTGCGAGCTCCAACCATACAGCCTTAGTTGCGAAGCAAACGAATACGCAGATGTAGTATTTTATTGAAGTTCGGTTTCGTCCATCGGGTTTGTAGTAAAATGGTCCACAGTAGTCGATTCCAGTGACAGTAAATGCCGGTGAAAACTGTATACGATCCTTAGGCAAGTCCGCCATTATATGCTCCACTAGACGAGGCCGGGATCTACAGCATATGACACATTTTCGCAATGCTCGGGAGACAGTTTTTATGCCGCCTATGGGCCAAAACTGGAGTCGAATTACTCCAAGCAAGGCCTGCGGGCCTGCATGATGATGCGCTAGATGAAGATGAGATACTATAGAGAAGGTCAAGGGATGTTCTTTGGGCAAGATAATTGGGTGGCGCGCATTCAAGCCGAGAGTAGAGTGCCGCAAGCGGCCACCAACTCGAAGTAGACCAAAGTCATCCATAAACGGAGAGAGCGAAAGAATGGCGCTTGACGAATGAACATTCTTTCCATTTCGTAGTGCAGAGTATTCTCGGTGCAGCTGAGTTCTTTGAACAAGACGACACAATATGTGCGATCCTTGACGAAGATCGTCCGCTGACAATCCAGGTGCCTTTGTTACGTCGCTGCTGTCATCGAGTTTGAGAAAACTTTCCTGTTCAGTTTCTGGAACTCCGCGAAGTGCGTCTCTTGAATTGGAACACCATTTTCTCAACTTAAAGTTTCCTCGAGCAAGAAGACCTGTGGTTTGTTGCATTATGTCGCGAACTTCTTCAACTGAATTGCCTCCTGAGATCAGGTCATCAACGTAGAAATCTCGCAAAACCGTTTTGGATCCTAATGGGTATGCCGACGACTCATCTATTGCCAGTTGATGCATTGCACGAATGGCCAAAAATGAAGCGGGTTTGGTCCCATAAGTGACGGTATTCCATTTGAAGACTTCGATAGCATCGTCTGATGAATTTCGCCATAAAATGCACTGGAGCATAGAAACAGGCTCCACGACCTTCACACACCTATACATTTTACCAATATCACCAGTAAGTGCAATCGAAAATGTACGAAAACGAACGAGTGTGTGAAACAAGGTAGCTTGAATAGTCCGTCCTGACATAAGCAAATCGTTTAATGAGAAACCAGATGTGGTAGCGGCCGAGCCATCAAAGACAACTCTTAGCTTTGTTGTCGAACTCTCTTCTTTGTATACGCAATGATGAGGTAAGAAATATTTGCATTCATTGATCTCTTCGCTAGGAACCAAAGACATATGATTGAGATCAATATACTCCTTTATAAATGCTGAGTATTTCTCCTTTAAAGTTTGATTTCGAGCGAACTTACGCTCTAAATTCAATAATCGACGCTTGGCCTGCAAATAGGAATCGCCCAAGATTCAACGCCTTGTTTTTTTGACAAGCAGACTGAATATTCCCCAGAAGGTAATCGACGATAGTTTGTAATGAAATGCTGCTTGCAATTAAGTTCTTCTGTGGTTACCTTGGCAATAGGCTCGAAAACGTGTTCCACTTCCCAAAACTGACGCACCAACTCATCAAGCCGAGTGTTGTGATTGGCGTGATCCGAATTTCTTCGGGTTGCGATAAACGAACAGAGTTTGGGGGCATGTTGCCCGCCACCTGAAATGATCCAGCCGAGCTGCGCTTTCTGCACAACTGGTAATCCAGGTGCCAACTGAATTTGCCCAACACACATCAGCTCGAAGAAGAGACCAGCTCCGATGAGAAGATCAATCCGTTGTGACTTATGGAACAAAGGATTAGCTAGCTGTAGGTTTGAGGGTATATTCCAAGTGTTAGTAGAAATTGAGATGCCAGGCTGGTTGTCAGTAATAGTCTGGGCGACGATGGCAGTGATGGAGGCAGAATAATCAGAAATCCGCGATTTCAGAACGAGATTGACTGAATATCCTTCAGTTGAGAAGCTGGCATCTCCAATGCCAGACACTGCAGTCAGTGATTTACATTTTCGAAGCTGAAGCTGATTTGCAAACCGACTGGTGACGAAGTGAAGTTGTTAAAAAGTTAAAAAAGTTACGCTGTCGTCAATGAGTTTCGAACTCGGGACCTTTCGTTTACACGCTTTATTTATATAATTATATTATTATATTGTATTGCTTGTTGACAAAACGCAAAATAGTACTACAATAGCGATATGTGACAAATACAAAACTAAAGAAGCTAAAGCAGATCAATCGCAATTGTGATTCTTAGAATATGCTGAAATGCGCGCATATGAATGTATGAGTATGTGTACATACAAAAACGGTGGTCTGTTTAAATGTATGCGTGCAAAGGGCGATATATGACAAATACAAAACTACAGAAGCGGCTGAAAATGCACAGAAGCGGCTGTGCACATGCATAAGCAGACGCGCTTGCACGTTTCAATGTATGTGTATGTGTAAATGTTTTTTGCTGCGCGTCGCTGCTTGCTACGTGATTGGCTAATCGTTTTGTTTAATAATTATATAATTAAATAAATAACATAAAGAGAAGTAAAACAAAAGTCGCTGCCGCTGGATTTGAACCTACATCTACTACATATGTGTCGTTAAAGCACACCATCTCAACTAGCAAAGCCACTTTTATTGATTGATTGATTTTATTGATTAATTGACATACAAATCTCCTAGTCAGGCACCCCCGAATAGAGCTTTCTTACTTATACATTATAATTATACATTAAGTATAACATAATGCCAGAGTTTTGCAAGCGTTTCGCACATGTGCAGATAAATGCATATGCATATGCACATGTAAGCAAGCGACTGTAAGTGTAAGTAACGTGTACATCACCACAACAAATTAAAATTTAATTCTTGTGCGCTGCTGTTCGTGCCAACATACATACATACATGATGGGCGCCATTGTCAATTTTTTTTTGTGTGGAATAATTTTGTTCTGAATGACCAGTCTATGTCAATTCGATAAAAAAAAAAACAAGTAAGAAAATCCTAGTCGGAGGTGCCCGACTAAAAGATCCCCTGAGCCCCGTCCGATTTGCATTGTTTAATACGCTATATAGCTTGCATATAACATTAAATTTTGCAAAATTAAATTATAATTTTGAAATTTTATTCAACTAGAATGTATGTAAATCAAAAATAAATAAATAATTAAATAAATAAACAAAAAAAAAAGAAAGCAAACATCACCGCACCTGGGCTCGAACCTACATCTATTTACTACATGTGTAACGTTAAAGCGCGTCATCACAACTAGCACGACCACCTCATGTTTATAGATTTAAAAAAAAATTAAAAAAGTTGCGCTGTCGTCACCGAGTTTCGAACCCGGGACCTTTCGTTCAAGCGCTTTGCGTCTACCCACTACGCCATACCAGTATTGCATTGCTTGTTGGCAAAACCCAAGGTAGTACTACAAGGGCGATATGTGACAAATACAAAACTAAAGAAGCTAAAGAAGCAGATCAATCGCAATTGTGATTCTTAGAATATGCTGAAATGCGTGCATGTGAACGTATGAGTATGTGTACATACAAAAACGATGGTCTGTTTCAATGTATGCGTGTAAAGGGCGATATATGACAAATACAAAACTAAAGAAGCGGCTGAAAATACACAGAAGCGACTGTGCACATGCATAAGCACACGCGCTTGCACGATTCAATGTATGTGTATGTGTAAATGTTTTTTGCTGCGCGTCGCTGCTTGCCACGTGGCGTGGCAAATCGGGAAAACTGTAAATTCTACATTCTGAAATTTGGCAGGTATTTTAACGCTTCGATTCTATAAAGATTGATCAAAAGATTTTATGTCCACGCCCACTGGGAGCGTGGTAAATCGGATCTGAATATAGAGTGATTTTACAAATTCAGGTATATTTTGAGCACTATTGATGCTAGAGACTTGAAATTTGATATATATACTCGGATAAGCAACCCAAGATCAAAAAGGTATGACGGACATACCTACGCCTTCAGGGGGCGTGGCAAATCGCAAAAAGCTTATAGCTACTAAAGTTTTTAGCTAGGGGGCCTCCTCTATTGATTCCCCAAAAATAAATCTTACGCCCCTTCGGGGGTACCACGCAAAAAGCTTATAGCTCCTAAAGTTTTTAGTTAGGGGGCCTCCTCTCTTGATTCCCCAAAAATAAATCTTACGCCCCTTCGAGGGTACCACGCCCCCGAAGGGGCGTAAGATTTATTTTTGGGGAATCAAGAGAGGAGGCCCCCTAACTAAAAACTTTAGGAGCTATAAGCTTTTTGCGATCGAAAAAATACCTTTAACTTTCACATTTTTGGAGTGTAAGCATCCAAACTTTACAGTTACGTTACCCTCGACTCCTTCTAGGAACTTGCCAAATATGATATGTCTACGCCTACTGGGGGCGTGGCAAATTGGCAACAAAATTTGTAACGCCCAGCTGCAAAATTCATATGCCTGTGCCACCTATATAAATAAGCTTAATAAAAATTACTAAGACGACAAACGGCACTTCTGAGAAATATATGTAATTCGATTTAATGTTGAAGTTCTGCAAATAATTTATCTGCTAAAATTATCATTTTTCGTATAGCCTAGGTCAGTTATGTTATTTTCTTTTTGTGTGTGTGACCCTGACAAAAAATGTTAATATCAAATACCGATATTTGTGTAATCGACTTAGTCCGAACAAAATTATTCACACACAAAAAAATTGACGATAGGTCCCATCAGGTATGTATGTAGGCACGAACAGCTGCGAAACTATTTTCATGCCGTCGCCGCCGCGTCTCGAACGCGGACCCTTTTGCTTACACGCTTTTCATCTACCTGCTGCGCCACATCAGTTTTGCATTGCCTGTTGGCAAATCCGAAACTACTTCACTACAAGGGCGACTTTTGACAAATACAAAACTATAGAAGCTGCTGTTAATGCAAACACAATATAAACATAATTCAATCGCAATTGTGATTCTTAGAAAAAGCTGAAATGCGCGCATATGAACGTATGTATTTATATGTGTACATACAAAAACGGTGGTCGGTTGAATGTATGCGTATAAAGGTCGATATTTGACAAATACAAAACTAAAGAAGCGGCTGAAAATGCAAACACAACTCAATAACAATTTTGGTTGAAGAATATGCTAGAATGAATGGCGCTGAATTTATTTGTGACCATGCATAAGCAAACGCGCTTGCACGTTTCAATGTATGTACATATGTGTAAATGTAAATATATTTTGCTGTCGCTGCTTAACGCGTGCGTGTCATAATTGGCCAAACGTTTTGTTTAATAGATTGCGACTGACTTAACGGAACTTGATGAAACTTTCAGCATATGATTCTATTGCATTTTTTACATTTTATAAAAATGCTAATTCATTCACTTGGTTATATTTGCAAAAATTGAAATTGCAGAAAATTCACATGAATCTACATAAATGCAAAATTTGAGATAAATTATTAAATTTAAAATACCAGATGCCCCTGTGGGAAACGAGTATCACGCCTTAGGTCTCGCCCTAAGGCAACGTTCTTACTTGTTTAACCTGTTTTCGATAAAGTTTAAAATCGATAACAATACAACAAAAATAGATATCGTATTTTGGTAACAAACTTGACCTGCGCGTGCTATCCACGGACCCGACAAAAAAAATCAAGTCTCTAGCTTGTCTAGATGCTTCAATCGACGCGTTCAAACATACGGACGGACGGACGGACAGACAGACAGACGAACAGGGCTAAATCGACTCAGCTCGTCGCCCTGATCAAGAATATATATACTTTGTGGGGTCTGACACGCCTCCTTCTGCCTGTTACATACATTTAACAAAACCATTACACCCTGATTTCCCATTTTCAATGGGCTCAGGGTATAAAAAGAAACAGCTATGACGCCAGAATAAGCAGCAACATTGTAACTTTGACTTTGAAATGAATAAAGACAATTCTAATCTGAGACTTAACTGAAGAGGTTGAGCCATGTTATTTAATTTCAAAAACAAAGAACTCAAAACAAAATGGCGCAGCCGGTAAGATACTTTTTTTAAAAAAGGATTCTGTGATAAATTCGAACTAAAAATAAGTCGACAAATCGATCATTATAAAACAAAAAGTCAAACTAAAAATAAGTTTACAAGTTTTATAAATCGAAAAAAGAGGTCAAAATACAAATAAGTTGACAACTTTTAAAAAGTACATCTCAACGCTGGCAACCAGAAAACAAAAGAGAGCAGTATATTACGACAAAAGCAGGATGGCACAAGATAACCCACAAATGTCATCGCAGCAATTATATGAGCAGTTGATCAACAAGGAGCGGCAACTAGAGGAGCTACATCAAGCTTATGTCACGCTCCAGGGAAACACCAATGCGGCTCAGAAGGAACGGTTGTTTCAAAACATCAATTATTTGGCAACGTTCACGGGAACAGGTGATATATCGATTAACTCGTTATTCAGCAGCGTGGAGTACCTTCTCCAAGGAGGACAATCTAGGAAAATCTTTAACAAGACAATCCAAGGACAGGCGAAGGATGTAGTTATCAATATACCGGAACCAGACAACTGTGAGCTAATCAAGTCAACCCTAAAGCTGAGGTATCGACCGGACACGGAACCCCATCAAATTTACCGTAAAATTGATGAGTTAAAAGTAGATACAAACTTGTAGCAGAACTACAAAATATTAAGTATAAAACAGACGAATTAAGAGTTTACCATCAAAAAGATCATTTTATATTTTTAAGTAACGTAGAAAGTTTACTAGTAAATGCAGCTAAAGAAATGAGTCAAGGCACTTTACTTGATAAAATATACGAAAAAAGAAATTTAAATGAGATTATAAAAATAATGATGTTACGTAGATACGAAAATAGTTGTATTAGATTTCAATATAAGAAAAGTAAACCCAATAGGTATAACGCTGAGGCTGAGTCTATCAAGAAAAATCATAACTACAACAAGTAAGAGTGCTCTAGTCGAGACTGCTCGACTAGGAGATACCCTGAGCCCTGTGAGCCAAATATCATATCATTCCATGCTCTCTTTAAGCATGCATAAAAACAACATATACACACGCATACATACATATGTACGCACGCATAGGCGCGCGCTCTGCCAACTGCGCAGTTAACGCAGCGACTTAATTGCTTAATAACTTTCCTTAGCGATGGACTAACTGCATAAAACTTTCACAACTTATTATTGGCATTTATATGTGTGTATTTGCCAAAGCACAAGTCTCTAGTATTTGATTTACACTTTTTACAAATAGGGGACTATGGGGGGCGAATGGGGCGTGGCATCCAAAATCTAAAGATCACGTAATCTCCGTATTCATTACACGCACCTACACAGCAAATTTGAAGTCTCTAGCTCAAACAATGTACAAACTACACCTTAAAAACTTATTTTCGATAAGCATTAAAATCGATAACATTACAACAAAAATAGTTATCGTTCATACGAAGCAAACTTGACCTGCGCGTGCTATACACGGACCTACAAAAAAAATTTCAGCTGTCTAGCTCGTCTACGTTCTGAGATCGACGCGTTCAAACATACGGACAGACGGACAGACAGACAGACGGACAGGGCTAAATCGACTCAGCTCGTCGCCCTGATCAAGAACATATATACTTTGTGGGGTCTGACGCGCCTCCTTCTGTCTGTTACATACATTTAACAAAACCATTATACCCTGATTTCCCATTTTCAATGGGCTCAGGGTATAAAAACGAAAATATCCAACAACAAAATTATAACAAGAAGCAACAATATTATCAACAAAATTATAACAATAACAAGCAATCTTATTATCAACCACAAAGTGGTCACAACAAAAATCAACAAAATTACCAACAAAACAATCAGCAACAATGGTACAGAAACAACTCAGGTCAGTACAGACTAGATTATACTCAACACAATTCAGGACAGAGTCACCCTAACCAAAATCATCAGCAAACAAATTCACAACAGTCAAAACAGTATAGGTCAAGGAATTCAGAACCCATGGAAAAAGAAAACCTAGAAACAAAGCAAGATACAAACAGTTACCAAGAAACAAGAAATGACTACGACCAGGCAGAGGTTAATAATACAGTTTTTTTTATGAAGCAGCCTCGAAATGCCTACCATTATTAGAACTAAACATCGATAAACATAAATATATAGCATTAATAGATACAGGAGCAAGTTTAAGTCTAGTTAACAACCAAATTAATGGGCACACAAAGATTAAGCTGAATAAACCCATATCATATAGCACAATTAATAGTAAGGACATAATAGAGTATGAAATTCATACAACAGCACCTAGAGAATTTAATTTACCAAACAACGCTGAAAGTTAGCCCGCTGGAAGTTAGCCCCACTAAAGGGAAGAAAGTATAACTTTATTATAGGTATAGACCTTCTACAATTTTTAATTGCAGTTATTAATATTGAAAGAAACAGTTTAACATTAAATCACAAAGAAAACCGTATAATAAATAAGCCATATCAATATGAAGAAATCTGTGCATTAGAGAGTACTATAGATAAATATAATAGCTTGGCATTAGATCATATAAATACACAAGAAGTAATTGAAGTTAAGAAAATTATAAAACGATATAGTAAATTTTTTTCAAAGAAGGAGATAAACTAACTAGTACAACCGAAATAGAACATGAAATACGGACAACTACAGATGAACAACTTAATTCAAAGCTATATAGATACCCACCACAGCATGAGGAAGAAGTCAGAAAACAGATAAAAGAAATGGAAGAACAGGGAATTATTAGAAAAAGCAATTCAAGATATTCGAGCCCACTTTTAGTAATACCAAAAAAGTTAGACAATTCAAAACAACAAAAATTTCGCATTGTAATAGATTATAGAAAACTTAACGAAATAACCATCGACGATAAATTTCCGATTCCTAATATAAATTCAATTCTTGATAAACTCGAAAGAGCCCAGTACTTCACAACAATAGATCTAGCAAAAGGCTACCATCAAATTTTAGTAAAAGAGGAAGAAAGAAAGAAAACGGCCTTTGTTACGCCGCATGAATTTATTAGAATGCCATTTGGATTGAAAAATGCCCCCGCCACTTTTCAAAGACTAATGAATGAAATCTTAAGAGATTTTATTAACAAAAAATGTGTCGTATATTTGGACGATATACTTATTTTTAGCACATCGTTGCAAGAGCATGTTGAAGCCATCAACGAAATATTTAAAGTATTAGAGGATACGAATTTGAAGATTCAAATCGATAAGTGTAACTTCATGAAGAAGGAAACAGAATTTTTAGGTCATATCTTAACCAAAGAAGGTATTAAACCAAATCCAAACAAAATAGCCATAATAGAAAAGTTACCTTTACCAAAAACAGAAAAGGAGATAAAAAGTTTTTTAGGCATAACAGGTTTCTACAGAAAATTTATTAAAGATTACGCAAAAGTATCACAGCCCATAACAAAATATTTAAAGAAAGATACTAAAATAAATACAAAAGATCCAACTTTCATCGAAGCATTTGAAAAGTTAAAGCAGCTTATTTGTTCACATAGATTATTAAGATTTCCTAACTTTGAAAAATCATTCACGCTTACAACTGACGCTTCAAATTATGCCATAGGATCAGTTCTTTCTCAAGAAGGGCATCCAATTTGTTTTGCGTCAAGAACATTGAACAATCATGAGAAAAATTATTCAGCAACAGATAAAGAATTTTTAGCAATACTATGGAGTGTAAACTATTTTAGACCATATCTCTACGGAAGAAAATTCAAATTATTAACAGATCACCAAGCATAAAATTCTTATATTCAAAACATAAAGGGAAAGATATTTCGCCAAGGCATCAAAGATGGTTACTAAAACTAGGAGAATATCAGTTTGACATAGATTACTTAAGAGGAAGAGAAAACAGAGCAGAGATTTCTTAAGCAGAATAAAAGGTAATGATTTTGACCCACAGCAAGATAACAATGACAATATATCAGACATAAACATAATAACAAATATTGAAGATACAGAAGATAACTATTCGTTAGCAGCAACTATATATTCAGCAGAAGAAAATTTGCAGGATCATTTTCTAATAAAGGAAGAAATAGTAAATAAATATAAAACACAAATAGTAATAACAAATTCCAAAACAGAAGAGTGTAAAACGATTCATGGAAAAATAATAATTTTCATAGCAAAACAAGACTTCCCAAAAATGGAAGAAATTTTTACAAAATACTTAAACAAATACTTAAACAAAGGAAAAGTAGGCATATATTCAGATCTACCGGATCAGGAATATAATATAGTGCAAGAAAAATTAGTTCAATTATACTCTAACAACAAACAAATAGAATTCACTAAATGCACACATAGAGCTCAAGATATAGAAACTGAAACGGAAGCTGTAAAACAAATATCTATTTACCATGTACAAGAGAGTATGCATTCAGGTATTATAAAATGAATAAAAACCAAATAATACAAATAGACACATACGTATTAAAAAACACATATTTCTTAACTATTATAGATACATTTTCGAAATTTGCAGCCGTTTACCCACTAAACGATAGGAACCATATAACCATTGTAGAGCAGATCGAAAATCATTTTACTAAAATAGGCAAACCAAATAAGATTGTAGCTGACAATGAATTTAAATCAATAAGAATTAAAGAACTATTAAGTCGAGAAAATATTGAATTACATTTAACAAAACCGGATAATATATAATACAGAAACAGAAAACATATCAGTAAAACAAATTATGCAAAGGACAGTAAGAAATTATAACGACAGGTACCACTCTACTTAAGAATAATATTCATATGCCTGTGCCACCTATATAAATAAGCTTAATAAGAATTGCTAAGACGACAAACGGCATTTCTGAGAAATATATGTAATTCGATTTAATGTTGAAGTTCTGCAAATAATTTATCTGCTAAAATTATCATTTTTCGTATAGCCTAGGTCAGTTATGTTATTTTCTTTTTGTGTGTGTGACCCTGACAAAAAATGTAAATATCAAATACCGATATTTGTGTAATCGACTTAGTCCGAACAAAATTATTCACACACAAAAAAATTGACGATAGGTCCCATCAGGTATGTATGTATGTAGGCACGAACAGCTGCGAAACTATTTTCATGCCGTCGCCGCCGTGTCTCGAACGCGGACCCTTTTGCTTACACGCTTTTCATCTACCTGCTGCGCCACATCAGTTTTGCATTGCCTGTTGGCAAATCCGAAACTACTTCACTACAAGGGCGACTTTTGACAAATACAAAACTATAGAAGCTGCTGTTAATGCAAACACAATATAAACATAATTCAATCGCAATTGTGATTCTTAGAAAAAGCTGAAATGCGCGCATATGAACGTATGTATTTATATGTGTACATACAAAAACGGTGGTCGGTTGAATGTATGCGTATAAAGGTCGATATTTGACAAATACAAAACTAAAGAAGCGGCTGAAAATGCAAACACAACTCAATAACAATTTTGGTTGAAGAATATGCTAGAATGAATGGCGCTGAATTTATTTGTGACCATGCATAAGCAAACGCGCTTGCACGTTTCAATGTATGTACATATGTGTAAATGTAAATATATTTTGCTGTCGCTGCTTAACGCGTGCGTGTCATAATTGGCCAAACGTTTTGTTTAATAGATTGCGACTAACTTAACGGAACTTGATGAAACTTTCAGCATATGATTCTATTGAATTTTTTACATTTTATAAAAATGCTAATTCATTCACATGGTTATATTTGCAAAAATTGAAATTGCAGAAAATTCACATGAATCTACATAAATGCAAAATTTGAGATAAATTATTAAATTTAAAATACCAGATGCCCCTGTGGGAAACGAGTATCACGCCTTAGGTCTCGCCCTAAGGCAACGTTCTTACTTGTTTAACCTGTTTTCGATAAGGTTTAAAATCGATAACAATACAACAAAAATAGATATCGTATTTTGGTAACAAACTTGACCTGCGCGTGCTATCCACGGACCCAACAAAAAAAATCAAGTCTCTAGCTTGTCTAGATGCTTCAATCGACGCGTTCAAACATACGGACGGACGGACGGACGGACGGACGGACAGACAGACGAACAGGGCTAAATCGATCAAGAATATATATACTTTGTGGGGTCTGACACGCCTCCTTCTGCCTGTTACATACATTTAACAAAACCATTACACCCTGATTTCCCATTTTCAATGGGCTCAGGGTATAAAAAGAAACAGCTATGACGCCAGAATAAGCAGCAACATTGTAACTTTGACTTTGAAATGAATAAAGACAGTTCTAATCTGAGACTTAACTGAAGAGGTTGGCGCAGCCGGTAAGATACTTTTTTTTTAAAAAGGATTCTGTGATAAATTCGAACTAAAAATAAGTCGACAAATCGATCATTATGAAACAAAAAGTCAAACTAAAAATAAGTTTACAAGTTTTATAAATCGAAAAAAGAGGTCAAAATACAAATAAGTTGACAACTTTTAAAAAGTACATCTCAACGCTGGCAACCAGAAAACAAAAGAGAGCAGTATATTTGTTGTTTGTATGGTGGATTTAATAAAACTGAAGAGAATTTCACAATGCATGTACTTATGTTGCTAACATAACATAACATAATAGGGATGCCAGATCATATTGAACTTACTGTTAATAATAATGTTAACGTACTATTTCAACACTTTTGCTTAAGTTTAATATTATCTGCAAAACTTAATTATTTTTCATTCCAAGAGAATCGACAAACTCGCAATGCTTTTGCTTACTTAAACATTTAGTTAATATGTCTGCTACATTCTTTTGTGTGCTTACGTATTCTAAGTTAATGTCATTATTATGAACTTTTTCTCGAATAAAATGAAACTTAACATCTATATGTTTAGTGCGCTTATGGTGGACAGGATTTAGCGCAATTTGTTTAGCGCTAATGTTGTCGCAAAAGATAGTCATCGAGTCCAGATTTGCGTATCCAATCTCTTGAAGCAGCCTGCGCAGGTACACGGCTTCTTTTGCTGATGTTGACAAAGCTACGTACTCTGCTTCAGTACTACTTTGTGCGACGACGGATTGCTTTGCTGATGCCCACGAAAATGCACTTCCAACCAAAAAGAACGCGTAGCCAGAATATGATTTCCTGTCAATCACATCGTTAGCCCAGTCTGCATCTGCAAATCCAACCACAGGATCCGCTGACTGTTTGTAAACCAATGCCATGTTCATGGTGCCGGCCAGATAACGCAACACATGCTTAGCTGCCGTTTGATGTTCCACATGAGGGTCGATGTTACTTTGTGACAGTTTACATATGGCGTGTAAAATGTCCGGACGGCTCAATACTGCTAAATACATGAGCGAACCGATTAATGACTGAAAACTTGTTATATTTACCTTAGCACATTCAGTCTTTGTGCAACTAGCTTGGAAACCAGGATCTAATGGTGTAGATACTGGACGGCAGCATTCCATACCATACGTCTTCAAAAGATCATTTATGTATTTGCGTTGACACACACGGATTGTGCCTTGCTTGCCTTCTCTTTGTACCTCCAAGCCAAGGAAGTAGTTTAGCTGGCCTCCATCTTTCATGTCGAACCTTGATTTGATTTGCTGCTTGATGTCTTCGACGTTTTCTTCAGTTGGACATAAGATAATCAAGTCATCAACGTAAACTGCGATGTAGCTGTACTGTTGCTCTTCCCTTTTGAAATATAGACAGGCTTCATTTTTGCTTCTCTGAAAGCCCATCGTCTGGAGAACCTCGTTGAGGGTGTCGTTCCATACTCTGCCAGACTGCTTCAGCCCGTAGATGGCTTTGCGTAGTTTGAGAACTTTGCCACTGTTCTCCTCATCTACAAAGTTTGGCGGTTGCTTTAGGTAAACGTCTTCGTCCAGCTTGCTATTCAAGTAAGCGTTTGAAATGTCGACTTGGTGCATGTGCAACTTCTTCTCAGCTGCAATGGCAAACAGCATCCTGATTGTTTCATATCGTATGACAGGTGAGTACGTTTCCCAATAGTTGATGCCGAACTGTTGTCCACATCCTTTGGCTACAAGTCGCGATTTGAACCTTTCAATCGTCCCATCCTTGTCTTTCTTCACCCGAAAAACCCATTTAGTGCCTATAGCTTTTGCATTTTCCGGTAGATCAACTAATGACCATGTATCATTTGCTATAAGGGCATCGAATTCGGACTGCATTGATTTTTGCCACTCAACTTTGTGTTGGCCGTCTAGTGCCTCTTGCACTGACTGGGGTGTCTCGATGTCATCTATCTGGTTTGAACTTTGGAGCATATGATATTCCTTTCTTGGTCTTCCTCGCATTCCTGTACGAATAATTTTAGGTCTTCCAGCCGCACGTTTTGGTTGCTCACTACCCTCATCGCTGCTTTCGTCATCTGTTGCGGTAACAAACTGCTCCCCATCATCGCTGCTGTCTACGCTGTCTCTTATTATAGACTGCTCTTCGGTTACAGATGGATCTGGAACTTCTCTTGTTGACTCAAAGCGAATGATGTTTGTTGCAAAGTCGTTATTGATGTCTTTATTGAGGTGGTGTGTTGTATTGCAAAACTCACCTTCGACAAACTTGACATCTCGGCGCTCAATAACTCCTTGCTTCTCTGGGTCATACAGGCGATATGCTTTTGCTCGAAAAGAGTAGCCCACAAAAATGTACTGCTTTCCTTTAGCCTGGAACTTTGACTTCTTCGTTTTATCCAGCGCAAAAACTGTTGATCCAAATATTCGCAGGTGCTTGACCGATGGCTTGCGTTTGTTCCATACTTCGAATGGCGTCCGATTATTTATTGCTCGTGAAGGACATCGATTTCTCAAATAAGCTGCTGTGTGCACAGCGTCAGCCCATAGAAATTAATCTAAATTTGCATGTATTAGCAAACTTTTAGCCATTTCGACGATCGTACGGTTTGCCCGCTCAGCAACTCCGTTTTGCTGGGGTGTGTACGGAACGGTTAACTGGCGTCTAATGCCGCACAAACTTAAGAAATTGTCAAACTCTTTATTAACAAATTCTTTGCCATTGTCACTTTGCAAACATTTTATCTTTTTACCCGTTTGACATTCTACGTAACTTTTGAATATTTTGAACTTATCAAAAACTTCGCTTTTAGCTTTCAAAAAGTAGACATGTATTTTTCGCGAAAAATCGTCGATGAATGTTACGAAGTACCGATTACCAGCAAGTGATTTAATGTTCATTGGGCCGCACACGTCTGTGTGTATAAGCTCTAATATGCCTTTTGTAACACGATTTGTTTTCTTTGGGAACGGTAACGCGCATAGTTTAGCCTTGTTGCAGGTGTCACAATTTATTTCAGACTGAATTCCTGGAAAACACATTCCCTTCACTAATTGTTCCTGTTCAAGTTTTTTCAAGCTTTGAAAATTAAGGTGTCCGTACCGATTATGCCATTTTGCTGCACTTTCATTTAACAAATGAATCGAACTTGTTTGAGGTTTCATGTAATAAACATACAAATCGTTTTCGCGATGTGCTTTCAACATTATTTTTCCTCGTTTGTCTTTTATCACCGCTTCTTTATTTCCAAATGTTGTGAAATTCTGATGTTCAGCTGCTGTGCTGACTGACAAAAAATTCATTTGCAGTTCTGGGACGTACAAAACGTTCCGTAGTTCAATATTAACATCATTTTCCTTGAATTTCACTGTTCCTATGCCAGGTGACTCTATATATTTTTCTGCAGCTAACTTGACCATGGACTTTTTCTGTACATAATCTTTAAACAAACTTAGCTCACAACACATATGAGAAGTCGCTCCACTGTCAATACACCAAATATATTTGTTTTGCCTGGCAATGCTGTTGCATGTATGCATTACACAATTGTTCGCTCGCTCTTCTACTGCTTGCTGATTCGCTTTCTTGCTTCGACACTCGGCGGCTCGGTGTCCCGTCTTATTACAGTTATAGCATTTGCCGTTGAATTTCTTTGGCGCGTTGCTTTGTTTTTTGCGTTGCTTTTGATCGCCGTTTCTTTCTGCGTTTGTATGTGCGTACACAGCTTCTTCCAAACGTTCTTGCTCATCGAATTCCTCTTTACGCGCTCCTTCTTCAAGAAGCTTTGCTTTTAGTGCGTCGAAAGTAGGTAAATTGTCACGCGTTTCGATGGCCACAATAAAATTTTCGAAATTACTTGGGAGGCTTGTAAGCAACATTATCACTTCTAATTCGTCATTTAGGTGAATGTCTAATTCCGCTAGCTTGTCCATTATTTCGATAAATAAGTTTATATACTCGGACACTTTATCACCTTGTTTCATCTTTAGTCGAATTAGTTTCTGATACAATTGAACTTTTCGCACTGGCCCGACCTGCACATGTACTTGTTTTAAAGCATCCCATGCTCCCTTAGCTGTTGTGCACGCCTTAATGTGCATCAACTGGGACGGCTTTACGTTTAGTATTATGCACGCTAGCGCCTTTTGGTCACTTTTGACCCACTGTGCAGCAGCACTTGCTTCCTCTGGCTTAACCAGGGTGCCGTTTGTGATTTCCCACACATCTGCTGTCACCAATACGCTGCGCATAGTCATGCACCATGTCTCGTAATTGTCTTCGCCTAGTTTTTCAATTTGTAGTGTTACACTCATTTTGTAACGTGTTTCCAAATTAAAGTACACAACTAAAATTTGCGAATTTTATTAAATCCCGAACTGCGTAACCTGGGCCCATAACCTGTTGTTTGTATGGTGGATTTAATAAAACTGAAGAGAATTTCACAATGCATGTACTTATGTTGCTAACATAACATAACATAATAGGGATGCCAGATCATATTGAACTTACTGTTAATAATAATGTTAACGTACTATTTCAACAATATTACGACAAAAGCAGGATGGCACAAGATAACCCACAAATGTCATCGCAGCAATTATATGAGCAGTTGATCAACAAGGAGCGGCAACTAGAGGAGCTACATCAAGCTTATGTCACGCTCCAGGGAAACACCAATGCGGCTCAGAAGGAACGGTTGTTTCAAAACATCAATTATTTGGCAACGTCCACGGGAACAGGTGATATATCGATTAACTCGTTATTCAGCAGCGTGGAGTACCTTCTCCAAGGAGGACAATCTAGGAAAATCTTTAACAAGACAATCCAAGGACAGGCGAAGGATGTAGTTATCAATATACCGGAACCAGACAACTGGGAGATAATCAAGTCAACCCTAAAGCTGAGGTATCGACCGGACACGGAACCCCATCAAATTTACCGTAAAATTAATGAGTTAAAAGTAGATACAAACTTGTAGCAGAACTACAAAATATTAAGTATAAAACAGACGAATTAAGAGTTTACCATCAAAAAGATCATTTTATAGTGTTTATGTCAGATTCCATTAAACAGAACTGCTCCTCCCTCCACATCGCCATGCTATGCTATTAACAGCTCTGTTAATAGCGTAAGCTCCAACTCCAGCTCTCCTGCTGGTTCTCTGGAGTTTTTCTGTGTTACTTTCCTCCTCTTTTCTTTTTCTTTTCACTTCTATTCTATCTTTTTTTCCACCGTGTACGCACACTGACTGTGCCATTTCATATTAAAATAAAAAGCGAAAGTGAATTCAATAAAACCCAAAGGAAAAGTGTTTTATATTTATCTGCGACGCCCCCCTACAAACATTGGTCCTTCGAGCCGGATCTATATCCAACGGATATATACACCTTTAACCCCAGCGATTCACAGGCAACGAGATAAGTAAAACTTTTCTTTTTCCGCCATTTCCGTGCACAGAGCGAACATATATAGTGGCACCTAATCCGCCATACTCTAAGTCTATATATGCTCATAGTGCAAACGTTTCTATATCTATATATTCTTATAGATATATAGCAGCGTATTCAGCTGTGGTAAATTTCTATTTGCATCAGCAATTACTTCTTAGTGTGTGTGTATATACTTCGGTCATTAACCTCGCGTCCGTCAAATACGTATGTATATATTTCTCCACAAATATATATGTACATATGTACTTGATATATAACTCCTATATATCAGTCCGAACCGCAGTCCGACAATAAAGCGCAACTAACCGACTCCCGGTCAGCTTGCATGCGCATACATATATACATATATATATATATATATAAATATATAAATATATTCCGTGCATAGGCAAACTTGCTCTCAGCTGTTCACGCAATTGCAGAACCACAGCTGTTACGGTTGCGCACTTGTCACTTGCACGAACATACAAATGTTTATGTTTTTATGTTTGTCTGTAACTCTGACCATATCGGCATACATATAGCTTTCTCCATAAGTCCTTATGTTTGTGTGTGATTTATAGCACCTATATTATCACTTCTACTCCTGGTCCGGCGTTACAGTTTCTACACGTACATATACACCGCAAGGCGACCTATACACAAACACACACACGTATATCCAAACATATGTACATATGTACATATGCCATTCTACAACTAAAGTTAATAAATAAAACGACAGTATCCTCTGTGTTTTATTTACATATTTAACTTCAGTTTTTAAATTCGTTTTCTGCAAGCTTCCTTCGCTTCCTCAAAGTGTTAAGTTCGTTTGAGCGTTGTGTTGATTTATGTGCTAATTGTGTCAGCTGTTTGTGCTATCGGCTGCCCGTATGTACGTATGCACATACGCAGCCAACAACAACACAATTAATACACAAGCAGTTGTCAAGCTTGTGCACAGCACATATCAACACTTCCACAAATATTTTGCGAACATATAAGAACACAATAACACAATTAAGCACAGAAAATTCAGTAAGCTCGTTTGTTTTGGTTCCAAGCGTTAGCGATCGTGCTTGCACGTCACACAACTATCGATAATCCATCCGATACTGAGTTCAGGGGTGGAACGTTTTTTTTCTGACGTCATTGCTCCAGCAGGTACACTTTGAGAACAAATAAAAATAATAAAAAATAATAAACAGTTTTTTTTTTTATTACTTCTTTTTTTAAATAAAAAAAAAATTAAAAAAAATAAATAAATATTAATATATATTACATCAATATTTTTCGTCTTTCATTTTCTTTTTTTAAATTTTAAATTTTAAATTGTATACATATATATTTGTGTTATTTTCATTTTCAGTTTATTTATTTTTATTCTGTATTATTGTTTTTACTTATTTTATCTTATTGCTTCTCTTCGCTTCCGAAACGCGGTTGATCTGTATTTGTGCCCTGTTCGGTTGACAAATCCTGCCATTTCGTCAACTTCTTTACTCACTCTCCGAGTAATCGTCTGTCCCTAACGCAAACCTTTCCGACAGCTAACTTCTAGTTAGTCTCCATGTCGGATCGTTCTAGCCGATCGCAACTGAGTGCACCTCCTTCGCGTCTTATCAAGCGCAGTTCCTCTGCATCTCCCATTCCGTCCGGGAAACCGCAGACTTCCAGCATACTCAAGCGTAGTCCGGTGGTAACTCGATCCGCTCCAAAGTCCACCATTCCGTTGACTAAAATGTCGCTGTCCGAGTTCATTTCTGCTGCGGACAGGCTCATTAAATTTGAAGCCCGCATCGACCATTCCGGAGAGACTGGTTCGACCCCTGCAGATCAGCTCCAGGCCTTAGAGATCCGACGGGATCGAGTCAAGGTCCTGTGGGAGAAGGCCGAGCTGCAATACGAAGCGTGTTCCAAAGCGCTTAGTCAGGGGGCAGGCAGTGGAGAAGTTGAGGCCATGGAAGCCAAATTCGACCACTGCTATACAGTCTATGAGCGGAGTGCCGCCCAATTGAGCAGGCAAATTGCCGCCGTGTCCGCACCGAGTGCACCGCCCGCTTCTGTGTCCGCTATTGTCTCTTCGAGCGGCTGTCGCCTTCCTCCCATCGACACAGAAGTGTTCCACGGCGATTACTTGCGCTGGCCAACGTTTCGCGACCTCTTCACAGCCATATACATTAACAATCCCCGGCTGACTGCGGTGGAAAAACTTTTCCACCTTAACTCCAAAACCGCAGGCGATGCAAATGCTATAGTCGCAGAGTGTCCTCTCACTAACGACGGCTTTGCATCGGCTTGGGGTGCCTTGTGCGACCGGTTCGAGAACAAGCGGCTGCTAGTCAACAGCCAGCTTAAAATCCTTCTCAGCCTAACCAAGGTCTCCAAGGAATCAGGCGCAGCTCTCAGAGAGTTGCATGGCACCATGAGCAGATGTGTCACTGCGATCGAGCATGCTCAAATCTCTACGGAGAATTGGGACTGTATCCTTGTGTTCTTGAGCACTTCCAAATTGCCAGAACACACTCGATCTCTCTGGGAGCATTCTCTGACAAATAAGTCAGAAATTCCAGCTTGGCAGGACGTTAGTCGTTTCCTTAGCGAGCGTGCGCGAGCACTTGAGGCTATAGAAACTGACAGGTCCAGTCCTGCCGCGCCAACACCTGCCCCGAGGTACGCGAACCCTGCCCCTTCCGAACGGGTGAACTCCTTTGAAGCCCACGTCACCACTGAGAGCAAAAAATGCGATCTGTGTTCAAAGGAGAATCACCCAGTCCGACTTTGCCCTCGCTTCCTCCAAATGTCTTTTCAACAGCGAGAGGCCTACATAAAGCAGAAGAAGCTGTGTCTGAACTGCTTCGCACGCGGTCATCTGCTGCACGGCTGCACCAGTGCGCACAGCTACCAGAGATGCAGCGGTCGGCATAACACCCTGCTCCATAAAGAGCAGGAATCCCAACATGGCGCTGCATCCGCGGCTGCCGTACCCCTTCATTCGCCCAGAGACGTCGCCCATGTTCAGACGTATTTCTCGGCTAATACACAAGGTATCCTCCTCGGTACGGCAATGATCCATGTATGCCATCTCGGGGCTACCTATCCTGCCCGGGCGCTGATTGATTCGGGATCTGAGGCGACTTTTATTTCTGAGCGTCTGTTCCGCCTCATCAAACTGCCCTTCCGACCTGTTCAGACACGAGTGTCAGGCTTAAGCCAAGCTGTGACAGCCCGATCGCAAAAGCTTTGCGATTTCCATATCGGGACTCCACTGAAGCCGAGACTGCGTATTGAAGCTTCTGCTCTCGTCCTTCCCAGTCTTGCTGGCAATCTTCCCTCATATCCAATTCCCCAAGACTTGCTGAACCGCCTTCCGGACATTCAATTAGCAGACCCTTCGTTCTTCAAAAGCTCCCAGATCGATGTGCTTATCGGTGCGGATATCCTTCCGTCTATCGTTCAGGGGGGCTTCCGTCCGAACGTTTGTGGCTCACTGCGCGGGCAAGAGACAATCTTCGGGTGGATACTTACGGGCCCAGTCTCGCAAAACGCGGGGAAGACTGTCTCGTCCTTCACAGCTCAAGTTTCCGTTCCGAAAAAAACAAAATTTGAGTTTCCGACAATCTCGTCTAGGTTACATGATTCATCTGTCGTAACTCTCCCAGTACGAGATCCCGACAGCATCACTGCCATAGTGAAGGTCGGCTGCAATGCACTCTGTCCAGCATTGAATGATAAGGGGCTGGATGATATTCTTCATCCAGGTCCCGACCTCGGTGTTCCCTGTGATGTCCAACTAACTTCCATGTTCGACAAGCCAACCATTCATTGCCCCACACGTGTCTCTCCTTTCCAGGTTATGATGTCATCCCCTCAAGCCAGCCAGCCATCCGGCGAAGATTCTTTCCGGTGCCGCGTGTGCAGAGGTATCCACGCTCTGCGCAAATGCCGCCGTTTTCTGGGGCTTTCCGCGGAAAAGCGGTTGCGCGCGGTTCTAGCCAACCGCTACTGCGCGAACTGCTTGGCACACCAGCATTCTGGGCAATCTTGCCGCAGTTCCAAAGGCTGCAAGACGTGTGGCCACAACCACCACACGCTCCTGCACCTCCCGGGATCGCGCCGGAAGCGACGAGGCCCTACAGCTCCAGATTCTACACAGGCGGCCACTCCTCCGTTGACAACGCTGATGCAGCACAAGATGGTCAGCATTCTTCCGACGGCGGTCATCGTGCTCCAAACGGCGACCAAGGACTTCGAAGTAAAGGCGCTGATTGACCCGTGCAGTCCCACCAGTCGGATCAACGCTTCATTGGCAAAGACATTGGGTCTTTCCGTCACAAGCGTTGGTCCAGGGCAAGTCTGCACGAGTCTCATTCGGTCGAAGACCTCGCGCTTCGAGTTCGACGCGTTGTTCCAACTGGACCCCCAGCTAAACGTTCGGACGCCAATCCGGGCCATCGAACGGGAAGCTGGGCCTCCAGGGATCACGCTCGCCGACAGCACCTGGTCACGTCCCGGATCGGTGTCAATTGTGCTGGGGGCTGACGTGTATCCTCACGTTATCCTTCCGGGGATCGTTCCCAGCACAGACGGCCTTCCAATGGCCCAAAACACCGTGTTCGGGTGGGTCCTCTCGGGCGCCTGCTCATAGACCCAGCCTAGGTCTTGCAATCCTTGCAAGGGGGGAGTATGTTTATGTCAGGTTCCATTAAACAGAACTGCTCCTCCCTCCACATCCCCATGCTATGCTATTAACAGCTCTGTTAATAGCGTAAGCTCCAACTCCAGCTCTCCTGCTGGTTCTCTGGAGTTTTTCTGTGTTACTTTCCTCCTCTTTTCTTTTTCTTTTCACTTCTATTCTATCTTTTTTTCCACCGTGTACGCACACTGACTGTGCAATTTCATATTAAAATAAAAAGCGAAAGTGAATTCAATAAAACCCAAAGGAAAAGTGTTTTATATTTATCTGCGACGCCCCCCTACAAACATATAGTTTTAAGTAACGTAGAAAGTTTACTAGTAAATGCAGCTAAAGAAATGACTCAAGGCACTTTACTTGATAAAATATACGAAAAAAGAAGTTTAAATGAGATTCTAAAAATAATGATGTTACGTAGATACGAAACTAGTTGTATTAGATTTCAATATAAGAAAAGTAAACCCAATAGGTATAACGCTGAGGCTGAGTCTAGCAAGAAAAATCATAACTACAACAAGTAAGAGTGCTCTAGTCGAGACTGCTCGACTAGGAGATACCCTGAGCCCTGTGAGCCAAATATCATATCATTCCATGCTCTCTTTAAGCATGCATAAAAACAACATATACACACGCATACAAATTATGTACTTTCCAGTCCTGGTCTGGATGAAGATTACGTTGAGAGGCGAACTGTGCCTCTTATTGCTGGCCTCGGGCTCAGACAATAAAACAAACTATTTAACGGCTAAGTGCCGGAGTGAATATTTATTTAAGCGACTTACTTGAAGAGCGCTGTATTCAAAAATAAAAACTAAATATACAGAATATTTTGCTTAAGCTAAGCCAAAACTGGCATTACGCCACAATGTCATGGTCGGCAAGCCGACTCAGCAATCTTAGGCAATAACGGAAACTCTTGCATCAAAACAAAAGTGTCCGGTTACCGCCGCTGACCATTGCAGCTATAGCGCGCTGATACAAAGTATGCAGTGTCGCGATAGCGAGGGTTAGTTATAAACTTATGATAAGTGTTATGTGTTAACTACTCCCCCTTCAAGTATGAGGCCGCCCTCGGCCGACCCAATCCCGGCGACGACTTCTCGTAATTGCTTTGCGGACTTCTTTGCACCGATGTAACGACTAAGAGTGAGGCCAATGCAGATTAAAGCAAAGCATATGGCTCCAATAATGAATGCCACACGATAAGCCTGATCAGTTCCGGCGTTTTTCTCGAACTGCTGTATCACCTCCAGATTACGTTCATTCAAACGATGAAGGTAAGGGAGGCTGAGGACATCTTGGGTGGCAGTGATGTTCAGCAAGGGAGAATTGGCAATACCTGGGACTCTATTGCGTACGTTGTTGTGATTGTAAAACAGAGTTCCGTTAATTGCGACTCGGTCTCCGAACGTGATGAGATGCGTGCCTTGTACCTGGATCTCAGTGCCGTTGTCCACCTGAATCCTAGCGGACCCGTCGTTGAGGATGATGATTCCGTCATCTACATGGGTGATTATTTCCAGGTTGCTCGGCTGGATCTCGCAGTGTGCCGTGACACCTGCATGGAGCTCTTTGGCACATGAACTTTCCAAAGCCAGACGACAAAATGTGGCTCCAGGTGAAGCGGCGCAACTCTGCAGTGTGTGGGTTTCTCCATCGCATTCGGCTATGACGTTGTCACGCAATCGTACTATGAAGTTCTTGTGGATGACAGGATAGATCGTGATCTTCCTGCAAGCTTTTATAATCTTGGGGAATTTAATTATAAAGTGTATGGTGTTAATGGATTGAAGAACTTTTACGGACGCAACGGACATAAGATCTCCTATGGGAGTGTTGGTGGGTTCCTCTAGCCAAATTGATTTCAAATCTGAGTGGTCCAAAATGTTTGGGCTAACAATGTTAGCCTTTGCCAGAGTAATAGCAAGCATTAAATTTTGCAACTCCATCATTAGCATCCTGTTTCTAGACAGTAGTGTTTCATATAAATGGCCAGTGTCAACTTGTGAGTCTTTGGCTGTCTTGAGAATTCTGTTGACAGTGATTGTTAATTGGTTAAGCTGATCCTGAACTCTAGTGTTTATTCCTATTTGTCTATTATTGGCATTTATCAATTGCATTTCAGTAAACCTAGTCTGCTCTAAATCGTCGGCATCGGGTGTACCCGCCACAACCTTTAGTATGGACCCTAGGAAATCTATGCTCCTGGCGACTCTATGGTGCGTGCCTAACGCCTCCAATAGGTCTTGTAGATGTTCCGTGTCCACAATTAGAAGTTTTTTCATGTGGGATAGCGGGAACATGTCAATTAATTTGACTGTTTCCTCCACCACTCGCGCGTACTCGGAGAGGTTTGCCGAGTGCCTGGCATAGGCGTATTTCTCCCATACCAAGATTTCGCCGTCGACGATGGGAATGTACTTGGCACGCGAGTAGTCGATGACATGTGCCGAAGCCAGGGATAAGGAGAAGAGTAATATGGATCCAAACCTGTGAAGTGAGGCTGTTTTCTTATTTTTTCGCAATTTTTTGTTTTTCTTTTTACGGCCCACCACCAAGAAAGTTTAAACAAATTATGCCAAGTGGCTAAAAGTAAGTTGAACAACTATATCTAACTTATACGAGTTTGCCTAGTGGCTTAAAAACAGGTGTACAAAAAAACAAGGGAGTCACCTTAGGTTGTCCTTATGGACCACCCTCCCTCTAATGAGGACCTCGGTCCCCAGGTCTGCTTCCACTGCCTTCTCATCACATAAAGGTGTGAGTTTGTTTCCGATCCGTCGGTTGGACTTGACCAAAACTTTGTCACCAACCTCGAAGACCCTATTCTGCCGATTTGCGTTCTCCCTAGCTCTGAGCATCGTCTGAGCGTTTCTGATCTTTTCTTGTATTTTTCCTTGTGGCTCATCTGGGTGCGCCTGAACCACATCAACTGGTTTCTGGTCGGTGACCGAATGGATCGACTTATTGTACTCAGTTGTAGCCAGTAAAATGACTTCTACAGTGTCATTTATGCCTTTATCGATCTTTAGGCATCTGGCTAGCTCTAACAGAGTGCTGTGAAAGCGCTCAACCTGTCCATTCGAGATGCTATGCAATGGTGGTGCATTTGAAATGCTGACCCCATAGTTGTTTGCGAGCATAGTCACTATGGTCTCTGAATTCAATGACGGTTCATTGTCACAGTAAATGGATCTGGCTTTAGGAAAAAAATTCATGATTTGCATAAGAGCTGGCTTCAGATCCACAATGGTTCTTGAGGGGATCGGTTGGACAATAGCAAACTTAGAGAACTTGTCGATGCAAGTTAGAAAGTATTTCCTGTCAGTGGAGAAAATGTCTATGTGTAACATCTCTCCTACATGTGAGGGGATCGGTGTCTCTCCAAGCTCTTGTTTTTTGGGGTGTCTATCATATTTAGCCCTAGCACATGTTTTGCAATTTTGTACTATTTCATTGGCCATTCTTGCCATCTTTGGAAAGTAGTACTCCGAGAGTACCTGCTTAATATTTTCCTGTGCAGACCTATGGGCCCTATTATGCTCGGCTGTGAGGATTTCCCTTCTATCTCCCACCGCTATTACATCCACTACGCGATTTTTGCAATGCCAGAACTTTGTGGCCGGGTATCTACGAACCAATGAATCTTGTATCATTGCAAGCGTGTGTAAATTACAGTGGAGAGCATTTACGCATTTGGGTGAAATTACATCTTCGAGCTCGTCTAGCAGCGATTCGATGGAAGTATAGCTGATCAAGTAGCGTTTCTTATTTCCAAAAAGAATAAAACTTCGTTTTAAGGGTAAACGCGCCTCTTCTAGCACTATTTGGTTTTGAAAACAATTCAAGGGCTTGTCTGTTGTCTCAATGGTGTTGGTGAGAGATACCTCACTGTGGATAGTTGCTGCGCAGGACTCAACTTCTTGTTCATTCACAGCGTTGAGCTGCTGTCTTGACAAGGCATCCGCAACCAGATTGTCCTTGCCGGGTTTATAGAAGATACGTGCATTAGACTCGTCAATGCGCGCTTTCCACCTTTTGATCTTCGCATTTGGATTGGATTCCGAAACTGCGAAGGTCAAGGGTTGATGGTCAGTGAAGATGTTAATGTCTTTCACCCCATACAAATAATGCCTTAACTTGGCAAGTGACCATACGATGGCCAATAACTCTCTCTCATTTGTCGCATAGTTTACCTCGCTGTCCTTCAATGTTCTTGAAATCATTGTTATAGGACGACCCTCTTGAGACAAGACTGCACCTATGCCGTAAGCCGAAGCATCGGTCGTTAGATCGAATGGCTTCTTAAAATCGGGGTACCTGAGCATTACATCCTCAGATGACAAAATGTCGCGCAACTTCTGAAACGCCCTTTGCTGCACTTCAGAGAATTGAACCTTTATATTTCTGGACCTATGCTTACTGACTGTTCCATTTTCACCCTTCAAAATATTGGAGATGGGTCTTGCTATTGTGGCGAAATCCCTAATGAAACATCTGTAATAACTTGCGAGGCCTAGAAATGATCTGACCTCGAATAGTGTTTTAGGTTCTGGATACTCCTGTATTGCCTTAACCTTTTCAGGGTCCGTCGTGGTACCAGTGCTGGTGACTATGAAACCAAGAAAGTTCACGCTTTTCTTAAAAAATCGTGACTTTTCGATGGAGACCCTCATGTTTGCTTCGTGTAAGCTTTTTAGGACCCAATCCACGTGTTTAATGTGGGAGTCCTCATCTTCTGAAAAGATGATTACGTCATCGACATAAACATAGCAAAATTTGCCAATCTGCTCTCGCAGTATGTCGTCGATGGTTCTTTGGAAGATGCTTGCTGCATTCTTTAATCCAAAGGGGAGCCTTTTGAACTCGTATTTCCCCCCGTTTACAGAGAAAGAGGTTTTTTCGCGGTCGCGTTCAGCGAGTATGATCTGGTGATAACCGGACTTGAGGTCTAATGTTGAAAAGAATTTGGCACTTCCCAAATTCCCCAATATCATTGATATATTTGGCATAGGGTATTTGTCAGGCACGGTTCTTTCGTTAAGTTTACGAAAGTCCATTACCAATCTCATTTTCCTATTGCCCGCTTCATCAGTGCCCTTCTTGTCTACTACCCATATTGGATTATTGTAGGGAGAGACTGACTTTTGAATTATATCATTTTTTAGCAGATCTTTGATTTCTTTATTAACGAAATCAGCTGCTCCCATTGGATACGGGTAAAGCCTGGCATAGATCGGTTGCTCATCTATGGTCCTAATGGTAGCCACGACTGATGTGTTATACGGCAACGCCTCGTCTGGGTCTGCAAAGGCCTTTTGTCTGGTCTTTAGCATTTTCAAAAAGGAACTTCTGGCTAATGGGGATGCCTCTGCACAGTCTACATTTGTGAAATTTACATTTTTGCAGGTGTGGAAGGTGATTTGTTCGACCTCCGTGCCCCCTTTAAGCTGTCCTGAAGCTAGACAAAGCGAAGCAGCTGCCTGCTTTAGCAGGTCAAGGCCTATAATCCCATCAAAAGTTGACAAGTCTGGCAGAATAAAAAAAGTTGCCTTTAACCCAAACATTGCAACGAAGCATTTGTGTGTAATTTGTGTCTCGCCGTGAATGGAATGAATTTTGAAGGGGGACTCTACAGAGTGGACGCCTTTTAACCCTTCGTGTGGCCGAATGAAATTCTTGGCCGCGCCCGTGTCTATGAGGAATCGCATGTGAGTCCCTGCTATTCTTCGTCTGATGACGGGTAGCAGGGATTTACTCCTAAAAAATTGAGGGTATCAGAGTCATAACTAGCATCGTCATTGATTTGTGCCGCTGCGCTAGAGGCGGCATCAGCGTACACCTCTGCTCCCTGTCCCGCGTCTTGCGTGACGTGATTTAATCTTTGTTGATTTCTCTGACCACCTGTGCGGTTGGATGCGGGGTTCTTCCTATTCGTGTAAGCGGGGGCCTGAGTGGGCTGCAATACCCTTGAGAAGGAAGGATCGACCTCCATGGGCACCGGTGCGCCATTACTATTGTGCTGCCTGCTG
Organism: Drosophila meridionalis; assembly: GCA_035045145.1. Lineage (NCBI taxonomy): Eukaryota > Metazoa > Arthropoda > Insecta > Diptera > Drosophilidae > Drosophila > Drosophila meridionalis. The sequence goes on along the minus strand of JAWNPG010000019.1, from coordinate 3,412,051 downwards.
CTTCGTTGGTCAGTCTGCACTGGGGCCTTGCTTAGCTTGCTGAAGTGTGGATTCTTGGCACCGATAGTTTGTATTTCGGCTTGTTGCGAATGCCTTTCCTGTTGGTGACCCTGCGCTTTTGCATGCGGCCTGCGCTCTTTGTCTTCTAGACTTCTTGCGAAATTAGCCGCGAATGTGTACCTTTCATGATTTGACTCAACCTCTTGCGCAAGAGCTAGCGCTGAAGGCAAGTCTCTGGGCTTTGCTGCAAAGAGCACATCTGTAAGACTACGCTTGAGACCCGATATGAACACACGCAACGCATCGTCACGGAATTTTTCACATAGGCCCTTTGCTAAAGCCGGCTCATATGACATGCTAACTTTGTTAGTGAGAAGAGTGAGTTTCTTCTCTACCTCGTCGTAATACTGGAGCAGGGACAGCCCACCTTGCCTCAAGGTACCTAATTCCTGTTCAATGACATGAATTGGTCTCTTGTCACTGTATGTGAAATCTAGGCGATTTATTATCGCATCAAAATTCAATACAGTACCAAATGAGGCCAGCACCGCGTCTGCGGGGCCCCTGATCTTGCTTCTTATAATGATAACAGCCTGGTAATGGCGAGAACTGCCATTATGTGGTCTGAAGATCTCGTAAGCTGCTAATGCTGCCTGCCTCCAAGATACATAAGCTTCCTGTACTCCTGCAAACTCAGGTAAACATTTGACGGCATCTAGTGGCTCGTCACAGCGAATGTCGTTTCTAATTCCTATAGCAGCATATGCTACTACTTGTGGGGCGGCAACGTTTGCTGCTGCTATTTGTTGAGCCAACTCATTAATTCTTTGAGTCAATGCTCGCTCCCTCTGCTCGTTTGCAGCAGCCTGTTCAGCTAAAGCATTGCTGACAGCCGACCTTATTATTTCCCTAAGCTGATCTGGATCCATTTTACCTAATGGGGGGAAACTGCAGGGAGAGGTCTTGTAGCCGAGGCTCGAATGGGAATGTCACAGTCGGAATCTGAGTCGCTAAGCTGCTTGCGAGGTGTTCTATATTGGCTGAACTGAAACATGCGCAGGCCAGTGGCCGCGGGGCGTCAAAAGATGGATCGAATTACGACGTAGCTCTGAATCACGAGAACTGTATGCGTTGATACAGCACAATTTTAGACACACAGAAAGTAACACAAGGTAATTTTACTAACGATCTGGATGATAAATTGTTTTAACTAGAATCCTCAAGGCAGTTACTCTCACGTGTTTCAGAAACCTGGTTCAGATTACTGTTATTAATTATGATTTGTTGCAATATAAAATACTCACAAGTATTAACTAATTTTTATAAAAAATTAAGACTTTAAAAATTTTGGCTAGAGTATCCACTTACATGATTCAACTAACACAAAAAATAAATTTATTTATATGTTTGGTCACTCGCAGCTCCCGCGCTGCTGTCTTAATTGCTGTTGGTTGTGGAGTCCGACCACTAGTTGGGCGCCAATTATGTACTTTCCAGTCCTGGTCTGGATGAAGATTACGTTGAGAGGCGAACTGTGCCTCTTATTGCTGGCCTCGGGCTCAGACAATAAAACAAACTATTTAACGGCTAAGTGCCGGAGTGAATATTTATTTAAGCGACTTACTTGAAGAGCGCTGTATTCAAAAATAAAAACTAAATATACAGAATATTTTGCTTAAGCTAAGCCAAAACTGGCATTACGCCACAATGTCATGGTCGGCAAGCCGACTCAGCAATCTTAGGCAATAACGGAAACTCTTGCATCAAAACAAAAGTGTCCGGTTACCGCCGCTGACCATTGCAGCTATAGCGCGCTGATACAAAGTATGCAGTGTCGCGATAGCGAGGGTTAGTTATAAACTTATGATAAGTGTTATGTGTTAACTTACATACATATGTACGCACGCATAGGCGCGCGCTCTGCCAACTGCGCAGTTAACGCAGCGACTGCGCTTGGGCTGCAATCTGGGCATTACTATGGAAACTTAATTGTTTAATAACTTTTCTTAGCGATGGACCAAGTGCATAAAACTTTCACAACTTATTATTGGCATTTATATGTGTGTATTTGCCAAAGCACAAGTCTCTAGTATTTGATTTACGCTTTTTACAAATAGGGGACTATGGGGGGCGAATGGGGCGTGGCATCCAAAATCTAAAGATTACGTAATCTCCGTATTCATTACACGCACCTACACAGCAAATTTGAAGTCTCTAGCTCAAACAATGTACAAACTACACCTTAAAAACTTATTTTCGATAAGCATTAAAATCGAAACATAACATTACAACAAAAATAGTTATCGTTCATACGAAGCAAACTTGACCAGCGCGTGCTATACACGGACCTACAAAAAAAATTTCAGCTGTCTAGCTCGTCTACGTTCTGAGATCGACGCGTTCAAACATACGGACAGACGGACGGACGGACGGACGGACGGACGGACGGACAGACGGGCAGACCGACAGACAGACAGACGGACAGGGCTCAATCGACTCAGCTCGTCGCCCTGATCAAGAACATATATACTTTGTGGGGTCTGACGCGCCTCCTTCTGTCTGTTACATACATTTAACAAAACCATTATACCCTGATTTCCCATTTTCAATGGGCTCAGGGTATAAAAACGAAAATATCCAACAACAAAATTATAACAAGAAGCAACAATATTATCAACAAAATTATAACAATAACAAGCAATCTTATTATCAACCACAAAGTGGTCACAAGAAAAATCAACAAAATTCCCAACAAAACAATCAGCCACAATGGTACAGAAACAACTCAGGTCAGTACAGACAAGATTATACTCAACACAATTCAGGACAGAGTCACCCTAACCAAAATCATCAGCAAACAAATTCACAACAGTCAAAACAGTATAGGTCAAGGAATTCAGAACCCATGGAAATAGAAAACCTAGAAACAAAGCAAGATACAAACAGTTACCAAGAAACAAGAAATGACTACGACCAGGCAGAGGTTAATAATACAGTTTTTTTTATGAAGCAGCCTCGAAATGCCTACCATTATTAGAACTAAACATCGATAAACATAAATATATAGCATTAATAGATACAGGAGCAAGTTTAAGTCTAGTTAACAACCAAATTAATGGGCACACAAAGATTAAGCTGAATAAACCCATATCATATAGCACAATTAATAGTAAGGACATAATAGAGTATGAAATTCATACAACAGCACCTAGAGAATTTAATTTACCAAACAACGCTGAAAGTTAGCTCGCTGGAAGTTAGCCCCACTAAAGGGAAGAAAGTATAACTTTATTATAGGTATAGACCTTCTACAATTTTTAATTGCAGTTATTAATATTGAAAGAAACAGTTTAACATTAAATCACAAAGAAAACCGTATAATAAATAAGCCATATCAATATGAAGAAATCTGTGCATTAGAGAGTACTATAGATAAATATAATAGCTTGGCATTAGATCATATAAATACACAAGAAGTAATTGAAGTTAAGAAAATTATAAAACGATATAGTAAATTTTTTTTCAAAGAAGGAGATAAACTAACTAGTACAACCGAAATAGAACATGAAATACGGACAACTACAGATGAACAACTTAATTCAAAGCTATATAGATACCCACCACAGCATGAGGAAGAAGTCAGAAAACAGATAAAAGAAATGGAAGAACAGGGAATTATTAGAAAAAGCAATTCAAGATATTCGAGCCCACTTTTAGTAATACCAAAAAAGTTAGACAATTCAAAACAACAAAAATTTCGCATTGTAATAGATTATAGAAAACTTAACGAAATAACCATCGACGATAAATTTCCGATTCCTAATATAAATTCAATTCTTGACAACAATAGATCTAGCAAAAGGCTACCATCAAATTTTAGTAAAAGAGGAAGACAGAAAGAAAACTGCCTTTGTTACGCCGCATGAATTTATTAGAATGCCATTTGGATTGAAAAATGCCCCCGCCACTTTTCAAAGACTAATGAATGAAATCTTAAGAGATTTTATTAACAAAAAATGTGTCGTATATTTGGACGATATACTTATTTTTAGCACATCGTTGCAAGAGCATTTTGAAGCCATCAACGAAATATTTAAAGTATTAGAGGATAAGAATTTGAAGATTCAAATCGATAAGTGTAACTTCATGAAGAAGGAAACAGAATTTTTAGGTCATATCTTAACCAAAGAAGGTATTAAACCAAATCCAAACAAAATAGCCATAATAGAAAAGTTACCTTTACCAAAAACAGAAAAGGAGATAAAAAGTTTTTTAGGCATAACAGGTTTCTACAGAAAATTTATTAAAGATTACGCAAAAGTATCACAGCCCATAACAAAATATTTAAAGAAAGATACTAAAATAAATACAAAAGATCCAACTTTCATCGAAGCATTTGAAAAGTTAAAGCAGCTTATTTGTTCACACCTTATATTAAGATTTCCTAACTTTGAAAAATCATTCACGCTTACAACTGACGCTTCAAATTATGCCATAGGATCAGTTCTTTCTCAAGAAGGGCATCAAATTTGTTTTGCGTCAAGAACATTGAACAATCATGAGAAAAATTATTCAGCAACAGATAAAGAATTTTTAGCAATACTATGGAGTGTAAACTATTTTAGACCATATCTCTACGGAAGAAAATTCAAATTATTAACAGATCACCAAGCGATAAAATTCTTATATTCAAAACATAAAGGGAAAGATATTTCGCAAAGGCATCAAAGATGGTTACTAAAACTAGGAGAATATCAGTTTGACATAGATTACTTAAGAGGAAGAGGAAACAGAGCAGAGATTTCTTAAGCAGAATAAAAGGTAATGATTTTGTCCCACAGCAAGATAACAATGACAATATATCAGACATAAACATAATAACAAATATTGAAGATACAGAAGATAACTATTCGTTAGCAGCAACTATACATTCAGCAGAAGAAAATTTGCAGGATCATTTTCTAATAAAGGAAGAAATAGTAAATAAATATAAAACACAAATAGTAATAACAAATTCCAAAACAGAAGAGTGTACAACGATTCATGGAAAAAGAATAATTTTCATAGCAAAACAAGACTTCCCAAAAATGGAAGAAATTTTTACTTAAACAAATACTTAAGCAAGGGAAAAGTAGGCATATATTCAGATCTACCGGATCAGGAATATAATATAGTGCAAGAAAAATTAGTTCAATTATACTCTAACAACAAACAAATAGAATTCACTAAATGCACACATAGAGCTCAAGATATAGAAACTGAAACGGAAGCTGTAAAACAAATATCTATTTACCATGTACAAGAGAATATGCATTCAGGTATTATAAAATAAATAAAAGCCAAATAATACAAATAGACACATACGTATTAAAAAACACATATTTCTTAACTATTATAGATACATTTTCGAAATTTGCAGCCGTTTACCCACTAAACGATAGGAACCATATAACCATTGTAGAGCAGATCGAAAATCATTTTACTAAAATAGGCAAACCAAATAAGATTGTAGCTGACAATGAATTTAAATCAATAAGAATTAAAGAACTATTAAGTCGAGAAAATATTGAATTACATTTAACAAAACCGGATAATATATAATACAGAAACAGAAAACATATCAGTAAAACAAATTATGCAAAGGGCAGTAAGAAATTATAACGACAGGTACCACTCTACTTAAGAATAATATTCATATGCCTGTGCCACCTATATAAATAAGCTTAATAAGAATTGCTAAGACGACAAACGGCATTTCTGAGAAATATATGTAATTCGATTTAATGTTGAAGTTCTGCAAATAATTTATCTGCTAAAATTATCATTTTTCGTATAGCCTAGGTCAGTTATGTTATTTTCTTTTTGTGTGTGTGACCCTGACAAAAAATGTAAATATCAAATACCGATATTTGTGTAATCGACTTAGTCCGAACAAAATTATTCACACACATAAAAATTGACGATAGGTCCCATCAGGTATGTATGTATGTAGGCACGAACAGCTGCGAAACTATTTTCATGCCGTCGCCGCCGTGTCTCGAACGCGGACCCTTTTGCTTACACGCTTTTCATCTACCTGCTGCGCCACATAAGTTTTGCATTGCCTGTTGGCAAATCCGAAACTACTTCACTACAAGGGCGACTTTTGACAAATACAAAACTATAGAAGCTGCTGTTAATGCAAACACAATATAAACATAAATCAATCGCAATTGTGATTCTTAGAAAAAGCTGAAATGCGCGCATATGAACGTATGTATTTATATGTGTACATACAAAAACGGTGGTCGGTTGAATGTATGCGTATAAAGGGCGATATTTGACAAATACAAAACTAAAGAAGCGGCTGAAAATGCAAACACAACTCAATAACAATTTTGGTTGAAGAATATGCTAGAATGAATGGCGCTGAATTTATTTGTGACCATGCATAAGCAAACGCGCTTGCACGTTTCAATGTATGTACATATGTGTAAATGTAAATATATTTTGCTGTCGCTGCTTAACGCGTGCGTGTCATAATTGACCAAACGTTTTGTTTAATAGATTGCGACTAACTTAACGGAACTTGATGAAACTTTCAGCATATGATTCTATTGAATTTTTTACATTTTATAAAAATGCTAATTCATTCACTTGGTTATATTTGCAAAAATTGAAATTGCGGAAAATTCACATGAATCTACATAAATGCAAAATTTGAGATAAATTATTAAATTTAAAATACCAGATGCCCCTGTGGGAAACGAGTATCACGCCTTAGGTCTCGCCCTAAGGCAACGTTCTTACTTGTTTAACCTGTTTTCGATAAGGTTTAAAATCGATAACAATACAACAAAAATAGATATCGTCTTTTGGTAACTAACTTGACCTGCGCGTGCTATCCACGGACCCAACAAAAAAAATCAAGTCTCTAGCTTGTCTAGATGCTTCAATCGACGCGTTCAAACATACGGACGGACGGACAGACAGACAGACGAACAGGGCTCGTCGACTCAGCTCGTCGCCCTGATCAAGAATATATATACTTTGTGGGGTCTGACACGCCTCCTTCTGCCTGTTACATACATTTAACAAAACCATTACACCCTGATTTCCCATTTTCAATGGGCTCAGGGTATAAAAAGAAACAGCTATGACGCCAGAATAAGCAGCAACATTGTAACTTTGACTTTGAAATGAATAAAGACAGTTCTAATCTGAGACTTAACTGAAGAGGTTGGCGCAGCCGGTAAGATACTTTTTTTTTAAAAAGGATTCTGTGATAAATTCGAACTAAAAATAAGTCGACAAATCGATCATTATGAAACAAAAAGTCAAACTAAAAATAAGTTTACAAGTTTTATAAATCGAAAAAAGAGGTCAAAATACAAATAAGTTGACAACTTTTAAAAAGTACATCTCAACGCTGGCAACCAGAAAACAAAAGAGAGCAGTATATTACGACAAAAGCAGGATGGCACAAGATAACCCACAAATGTCATCGCAGCAATTATATGAGCAGTTGATCAACAAGGAGCGGCAACTAGAGGAGCTACATCAAGCTTATGTCACGCTCCAGGGAAACACCAATGCGGCTCAGAAGGAACGGTTGTTTCAAAACATCAATTATTTGGCAACGTTCACGGGAACAGGTGATATATCGATTAACTCGTTATTCAGCAGCGTGGAGTACCTTCTCCAAGGAGGACAATCTAGGACAATCTTTAACAAGACAATCCAAGGACAGGCGAAGGATGTAGTTATCAATATACCGGAACCAGACAACTGGGAGCTAATCAAGTCAACCCTAAAGCTGAGGTATCGACCGGACACGGAACCCCATAAAATTTACCGTAAAATTTATGAGTTATAAGTAGATACGAACTTGTAGCAGAACTACAAAATATTAAGTATAAAACAGACGAATTAAGAGTTTACCATCAAAAAGATCATTTTATAGTTTTAAGTAACGTAGAAAGTTTACTAGTAAATGCAGCTAAAGAAATGACTCAAGGCACTTTACTTGATAAAATATACGAAAAAAGAAATTTAAATGAGATTCTAAAAATAATGATGTTACGAAGATACGAAAATAGTTGTATTAGATTTCAATATAAGAAAAGTAAACCCAATAGGTATAACGCTGAGGCTGAGTCTAGCAAGAAAAATCATAACTACAAAAACGAAAATATCCAACAACAAAATTATAACAAGAAGCAACAATATTATCAACAAAATTGTTACAATAAGTAAGTGGTCACAAGAAAAATCAACAAAATTACCAACAAAACAATCAGCAACAATGGTACAGAAACAACTCAGGTCAGTACAGACAAGATTATACTCAACACAATTCAGGACAGAGTCACCCTAACCAAAATCACCAGCAAACAAATTCACAACAGTCAAAACAGTATAGGTCAAGGAATTCAGAACCCATTGAAAAAGAAAACCTAGAAACAAAGCAAGATACAAACAGTTACCAAGAAACAAGAAATGACTACGACCAGGCAGAGGTTAATAATACAGTTTTTTTTATGAAGCAGCCTCGAAATACCTACCATTATTAGAACTAAACATCGATAAACATAAATATATAGCATTAATAGATACAGGAGCAAGTTTAAGTCTAGTTAACAACCAAATTAATGGGCACACAAAGATTAAGCTGAATAAACCCATATCATATAGCACAATTAATAGTAAGGACATAATAGAGTATGAAATTCATACAACAGCACCTAGAGAATTTAATTTACCAAACAACGCTGAAAGTTAGCCCGCTGGAAGTTAGCCCCACTAAAGGGAAGAAAGTATAACTTTATTATAGGTATAGACCTTCTACAATTTTTAATTGCAGTTATTAATATTGAAAGAAACAGTTTAACATTAAATCACAAAGAAAACCGTATAATAAATAAGCCATATCAATATGAAGAAATCTGTGCATTAGAGAGTACTATAGATAAATATAATAGCTTGGCATTAGATCATATAAATACACAAGAAGTAATTGAAGTTAAGAAAATTATAAAACGATATAGTAAATTTTTTTTCAAAGAAGGAGATAAACTAACTAGTACAACCGAAATAGAACATGAAATACGGACAACTACAGATGAACAACTTAATTTAAAGCTATATAGATACCCACCACAGCATGAGGAAGAAGTCAGAAAACAGATAAAAGAAATGGAAGAACAGGGAATTATTAGAAAAAGCAATTCAAGATATTCGAGCCCACTTTTAGTAATACCAAAAAAGTTAGACACTTCAAAACAACAAAAATTTCGCATTGTAATAGATTATAGAAAACTTAACGAAATAACCATCGACGATAAATTTCCGATTCCTAATATAAATTCAATTCTTGATAAACTCGAAAGAGCCCAGTACTTCACAACAATAGATCTAGCAAAAGGCTACCATCAAATTTTAGTAAAAGAGGAAGAAAGAAAGAAAACGGCCTTTGTTACGCCGCATGAATTTATTAGAATGCCATTTGGATTGAAAAATGCCCCCGCCACTTTTCAAAGACTAATGAATGAAATCTTAAGAGATTTTATTAACAAAAAATGTGTCGTATATTTGGACGATATACTTATTTTTAGCACATCGTTGCAAGAGCATTTTGAAGCCATCAACGAAATATTTAAAGTATTAGAGGATAAGAATTTGAAGATTCAAATCGATAAGTGTAACTTCATGAAGAAGGAAACAGAATTTTTAGGTCATATCTTAACCAAAGAAGGTATTAAACCAAATCCAAACAAAATAGCCATAATAGAAAAGTTACCTTTACCAAAAACAGAAAAGGAGATAAAAAGTTTTTAGGCATAACAGGTTTCTACAGAAAATTTATTAAAGATTACGCAAAAGTATCACAGCCCATAACAAAATATTTAAAGAAAGATACTAAAATAAATACAAAAGATCCAACTTTCATCGAAGCATTTGAAAAGTTAAAGCAGCTTATTTGTTCACACCTTATATTAAGATTTCCTAACTTTGAAAAATCATTCACGCTTACAACTGACGCTTCAAATTATGCCATAGGATCAGTTCTTTCTCAAGAAGGGCATCAAATTTGTTTTGCGTCAAGAACATTGAACAATCATGAGAAAAATTATTCAGCAACAGATAAAGAATTTTTAGCAATACTATGGAGTGTAAACTATTTTAGACCATATCTCTACGGAAGAAAATTCAAATTATTAACAGATCACCAAGCGATAAAATTCTTATATTCAAAACATAAAGGGAAAGATATTTCGCAAAGGCATCAAAGATGGTTACTAAAACTAGGAGAATATCAGTTTGACATAGATTACTTAAGAGGAAGAGAAAACAGAGCAGAGATTTCTTAAGCAGAATAAAAGGTAATGATTGTGTCCCACAGCAAGATAACAATGACAATATATCAGACATAAACATAATAACAAATATTGAAGATACAGAAGATAACTATTCGTTAGCAGCAACTATACATTCAGCAGAAGAAAATTTGCAGGATCATTTTCTAATAAAGGAAGAAATAGTAAATAAATATAAAACACAAATAGTAATAACAAATTCCAAAACAGAAGAGTGTACAACGATTCATGGAAAAAGAATAATTTTCATAGCAAAACAAGACTTCCCAAAAATGGAAGAAATTTTTACTTAAACAAATACTTAAGCAAGGGAAAAGTAGGCATATATTCAGATCTACCGGATCAGGAATATAATATAGTGCAAGAAAAATTAGTTCAATTATACTCTAACAACAAACAAATAGAATTCACTAAATGCACACATAGAGCTCAAGATATAGAAACTGAAACGGAAGCTGTAAAACAAATATCTATTTACCATGTACAAGAGAATATGCATTCAGGTATTATAAAATAAATAAAAGCCAAATAATACAAATAGACACATACGTATTAAAAAACACATATTTCTTAACTATTATAGATACATTTTCGAAATTTGCAGCCGTTTACCCACTAAACGATAGGAACCATATAACCATTGTAGAGCAGATCGAAAATCATTTTACTAAAATAGGCAAACCAAATAAGATTGTAGCTGACAATGAATTTAAATCAATAAGAATTAAAGAAATATTAAGCCGAGAAAATATTGAATTACATTTAACAAAACCGAACAGCCATACAGGCAATGCAGCTGTAGAAAGACTGCATAACTCATTGGCAGAAAAATTTAGGATAATATATAATACAGAAACAGAAAACATATCAGTAAAACAAATTATGCAAAGGGCAGTAAGAAATTATAACGACAGGTACCACTCTACTTAAGAATAATATAGAAACCACAAAAATGAAGATGCTTGATAAAAAAAACCAAAACAGAGAAAATTATGAAGAAAGAAGAGAAGAGGGGTTTATTAAAAACTATAATGCAGTAAGACACAAAGAAGTACCAAAGTTTAAAAAAGCTAAACTTAAGAATATTAACCCAGCAAATATAAAACGTGTTTACAAATATACAGAAGACAAGAATGATAACTCATCAAATACCTAACTGAAAACAAAAAAACTAATTAATCTAAGAATGTAAACAAGTTAATATTCATAATTCAAAACAATAATTAGTAATTAATAATTAGTAACACCTACCTTATATATTTCCGCTAGTAAGTAAGTTAATAACAATACAGAATTCAGGAGAATTCTTATTTAAATGAGGGAGAAGTTATATATGCATTTAAGGTAATCGATATAAGCATATTTTTAAGCGATTTATCATAACTAAAGGACAAAGTCCATACCTAAATGTTGCATTTTTTGGGATGATGAAAGAACCAGCTACATTATGAAACTAAAATTACAAAGAAATATCTACTAAGCTGACGCCAGGATAGTCTAGCAACATGTTGAAACTAAAATTAAAAAGAAACAGCTATGACGCCAGAATAAGCAGCAACATTGTAACTTTGACTTTGAAATGAATAAAGACAGTTCTAATCTGAGACTTACTGAAGAGGTTGAGCCATGTCATTTAATTTCCACGGACCCTCATAAACATTATAAAAATCAACCTATAACTAAAAACTAATTCGTCGAATGCGAAAAGTATCGAAATAAACCCAATAAAAGCCCCGAACGGTTATCTAATATTTAAAACAGGCACAATGGACCTACCAACTGACTTTGAACATCACTATTTTTATACCCTGAGCCCATTGAAAATGGGAAATCAGGGTATAATGGTTTTGTTAAATGTATGTAACAGTCAGAAGGAGGCGTGTCAGACACCAAAAAGTATATATATTCTTGATCAGGGCGACGAGCTGAGTCGATTTAGCCCTGTCCGTCTGTCTGTCCGTCCGTCTGTCCGTATGTTTGAACGCGTCGATTGAAGCATCTAGACAAGCTAGAGACTTGAATTTTTATACTCGTTTCCCAAAAGGAAAAAGAGTATATTGGTTTTGTGAAATGTCCGTCTTGCTGTCCGTCCGTCTGTCCCTCTGTCCGTCTGGCCGTCTGTCCGTATGAATGCAATATTTTTCTACGCTATTGAAGCTAGAGACTTGAAATTTGGAACATATACTCGTGTATACCCTAGAATTATAAAGTGTCAAGATACGCCCGATACGCCCACTAGGGGCGTGACAAATCGGAAAATGCTTGCGCCCATAGTCAAGAAATCATATTAGTTGAAGAGCTAGAGAGTTGAAATTTGGAATGTATACTTGCGTTGACCACCCAAGTTCAGAAAGATATGGCGGATATATCTACGCCCATTGGGGGCGTGGCAATTCGGGAAAACTGTAACTTCTACAGTTTTTAAACTAGAATGCTAAAATTCGGCAGGTATCTTAACGCTTCGATGATTGATGTATATACTCGGATAAGCAACCCAAGATCAAAAAGATATGGCGGATATACTTACGCCTTCAGGGGGTGTGACAAATCGTAAAAAGCTTATAGCTCCTATAGTTTTAGAGCTAGACGCTTCAAAATTGGATGTTTGTGTTACTGGAGGCCTCCTCTATTGATTCCCTAAAAATAAATCTTACGCCCATTTGGGGGCGTGGTATATCGAAAATATACCCTGTAACTTTCACATTTTTTGAGTGCAAGCCTTCAAACTTTACAGTTACGTTACCCTTGACTCCTTCTAGGAACTTGCCCAATATGATATGTCTACGCCCCCAGTAGGCGTAGACATATCATATTGGGCAAGTTCCTAGAAGGAGTCAAGGGTAACGTAACTGTAAAGTTTGGAGGCTTGCACTCAAAAAATGTGAAAGTTACAGGGTATATTTTCGATATACCACGCCCCCAAATGGGCGTAAGATTTATTTTTAGGGAATCAATAGAGGAGGCCTCCAGTAACACAAACATCCAATTTTGAAGCGTCTAGCTCTAAAACTATAGGAGCTATAAGCTTTTTACGATTTGTCACACCCCCTGAAGGCGTAAGTATATCCGCCATATCTTTTTGATCTTGGGTTGCTTATCCGAGTATATACATCAATCATCGAAGCGTTAAGATACCTGCCGAATTTTAGCATTCTAGTTTAAAAACTGTAGAAGTTACAGTTTTCCCGAATTGCCACGCCCCCAATGGGCGTAGATATATCCGCCATATCTTTCTGAACTTGGGTGGTCAACGCAAGTATACATTCCAAATTTCAACTCTCTAGCTCTTCAACTAATATGATTTCTTGACTATGGGCGCAAGCATTTTCCGATTTGTCACGCCCCTAGTGGGCGTATCGGGCGTATCTTGACACTTTATAATTCTAGGGTATACACGAGTATATGTTCCAAATTTCAAGTCTCTAGCTTCAATAGCGTAGAAAAATATTGCATTCATACGGACAGACGGCCAGACGGACAGAGGGACAGACGGACGGACAGCAAGACGGACATTTCACAAAACCAATATACTCTTTTTCCTTTTGGGAAACGAGTATAAAAATTCAAGTCTCTAGCTTGTCTAGATGCTTCAATCGACGCGTTCAAACATACGGACAGACGGACGGACAGACAGACGGACAGGGCTAAATCGACTCAGCTCGTCGCCCTGATCAAGAATATATATACTTTTTGGTGTCTGACACGCCTCCTTCTGACTGTTACATACATTTAACAAAACCATTATACCCTGATTTCCCATTTTCAATGGGCTCAGGGTATAAAAATAGTGATGTTCAAAGTCAGTTGGTAGGTCCATTGTGCCTGTTTTAAATATTAGATAACCGTTCGGGGCTTTTATTGGGTTTATTTCGATACTTTTCGCATTCGACGAATTAGTTTTTAGTTATAGGTTGATTTTTATAATGTTTATGAGGGTCCGTGGAAATTAAATGACATGGCTCAACCTCTTCAGTAAGTCTCAGATTAGAACTGTCTTTATTCATTTCAAAGTCAAAGTTACAATGTTGCTGCTTATTCTGGCGTCATAGCTGTTTCTTTTTAATTTTAGTTTCAACATGTTGCTAGACTATCCTGGCGTCAGCTTAGTAGATATTTCTTTGTAATTTTAGTTTCATAATGTAGCTGGTTCTTTCATCATCCCAAAAATGCAACATTTAGGTATGGACTTTGTCCTTTAGTTATGATAAATCGCTTAAAAATATGCTTATATCGATTACCTTAAATGCATATATAACTTCTCCCTCATTTAAATAAGAATTCTCCTGAATTCTGTATTGTTATTAACTTTCTTACTAGCGGAAATATATAAGGTAGGTGTTACTAATTATTAATTACTAATTATTGTTTTGAATTATGAATATTAACTTGTTTACATTCTTAGATTAATTAGTTTTTTTGTTTTCAGTTAGGTATTTGATGAGTTATCATTCTTGTCTTCTGTATATTTGTAAACACGTTTTATATTTGCTGGGTTAATATTCTTAAGTTTAGCTTTTTTAAACTTTGGTACTTCTTTGTGTCTTACTGCATTATAGTTTTTAATAAACCCCTCTTCTCTTCTTTCTTCATAATTTTCTCTGTTTTGGTTTTTTTTATCAAGCATCTTCATTTTTGTGGTTTCTATATTATTCTTAAGTAGAGTGGTACCTGTCGTTATAATTTCTTACTGCCCTTTGCATAATTTGTTTTACTGATATGTTTTCTGTTTCTGTATTATATATTATCCTAAATTTTTCTGCCAATGAGTTATGCAGTCTTTCTACAGCTGCATTGCCTGTATGGCTGTTCGGTTTTGTTAAATGTAATTCAATATTTTCTCGGCTTAATATTTCTTTAATTCTTATTGATTTAAATTCATTGTCAGCTACAATCTTATTTGGTTTGCCTATTTTAGTAAAATGATTTTCGATCTGCTCTACAATGGTTATATGGTTCCTATCGTTTAGTGGGTAAACGGCTGCAAATTTCGAAAATGTATCTATAATAGTTAAGAAATATGTGTTTTTTAATACGTATGTGTCTATTTGTATTATTTGGCTTTTATTTATTTTATAATACCTGAATGCATATTCTCTTGTACATGGTAAATAGATATTTGTTTTACAGCTTCCGTTTCAGTTTCTATATCTTGAGCTGTATGTGTGCATTTAGTGAATTCTATTTGTTTGTTGTTAGAGTATAATTGAACTAATTTTTCTTGCACTATATTATATTCCTGATCCGGTAGATCTGAATATATGCCTACTTTTCCCTTGCTTAAGTATTTGTTTAAGTAAAAATTTCTTCCATTTTTGGGAAGTCTTGTTTTGCTATGAAAATTATTCTTTTTCCATGAATCGTTGTACACTCTTCTGTTTTGGAATTTGTTATTACTATTTGTGTTTTATATTTATTTACTATTTCTTCCTTTATTAGAAAGTGATCCTGCAAATTTTCTTCTGCTGAATGTATAGTTGCTGCTAACGAATAGTTATCTTCTGTATCTTCAATATTTGTTATTATGTTTATGTCTGATATATTGTCATTGTTATCTTGCTGTGGGACAAAATCATTACCTTTTATTCTGCTTAAGAAATCTCTGCTCTGTTTTCTCTTCCTCTTAAGTAATCTATGTCAAACTGATATTCTCCTAGTTTTAGTAACCATCTTTGATGCCTTTGCGAAATATCTTTCCCTTTATGTTTTGAATATAAGAATTTTATCGCTTGGTGATCTGTTAATAATTTGAATTTTCTTCCGTAGAGATATGGTCTAAAATAGTTTACACTCCATAGTATTGCTAAAAATTCTTTATCTGTTGCTGAATAATTTTTCTCATGATTGTTCAATGTTCTTGACGCAAAACAAATTTGATGCCCTTCTTGAGAAAGAACTGATCCTATGGCATAATTTGAAGCGTCAGTTGTAAGCGTGAATGATTTTTCAAAGTTAGGAAATCTTAATATAAGGTGTGAACAAATAAGCTGCTTTAACTTTTCAAATGCTTCGATGAAAGTTGGATCTATTGTATTTATTTTAGTATCTTTCTTTAAATATTTTGTTATGGGCTGTGATACTTTTGCGTAATCTTTAATAAATTTTCTGTAGAAACCTGTTATGCCTAAAAAACTTTTTATCTCCTTTTCTGTTTTTGGTAAAGGTAACTTTTCTATTATGGCTATTTTGTTTGGATTTGGTTTAATACCTTCTTTGGTTAAGATATGACCTAAAAATTCTGTTTCCTTCTTCATGAAGTTACACTTATCGATTTGAATCTTCAAATTCGTATCCTCTAATACTTTAAATATTTCGTTGATGGCTTCAAAATGCTCTTGCAACGATGTGCTAAAAATAAGTATATCGTCCAAATATACGACACATTTTTTGTTAATAAAATCTCTTAAGATTTCATTCATTAGTCTTTGAAAAGTGGCGGGGGCATTTTTCAATCCAAATGGCATTCTAATAAATTCATGCGGCGTAACAAAGGCCGTTTTCTTTCTTTCTTCCTCTTTTACTAAAATTTGATGGTAGCCTTTTGCTAGATCTATTGTTGTGAAGTACTGGGCTCTTTCGAGTTTATCAAGAATTGAATTTATATTAGGAATCGGAAATTTATCGTCGATGGTTATTTCGTTAAGTTTTCTATAATCTATTACAATGCGAAATTTTTGTTGTTTTGAAGTGTCTAACTTTTTTGGTATTACTTAAAGGTGGGCTCGAATATCTTGAATTGCTTTTTCTAATAATTCCCTGTTCTTCCATTTCTTTTATCTGTTTTCTGACTTCTTCCTCATGCTGTGGTGGGTATCTATATAGCTTTAAATTAAGTTGTTCATCTGTAGTTGTCCGTATTTCATGTTCTATTTCGGTTGTACTAGTTAGTTTATCTCCTTCTTTGAAAAAAAATTTACTATATCGTTTTATAATTTTCTTAACTTCAATTACTTCTTGTGTATTTATATGATCTAATGCCAAGCTATTATATTTATCTATAGTACTCTCTAATGCACAGATTTCTTCATATTGATATGGCTTATTTATTATACGGTTTTCTTTGTGATTTAATGTTAAACTGTTTCTTTCAATATTAATAACTGCAATTAAAAATTGTAGAAGGTCTATACCTATAATAAAGTTATACTTTCTTCCCTTTAGTGGGGCTAACTTCCAGCGGGCTAACTTTCAGCGTTGTTTGGTAAATTAAATTCTCTAGGTGCTGTTGTATGAATTTCATACTCTATTATGTCCTTACTATTAATTGTGCTATATGATATGGGTTTATTCAGCTTAATCTTTGTGTGCCCATTAATTTGGTTGTTAACTAGACTTAAACTTGCTCCTGTATCTATTAATGCTATATATTTATGTTTATCGATGTTTAGTTCTAATAATGGTAGGTATTTCGAGGCTGCTTCATAAAAAAAACTGTATTATTAACCTCTGCCTGGTCGTAGTCATTTCTTGTTTCTTGGTAACTGTTTGTATCTTGCTTTGTTTCTAGGTTTTCTTTTTCCATGGGTTCTGAATTCCTTGACCTATACTGTTTTGACTGTTGTGAATTTGTTTGCTGGTGATTTTGGTTATGGTGACTCTGTCCTGAATTGTGTTGAGTATAATCTTGTCTGTACTGACCTGAGTTGTTTCTGTACCATTGTTGCTGATTGTTTTGTTGGTAATTTTGTTGATTTTTCTTGTGACCACTTACTTATTGTAACAATTTTGTTGATAATATTGTTGCTTCTTGTTATAATTTTGTTGTTGGATATTTTCGTTTTTGTAGTTATGATTTTTCTTGCTAGACTCAGCCTCAGCGTTATACCTATTGGGTTTACTTTTCTTATATTGAAATCTAATACAACTATTTTCGTATCTTCGTAACATCATTATTTTTAGAATCTCATTTAAATTTATTTTTTCGTATATTTTATCAAGTAAAGTGCCTTGAGTCATTTCTTTAGCTGCATTTACTAGTAAACTTTCTACGTTACTTAAAACTATAAAATGATCTTTTTGATGGTAAACTCTTAATTCGTCTGTTTTATACTTAATATTTTGTAGTTCTGCTACAAGTTCGTATCTACTTATAACTCATAAATTTTACGGTAAATTTTATGGGGCTCCGTGTCCGGTCGATACCTCAGCTTTAGGGTTGACTTGATTAGCTCCCAGTTGTCTGGTTCCGGTATATTGATAACTACATCCTTCGCCTGTCCTTGGATTGTCTTGTTAAAGATTGTCCTAGATTGTCCTCCTTGGAGAAGGTACTCCACGCTGCTGAATAACGAGTTAATCGATATATCACCTGTTCCCGTGAACGTTGCCAAATAATTGATGTTTTGAAACAACCGTTCCTTCTGAGCCGCATTGGTGTTTCCCTGGAGCGTGACATAAGCTTGATGTAGCTCCTCTAGTTGCCGCTCCTTGTTGATCAACTGCTCATATAATTGCTGCGATGACATTTGTGGGTTATCTTGTGCCACCCTGCTTTTGTCGTAATATACTGCTCTCTTTTGTTTTCTGGTTGCCAGCGTTGAGATGTACTTTTTAAAAGTTGTCAACTTATTTGTATTTTGACCTCTTTTTTCGATTTATAAAACTTGTAAACTTATTTTTAGTTTGACTTTTTGTTTCATAATGATCGATTTGTCGACTTATTTTTAGTTCGAATTTATCACAGAATCCTTTTTAAAAAAAAAGTATCTTACCGGCTGCGCCAACCTCTTCAGTTAAGTCTCAGATTAGAACTGTCTTTATTCATTTCAAAGTCAAAGTTACAATGTTGCTGCTTATTCTGGCGTCATAGCTGTTTCTTTTTATACCCTGAGCCCATTGAAAATGGGAAATCAGGGTGTAATGGTTTTGTTAAATGTATGTAACAGGCAGAAGGAGGCGTGTCAGACCCCACAAAGTATATATATTCTTGATCAGGGCGACGAGCTGAGTCGACGAGCCCTGTTCGTCCGTCTGTCTGTCCGTCCGTCCGTCCGTCCGTATGTTTGAACGCGTCGATTGAAGCATCTAGACAAGCTAGAGACTTGATTTTTTTTGTTGGGTCCGTGGATAGCACGCGCAGGTCAAGTTAGTTACCAAAATACGATATCTATTTTTGTTGTATTGTTATCGATTTTAAACCTTATCGAAAACAGGTTAAACAAGTAAGAACGTTGCCTTAGGGCGAGACCTAAGGCGTGAAAGCCTCCAAACTTTACAGTTACGTTACCCTTGACTCCTTCTAGGAACTTGCCCAATATGATATGTCTACGCCTACTGGGGGCGTGGCAAATTGGCAACAAAATTTGTAACGCCCAGCTGCAAAATTCATATGTCTGTGCCACCTATATAAATAAGTTTAATAAGAATTGCTAAGACGACAAACGGCACTTCTGAGAAATATATGTAATTCGATTTAATGTTGAAGTTTTGCAAATAATTTATCTGTTAAAATTATCATTTTTCGTATAGCCTAGGTCAGTTATGTTATCGTCTTTTTGTGACAAAAAATGTAAATATCAAATATCGATATTTTTGTAATTGACTTAGTCCGAACAAAATTATTCCACACAAAAAAATTGACGATAGGTCCCATCATGTATGTATGTATGTAGGCACGAAACTATAGAAGCTGCTGTTAATGCAAACACAATATAAACATAAATCAATCGCAATTGTGATTCTTAGAAAATGCTGAAATGCGCGCATATGAACGTATGTATTTATATGTGTACATGTATATGTGTAAATGAATTTTGCTGCGCGTCGCTGCTTGCCACGTGCGTGTGATAATTGGCCAAACGTTTTGTTTAATAGATTGGGACTGACTTAACGGAACTTGATGAAACTTTCAGCATATGATTCTATTGAATTTTTTACATTTTATAAAAATGCTAATTCATTCACATAGTTATATTTGCAAAAATTGAAATTGCATAAAATTCACATGAATCTACATAAATGCAAAATTTGAGATAAATTATTAAATTTAAAATACCAGATGCCCCTGTGGGAAACGAGTATCACGCATTAGGTTCCGTCCTAAGGCAACGTTCTTACTTGTTTTTTTTTTGTTGCGTTCGTGGATAGCACGCGCAGGTCAAGTTTGTTACCAAAAACCGATATCTACTTTTGTTTTTTTGTTATCGATTTTAAACCTTATCGAAAACAGGTTATAAAATTATATGTCCCACACCCTTAGAGCTAGACGCCTCCAATTTTGCATATAGATTCATGTGAATTTTATGCAATTTCTATTTTTTATTTTTTGGATACCGGCTCTTTTTACTAATTACCCCCCCTCCCCTCTCCTACTCGACCCATTGAGAGTCTGTTGCAAATATAACCATGTGAATAAATGATCATTTTTATAAAATGTAAAAAATTCAATAGAATCATATGCTGAAAGTTTCATCAAATTCCGTTAAGTCAGTCCCGAGTTATTAAACAAAACGTTTGGCCAATTATCACACGCACGTGGCAAGCAGCGACGCGCAGCAAAAAACATTTACACATACACATACATTGAAACGTGCAAGCGGGTCTGCTTGTGCATGTGCACAGCCGCTTCTAAGCATTTTCAGCCGCTTCTGTAGTTTTGTATTTGTGATACATATATATCGCCCTTTACACGCATACATTCAAATAGACCACCGTTTTTGTATGTACACATACTCATACGTTCATATGCGCGCATTTCAGCATATTCTAAGAATTACAATTGCGAATGATCTGCTTCTTTAGTTTTGTATTTGTAACATATCGTGCTAGTTGAGATGACGCGCTTTAACGTTACATATGTAGATGCAGGTTCGAGTCCAGGTTGCGGTGATGTTTGTTTATCTTCTTTTGTTTTTGATAACTTGTTTATTTATTTAATTATTTATTTATTTTTGATTTACATACATTCTAGTTGAATAAAATTTCAAAATTAAAATTTAGTTTTGGAAAATTTAATATTATATGCAAGCTATATAGCGTATTAAACGTTGCAAATCGGACGGGGCTCAGGGTATCTCCTAGTCGGGCACCTCCGACTAAAGTTTTCTTACTTGTTTTTCTTAAATATACGAACGAAAAACATATATATGTACATATATATAACCAATACAAATTTTTTAAATTGTAGAATGATTTTTTCATTATTAAATTAATGGAAAACAAAAGTTTTCTATTCATATTTAGAAAAAAAAAAAAACAACAAATTTCACGTTGGGTCAAATAAGCTGTGAGCCACTGTATATGTAACTATTTTTTGCGTATGCCAACTTGCTCTCAGCTGTTTACGCTATTGCAGAGCCACAGCTGTTATGCTTGCGCACTTATCAATTGCCTGAACATATATGTATATTGTATGAATACACTTGACTATGTTGGGGTTTAGTACTGTACTGATCTTTATTCTTCTGAGGCTGGGTATATACCCAGCCTCATGCATAATTTCAACCCTTAAATCTAATGTGTCTATTGCTGAGTGTGTAAGGCTCAGCATTGGTCTATTGTATTCTTATACTATCGCTGAGGTTGTAGGGCTCAGCGTTCGTCTATTATCTTTCTTCATCTATCGCACTGCATGCTAGTCGTCAAGTGCGTAGAAGGCATGTTTACATATTTATATATATTTCTATGTTCATGCCTGAACATATATATTCATGTTTGTTTTCTGTAGCTGTAACCTGATTTATAGCTCCTATATTATCACTCCTAATCGTGGTATGACATTATAGATTCCATACTTACATATAGTGACGAACTAAATTATTGGCAGAGCAAGCATTTTAAATTTTACAGCAATTTTTTAAGTCTTTTTAAAAGTGTTTTTAATGAAACAAAAATTACCTTTGTAGAATGAATTATATATTAAATAAAACAAAAAAAAAAAAAAAATTAAAAACTTCAACCGATATTTTGTAAAAATTAAATAAACAAAAAAAAAACCCTAATTTCGCTGAACAAAATTATTGGCACACCAAAACTAAAACTTTAAAAACAACAATACTATGAAAAAAAAATTAGTATAATTATATTTTAATAAGTATAATTATATTTTGATAAGCGGTTTGACATCGAATGACGTCACCACTAATTTTCTGCCATTCTTCCATAAGAGCTTGCTTTAGGTCGACATTTTTTGTAATAGCCCGTTTTGAGGTGCGCCTATCTCATTCTTCCCACAAGTGCTCAATTGGATTTAGGTCTGGAGATTGTGGTGGTTGCGGTAGCACATGGGCGGTGTTATATGACAGCGACATTTTGACGATATGGGCAGAATGCTTGGGGTCGTTGTCGTATTGAAATATGAACGAGCTTGGTAGTTGTAGTTTTTCGGCACTTTTTTTAGATTCTGTTTCACAAATATTTAAATATAAATGTTTATCCATTACACCGTCTACAAATACCAACTCGCCCACACTTTATTCCTTAGCGTAGTCCAAACCCTTCTTTTTATTACCATCTGTGATGCACGGGTTTTGTCTAGCCACACGCATTTTGTAATTGACCTGTACAGTACTCTGCGTACTGTAATCGGGTGCACATCCTTCACCATTTCTTTTTTAATTTCAACAGCAATCTGTGTTGATGATATTTTGGGACTCACTTGCACCTTTGGAACGATTTTCCTGATATAAGATATGCTTTGATCCGGAAAATGCAGGATAATTTTCCTCTGAGCTAGCGATGTCTCTTATAGGTTAGGAGCCATTATTAAGAAAAGTATAAAAATATACTCAATTGTAACAAAATTTTCTATATTAGAATTAAAATTTACGAAAATGTAAAATTTCGTAAATTTTAATTCTAATATAGAAAATTTTGTTACAATTGAGTATATTTTTATAAATATAAATTTTCTATATTAGAATTAAAATTTACGAAATTTTACATTTTCGTAAATTTTAATTCTAATATAGAAAATTTTGTTACAATTGAGTATATTTTTATACTTTTCTTAATAATGGCTCCTAACCTATAAGAGACATCGCTAGCTCAGAGGAAAATTATCCTGCATTTTCCGGATCAAAGCATATCTTATGCAGAAATCGGGGATATAATGAAAAAAAAGTCGATTCACTGTTTGGGGCATCATGCAGTGCTTCAAGGGAGCCCGAAACCTGCAAAGTTCAAAGCATACAGGTCGCCCACAGTTGTTGAACAGCCATGAATGCAGGAAAATCGTTCCAAAGGTGCAAGTGAGTCCCAAAATATCATCAACACAGATTGCTGTTGAAATTAAAAAAGAAATGGTGAAGGATGTGCACCCGATTACAGTACGCAGAGTACTGTACAGGTCAATTACAAAGTGCGTGTGGCTAGACAAAACCCGTGCATCACAGATGGTAATAAAAAGAAGGGTTTGGACTACGCTAAGGAATAAAGTGTGGGCGAGTTGGTATTTGTAGACGGTGTAATGGATAAACATTTATATTTAAATATTTGTGAAACAGAATCTAAAAAAAGTGCCGAAAAACTACAACTACCAAGCTCGTTCATATTTCAATACGACAACGACCCCAAGCATTCTGCCCATATCGTCAAAATGTCGCTGTCATATAACACCGCCCATGTGCTACCGCAACCACCACAACCTCCAGACCTAAATCCAATTGAGCACTTGTGAGAAGAATGAGATAGGCGCACCTCAAAACGGGCTATTACAAAAAATGTCGACCTAAAGCAAGCTCTTATGGAAGAATGGCAGAAAATTAGTGGTGACGTCATTCGATGTCAAACCGCTTATCAAAATATAATTATACTTATTAAAATATAATTATACTAATTTTTTTTTTCATAGTATTGTTGTTTTTAAAGTTTTAGTTTTGGTGTGCCAATAATTTTGTTCAGCGAAATTAGGGTTTTTTTTTTGTTTATTTAATTTTTACAAAATATCGGTTGAAGTTTTTAATTTTTTTTTTTTTTTTTGTTTTATTTAATATATAATTCATTCTACAAAGGTAATTTTTGTTTCATTAAAAACACTTTTAAAAAGACTTAAAAAATTGCTATAAAATTTAAAATGCTTGCTCTGCCAATAATTTAGTTCGTCACTATATGTAAGTATGGAATCTATAATGTCATACCACGATTAGGAGTGATAATATAGGAGCTATAAATCAGGTTACAGCTACAGAAAACAAACATGAATATATACAGTGGTTCACAGCTTATTTCAACCAGCACTTTAAAAAAAGTTTGTTGGGCTATAAAATCTAAACTATTGGCAATATCCAAAAAATTTAAACGCAGGTTGTTAGTGTGATGTTTTAAATATTACAAAATCAATTCATTTATTTTTTAAATATTTTTTCATTATTTAATAATGTTTAAAAACTGAAAAATAAGACCAAGACAGTTCCACAGCTTATTTCAACCACAAACTTTGAAGCTGATGAAAGACCCGTTATTTTGCAATGCAACGGTAGATTCTTGTTCTATGCTTTATACACTGATTTTGCAATGTGATGAAATAAGTTTGTGCTGAATTTTGAAAGCAAAACTTGCAGAAAATTTAATTTAGCAAAATGGGACCACGTACACCTATTGAACAGCAGGAATTTGTTCTGAAACACTATAAAAATGGCCATTCCCGTAGAAAAATTGTTGATATGGTTGGACTGAGTGATTCTACAGTTCAAAGCATCATATACCGTTTTGTTCATGAAAATAGAACCCACGATAAAGGTAGAAATGCTCCAAACAAAATTTTTAATCCCAGGGACGAACGCTATATTGTAACAAAAAACCGGGATAACCCAAGGCTATCTGCTAGACAAGTAGCCAATGATGTTAAGGAGGAGTTGGGCAGGTCATGCCACCCAGAAACTATTCGCCGTGTGCTTCGGGAACATGACTTTAATGGTAGAGTACCACGCAAGAAGCCTTTTATAAGCGACAAAAACAAAAAGTGTCGCTTAAAATTTGCACATGAGCACTTGCACAAGGACATTGGATTCTGGAACACAGTTTTACTTTGTGATGAGTCAAAATTTAATTTGTTTGGGTCGGATAGGCCCTCATATGTGTGGCGTAGGCCTAACACAGAGCTTGACGCAAAAAATTTGAGGGCTACTGTAAAGCATGGCGGAGGCAGCGTTATGGTTTGGGCCTGTATGTCAGCAGCCGGGGTTGGGAACTTGGAGTTCATCGAGACTACGATGGATAAACTTAAATATTTAGATGTTTTTAAGTCAAATTTAATCCGAAGTGCTCAGAAACTGGGCATAAAGGAGGACTTCAGGTTTTACCAAGATAATGACCCGGAACACACTGCGGGAATTGTCCAGACTTGGCTGATCTGGAAATGTCCGCACGTTATGAAACCACCAGCCCAATCACCAGATTTAAATGTAATCGAAAATTTGTGGTCGATTTTGGAAACAAACATTCGCAAACACAAAATTTCAAACAAATCGTACCTAAAAACTGCATTGGTTGAGGAATGGGAAAAAATTACTCCAGAAGTCACTAAAAAGTTGGTGGAATCTATCCCAAAAAGGCTTAAAATGGTAGTTAGCCAAAAGGGTGGTCACACCAAGTATTAATTTGTTGTTATTTTAAGTTTTTATAATGTTAAATAATGTTATTTCATAAGTGGTTGAAATAAGCTGTGGAACTGTCTTGGTCTCATTTTTTAGTTTTTGAACATTATTAAATAATGAAAAAATATTTAAAAAATAAATGAATTGATTTTGTAATATTTAAAACATCACACTAACAACCTGCGTTTAAATTTTTTGGATATTGCCAATTGTTTAGATTTTATAGCCCAACAAACTTTTTTTAAAGTGCTGGTTGAAATAAGCTGTGAACCACTGTATGTATATAAGTAGCAACAAAGTGTCGCTATGTGCACATGTAGTATACACAACTATGTATGTATGTGTCGAGCATACGACTCTATTACATGTAGTATACTCTATATTGCGTCGAGTATTATTGATATTATATTCAACATTAAACATACCACAATATAACATAAAATTTAACAAACTAAAATTAGTTATCAGCTCTTATTCAATTAGAATATATATCAATCCAAAATAAATAAATTATTAAATAAATAAACAACATAATAAGATGAAAAATCAACATCACTACATATTGACTCGAACCTATATCTACTACATATGTACATACATACATATATGTATGTAATAGATGTTACAGTAAGTAGACGTTAAAGCACATCATCTCAACTAGCACAGCACTACACATTTATTTCTTGAACTCGAATAGGCGCATTGTGTGCTATGTCAGTATTGCGTTGCCTAATGGAAAATCTGAAACTAGCTCACTACAAGGGCAGCTTTTGATAAATACAAAGCAATCGTAACATAAACAGAAATCAATCGCAATTGTATATGTATTCATATGCTGCGCATATGAATGTATATGTATGCGTACATACAAAAACGCTGGTCTGTTTAAATGTATGCGTGAAAAGGGCGATATTTGAGAAATACAAAACTAAACTAAAAGTAAAACTAAGCAGTTGAAAATGAAAACACAAGTTTGTCAATGCAAAGAAAACGCGCTTGCAATGTATAATGGCGAAACGTTTTGTTTAATAGATTGCGACTGACTTTAACGGAATTCGATAAAACTTTCAGCATACGATTCTATTGAATTTTTTACATTTTATTAAAATGGCAACCCATTCATAGTCTTTACCGTTGGTTACATTTACAGCTGATCTTCAATGGGGGCTTTGTGAAATTTGAAGCCGATATCAAAAACACAAAAATCGAAATTGCATTAAATGCATATGAATCCATGTGAAAAATTGTTAGGGTCCAGCTATAAAGATTTACGAGTTATAATTTTAAAAAGTATTTTCCACTAGCTTTTAAATCGATAACATTAAAAAAAAAATAGTTATCGACTAAAAAAAATTTAATAAATACACTTTGTGGGATCTGCCAGGCCGCCTTCTGCCTGTTATACACACCCTGATATTCCATTTTCAATGCGTTCAGGGTATAAAACAAGTAAGAGTGCTCGACTAAGAGATACCCTGAACCCGGTGATAAGCGATTATTCCAATCATTCTACGCTTCTTTGACACATAAATTCAAACGACACATTATATGTATCTATCTATATACACTGCTGGTCTTAGGTTACACGCACTGGTATTTTCGTTAATACTTACATAATAACTTTTATTTGGAAAGTAATTTAAATAATGTGAATATGAATGTTCGGCGCAGCAGCTAATAATTGCTCTTAAATAAGCTTCTCTTAAGCCATCTGCTCTTTATCACATTCTCATTCGCTCATAGTGCAGTTAGGAAAAAAAAGGAAACTGTAACACACATACATATGTAAATTTATGCTGCTCGGTCACTTGCTTATCATTTTGTATTCTATTCTTTAAGTTCGAAATTCACCTTCAAGCGAGCAACACCTACATCTCTCTATTGTAAACTGTATTAACTTTGCCTACACGATCATCGTGGACTAGGCATTAAACTAATAAATAATAAGCTAAATTAAATCGTGGTTTTATTATTTTGCCTTCGTAAATGATTGGAGCCAGAGTTGCCGAAAAAGCTCGGCAGCTTCCAACATTTTGGTGACCCCGACGTGATCTATACACTCCGTGGTGTTTCGTTTAGTGTATCAAGTTAGTACTCAACTTCGTCGAAGTACAACGGTGTGAATCATAAACATTTGTGCAAAATAGTGCATTCAAATTAATAACACATCGCGTTGTACGACGAAACAGTGTAAAACATTAACATTTGTGCAAAATAGTGCATTCAAATTAACAATAAACTTCGTCGTACACGACAGTGCAAAGCGTTATAATTTGTGCAAAATAGTGCATTCAAATTAATAACAAATCTCGTCGTGTAAAACATTAACATTTATGCTCAAGTTATATATTAATTTGTGTATATAATAGTGCATGGCATTGTGCGTACATTATCTCGAGTTTTTCTTATTCCTCTTTAATCGTCTGTTTCGTTCGTCGCGTTTGGCGTCTGCTGTGCATCGTCTGCATATAGGGCCCGCTAAGCCGAAAAAGCTGTGTCAATCATAGAAGACACACATACAGACATATATAAAAGCTCAGATAAGCTTGCGGTCGCGCTTGCGTTGTGCTTATCTTTATCATATTCTTGTTCGTCGGTTGTTCGTCGCGGTTTTTGGCGCTTCTTTGTGCAGCGTTTGCATAGAAGGCCCGCTAATCCGAAAATAGCTGTGTCGATCACACACATACAAACACACGCATTTACAGTGAAAGAGTGAACCTGCATATTAGATCAGCTAAACTCGAAGTGCATTAGAGAGTATATTAGCTTGTGCATTCATTTTGTAACCAAACGTTTTTTCGCGAGTAAACAAACTCTAATGAATAACTCAGAGTCGAATGTTGATCAAGTGCCTGCATCTCAGGTTACTTTCTTAAAACTCAAAACAAACGCGCTTTTCGATAGACTTGAAAGGTTATATGCCGATATGGACATTGAAAAATTAAGTCACATGGACTCGTGTGATTTACGTGTGCTTTTGGATTCGCTAACCAAGTTAGAGTCAAACTTTGATTCAGTCCATACTAGCCTAGAAGAATCTAACTTTGAGTCCATATCTAGTGATTTGCCTGCGCGGTTTGAATCAACCTTGTTAAAGTTTAAAGCCTTGCTTCAACGTGAACTAGGAAATCGGTCGGATCAACAACTTTCGTCGACGCTTAATACAAGTGGTTCAAATGCTCACCCAACACTCGTCATGGCTAATCGATCGCGTTTGCCGCAGCTGGAGCTGCCAAAATTTAGTGGAGTCTACACTGAGTGGGAAAACTTCTACTCTATGTTTAAGACGATAATAGATGCTGATCCGGATCTCAGTCCTATTGAGAAGTTCCAGCATCTTCGATCCTGCTTAAGTGGTTCTGCGTTGGATACCATCAGCTCATTGGAAATCAACAAAGCCAACTATCTCGTCGCTCTGGATATTCTTCAACGTCGATTTGATAATAAGCGTTTTATTGTACAGGCACACATCAGAGCAATCTTCCGGCTTGAGAAAGTTGATGCATCTGTGGGCAGGCTGAGGCAGTTGGTGGATAAAGTTACGTCTCACATTCGGGCTATGGATTCTTTAGCATCGCGGGAAGAAGTTGCTGACTGTGTCATCGTGCAAACAGTGTTGCAAAAGCTGGACAAGGCTACTCAGGCTAAATGGGAGGAAGGCTCATCTACTAATGAGTTGCCATCTTGGTCTAGATTGTCAGATTTCTTGCAAGGACGGTGTCGAGTCCTTGAAAATGTGGATCAAGTCTTGCAGGATGGTCAGGTTGGCAAGTCAGGAAAGATCGTGAGTACTCCTTTAAGAAAAGCATTTGTGGCTTCGAAGACTCCTATTCGTTGTGTCCTTTGTGACGATCCAAGTCACGCGCTATTGCAATGTAAGCGTTTTGAGCAATTGTCCCCAATGGCAAGGCATAAGGAGGCCAAGAGGCTCGCCCTTTGCCTCAATTGCCTAAGAAAAGGACATCAGCTGAAGGATTGCAAATCTGGTTCCTGCCGTACCTGCCAAATGAAGCACCATACTTTATTGCATTACAATCAGTCTTCAACAGTTACGTCGAACGTAGTCCCTCAACTTAAACAACAAGCAAATGCAATACATACCACTGCCATGGTTGCAATGTCACCTTCTCTGCCTCAAGTCCACATACCTCCTAACTCGTCTGATGTGGTGCTTCTAGCCACTGCTATAATCCTTGTCAAGAACCGAGCTGGCACATTCGTTCCGTGTCGTGCACTCTTGGACTCAGGATCTCAACTTCACTTCGTCACCAGTCGGTTTGCAAATCAGCTTCAGCTTCGAAAATGTAAATCACTGACTGCAGTGTCTGGCATTGGAGATGCCAGCTTCTCAACTGAAGGATATTCAGTCAATCTCGTTCTGAAATCGCGGATTTCTGATTATTCTGCGTCCATCACTGCCATCGTCGCCCAGACTATTACTGACAACCAGCCTGGCATCTCAATTTCTACTAACACTTGGAATATACCCTCAAACCTACAGCTAGCTGATCCTTTGTTCCATAAGTCACAACGGATTGATCTTCTCATCGGAGCTGGTCTCTTCTTCGAGCTGATGTGTGTTGGGCAAATTCAGTTGGCACCTGGATTACCAGTTCTGCAGAAAACGCAGCTCGGCTGGATCATTTCAGGTGGCGGGCAACATGCCCCCAAACTCTGTTCGTTTATCGCAACCCAAAGAAATTCGGATCACGCCAATCACAGCACTCGGCTTGATGAGTTGGTGCGTCAGTTTTGGGAAGTGGAACACGTTTTCGAGCCTATTGCCAAGGTAACCACGGAAGAACTTAATTGCGAGCAGCATTTCATTACAAACTATCGTCGATTACCTTCTGGGGAATATTCAGTCTGCTTGCCAAAAAAGCAAGGCGTTGAATCTTTGGGCGATTCCTATTTGCATGCCAAGCGTCGATTGTTGAATTTAGAGCGTAAGTTCGGTCGAAATCAAACTTTAAAGGAGAAATACTCAGCATTTATAAAGGAGTATATTGATCTCAATCATATGTCTTTGGTTCCCAGCGAAGAGATCAATGAATGCAAATATTTCTTACCTCATCATTGCGTATACAAAGAAGAGAGTTCAACAACAAAGCTGAGAGTTGTCTTCGATGGCTCGGCAGCTACCACATCTGGTTTCTCATTAAACGATTTGCTTATGTCAGGACCGACTATTCAAGCTACCTTGTTTCACACACTCGTTCGTTTTCGTACATTTTCGATTGCACTTACTGGTGATACTGGTAAAATGTATAGGTGTGTGAAGGTCGCAGAGCCTGATTCTATGCTCCAGTGCATTTTATGTCGAAACTTATCAGACGATGCTATCGAAGTCTTCAAATTGAATACCGTCACTTATGGGACCAAACCAGCTTCATTTTTGGCCATTCGTGCAATGCATCAATTAGCAATAGATGAGTCGTCGGCATACCCATTAGGATCCAAAACGGTTTTGCGAGATTTCTACGTTGATGACCTGATCTCAGGAGGCAATTCAGTTGAAGAAGTTCGCGACATAATGCAACAAACCACAGGTCTTCTTGCTCGAGGAAACTTTAAGTTGAGAAAATGGTGCTCCAATTCAAGAGACGCACTTCGCGGAGTTCCAGAAACTGAACAGGAAAGTTTTCTCAAACTCGATGACGGCAGCGACGTAACAAAGGAACCTGGATTGTCAGCGGACGATCTTCGTCAAGGATCGCACATATTGTGTCGTCTTGTTCAAAGAACTCAGCTGCACCTAGAATACTCTGCACTACGAAATGGAAAGAATGTTCATTCGTCAAGCGCCATTCTTTCGCTCTCTCCGTTTATGGATGACTTTAGTCTACTTCGAGTTGGTGGCCGCTTGCGGCACTTTACTCTCGGCTTCGATGCGCGCCACCCAATTATCTTGCCCAAAGAACATCCCTTGACCTTCTCTATAGTATCTCATCTTCATCTGGCGCATCATCATGCAGGACCGCAGGCCTTGCTTGGAGTAATTCGACTCCAGTTTTGGCCCATAGGCGGCATGAAAACTGTCTCCCGAGCATTGCGAAAATGTGTCATATGCTGTAGATCCCGGCCTCGTCTAGTGGAGCATATAATGGCGGACTTGCCTAAGGATCGTATACAGTCTTCACCGGCATTTACTGTCACTGGAATCGACTACTGTGGACCATTTTACTACACACCCGATGGACGAAACCGAACTTCAATAAAATGCTACATCTGCGTATTCGTTTGCTTCGCAACTAAGGCTGTATGGTTGGAGCTCGCAAAGGATCTGTCGACCGCAGCTTTCTTGGGCGCCCTTAAGCGTTTCATCAGTACGCGCGGCATTCCAAGATGCATTTGGTCTGACAACGCTACTAACTTTGTGGGTGCACGGAACGAGCTAGCGGATCTGAAACGTTTATTGTTGAGCCAGGAACATCGCACTGAAGTTCAGAACTACTGCGTCAACCACAGTTTTGATTGGAAGTTCATACCTCCTCGCTCGCCACATTTCGGTGGCCTATGGGAAGCAGCAGTGAAGACCGCAAAGAGTCATCTATACCGCGCTATGGGATCATCACTTCTCGGCTTCGATGAACTTCGCACCTTGGTATGCCAAATTCAGGCTATAATCAATTCTCGTCCTCTTGTTCCACTTTCAGAAAATCCCGATGATCTTGGAGTTCTCACTCCAGGACATTTTTTGATTGGTCGACCACTCATCGATTTTCCCGAGCCAGACGTAACTGGGCTCGATCACAATCGCCTCGGTCAATGGCAACGCATTGCTTACATACAGCAATTGTTCTGGAAGCGCTGGAGTGAGGAGTACCTTACTATTCTTCAACAGCGTGGAAAATGGTTCACCTCGCAGCCTCCGATCAAGATCAATGATGTCGTATGTGTGAAGGACGAAAACTTGCCGCCGTTAAAATGGCCATTAGCTCGAGTCGTTGAGACCATCGCTGGAGTTGATGGTGCTGTGAGAGTCGCTGTTCTGCGCACACCCACTGGAACTACACGTCGAGCTGTCAATAAGCTGTGCGTCCTTCCGGTTGATGATCCTGTTAAAAGACTTGGTCTTTCAACGGGGGGGAGGATGTTCGGCGCAGCAGCTAATAATTGCTCTTAAATAAGCTTCTCTTAAGCCATCTGCTCTTTATCACATTCTCATTCGCTCATAGTGCAGTTAGGAAAAAAAAGGAAACTGTAACACACATACATATGTAAATTTATGCTGCTCGGTCACTTGCTTATCATTTTGTATTCTATTCTTTAAGTTCGAAATTCACCTTCAAGCGAGCAACACCTACATCTCTCTATTGTAAACTGTATTAACTTTGCCTACACGATCATCGCGGACTAGGCATTAAACTAATAAATAATAAGCTAAATTAAATCGTGGTTTTATTATTTTGCCTTCGTAAATGATTGGAGCCAGAGTTGCCGAAAAAGCTCGGCAGCTTCCAACAATGAAAAAATCTTTCGTTATTCAAGTAAATTATTCAAAAAAATGTTAATTTACATAATATCTGTTTTTTTATTCATTAAAAAAATAATAAAAAAAATGGCATTTAGTGTTAACATTTCCTTAATAACATTTATTTGGAAAGCAATTTAAAAAAAGCGGATATGCAAAAATCTTCGTTCTTCGTTAATAATTTAGTCATTCATAAAAATGGTAATTTCATAAAAAAGCTTTTCTTTTTATACCCTGAGCCCATTGAAAATGGGAAATCAGGGTATAATGGTTTTGTTAAATGTATGTAACAGGCAGAAGGAGGCGTGTCAGACCCCACAAAGTATATATATTCTGATCAAGGCGACGAGCTGTGTCGATTTAGCCCTGTCCGTCTGTCTGTCTGTCCGTCCGTCCGTCCGTCCGTCCGTCCTTCTGTCCGTATGTTTGAACGCGTCGATTGAAGCATCTAGACAAGCTAGAGACTTGAATTTTTTTTGTTGGGTCCGTGGATAGCACGCGCAGGTCAAGTTTGTTACCAAAAACCGATAGCTATTTTTGTTGTATTGTTATCGATTTTAAACCTTATCGAAAACAGGTTATAATATTATATCTCCCACACCTTTAGAGCTAGACCCCTCAAAATTTTGCATATAGATTAATGTGAATTTTATGCAATTTCTATTTTTTTATTTTTTGGATACCGGCTCTTTTTACTAATTCCCAGTACTACTTTGCGTTTTGCCAACAAGCAACTCAACAATGGTGTAGCGTAGTGGGTAGACGCAGAGCGCATAAACGGAAGGTCCCGGGTTCGAAACTCAGTGACAACAGCGTAACTTTTTAAATTTTTATTTAAATTTATAAACATGAGGTGGTTGTGCTAGTTGAGATGATGTGCTCTAACATTACATATGTATTAAATAGATGCAGGTTCGAGTCCAGGTACGGTGATGTTTGTTTTTCTTTTTTTTTTTTTGTTGATTTGTTTATTTATTAAATTTTTTATTTATTTTTGATTTACTTACATTCTAGTTGAATAGAATTTCAAAATTATAATTTAATTTTGGAAAATTTAATGTAATATGCAAGCTATATAGCGTATTAATCGTTGCAAATCGGACGGGGTTCAGGGGATCTCCTAGTCGGGCACCTCCGACTAGAGTTTTCTTACTTGTTTATTATTATATTATAAAAACTGTTAAAAAAATGGCACCTTTTTCTTAGTCACTAAAATAAACGCACTTAAACTAATTAATCATACCCTGAGCCCATTGAAAATGGGAAATCCGGGTATAATGGTTTCGTGAAAATGTATGTAATTGGAGGCGTGCCACACCCCGTAAAGTATATTCTTGAACAAGGTGGACTCCAGTTGCGGATTAGTAGATCAGTAGCTGTATAAGCTCCTGGTTTTGAAGGGTTTCTTATGGGTGTTTTATGTATAATTGTGATGGAATAAAACGTCTGCTTGCTTCTCTGACTCACATCGGATTGAATGTTCATTTATTTAACAGAAAATATATATATGTACCTAAACCAAGCTGGCTGTATCGTATGTCGCGACATCCCTTTTGAGAAATGCTTATGCGGCATCAAGGCGAGGCGGCTTGGTTGGGGACATCTCAGAGGGGACTGAGAGGACTGAGATGGTAACTCCTCCCCCCCTAGTGTGGAGCAACGGCCATAACGATGACATAGTTGTAAGTCCGTCTGAAGGTGTTTCCATCGGGGTGAACAAAATTTTGTTGGTTCTCCAGGTCCAGCAGATGCCAATTGTTATAGCAAATAATGCTAATAAGACATTTATTGTTGTTAAGTGGGTGGAGTTGTGTTGTCTTCGCATCTTCTGGGACATTTGTTTGTTATTTGTTTGATTAGGCCAGCTTGGTTGGTCTTATTAATATGTGGAGGAATAATGTGCAATAAATCATAATTGTTCTTATCAAATATTGGTATGTTAATTCTAAAGGTTAGAGTTTTTTCTTTAATTATTATATCTCAAGTTAATATTCTATATACATGTTCTTCGTTTAATGTCTTAAAAATGTTATTTTTCTAATTCTTAATGAATAAGTTTATATTATCCTGTTCTATATTTACATCTTCGGTAATGTTTTTGATTCTTATTGCTATGTCTTATTAATTGTTCAAGCATGAACACAGATCTCGCCATGTGGTGACAACATAAAAATAGATTACAAAACGTAAACGACCCTTAAGATAATGTAAACCAAACATTACAAAATTCAGTACGTGTGATCCTCTTTCATGCTTGTAAGAGACGCCTGAAATAAGATAAGACTAAAATAGAACTCAAGTGTTTGCATAGGACAGTTGTTAGAATGTAAGAAATGTCAATGTAATTGAGAGATGCTCCTCTCTTACTCCTCAAACTAGGTATTTAAGGAGGAAGATTTAAAGAATAAAGACAGTTCAATTTTTGTGCTCAAACTATAACGTTGTACCATTATTTACATTTTGGTCCTTCGAGTATTCTATTGTCTCCCCCACCAGTGGTAAGAGACTTAGAATTTTTAACCAGCTCCTTAGACTCTACAGTTCTGTAGCTAAGGTAGCAAAATAAAATATTCTGTCGTTTTCCCCCACCCGTGGTAAGAAACACAGAAAATAACAATTAACACTCAAGGGTAACAAATAAAAAAACCCCTAAGAGTTGTTTTAAAGAAACAAAAAACCAAAAAAAAAAAGGTTTATGTTTCAAAATTTTTTATAAAAAAAAAAAAAAAAATTATAAAGCGTTCCGAGGCTAAAACATCGGAAAGTGAGTGTCTACAAAAAAAAAAAATATATATATATATATATAATATATATATATATAATATAATATATATAAAATTAGAAAGCATTCCGAGGCTAAAAACATCGGAAAAGAAAATTCACGGAGCAACCGAGAATCTATAACCAGGGAGCAACCGAGAAACAGCATCAAAGAAGCAGCATTCACGGAGCAACCGAGAATCTACAACCAGGGAGCAACCGAGAAGCAGCATCCAAAGAAGTAGCCGAGAAGAAGCAGCCGAGAAGCAGCATCCAGGGAGCAACCGAGGAGCAGCAAAAGGACATAATTTCCAGATAAGTTTAGAGATAAATAGTATAAATAAGAAAAATGATGTCCGAGGCGACAATTCAGGTACTAAATAATCAGTCGACACTGATGACAGAAATCCAGCAAATGGAAGCTGGTATAATAAGTAGTGAGGAGGTTCAAAAATTAGAATCCATTAGAGCAAAGTTTATGAACAATGGTGTACCGTAGTGGGTAGACGCAGAGCGCATAAACGGAAGGTCCCGGGTTCGAAACTCAGTGACAACAGCGTAACTTTTTAAATTTTTATTTAAATTTATAAACATGAGGTGGTTGTGCTAGTTGAGATGATGTGCTCTAACATTACATATGTATTAAATAGATGCAGGTTCGAGTCCAGGTACGGTGATGTTTGTTTTTCTTTTTTTTTTTTGTTGATTTGTTTATTTATTAAATTTTTTATTTATTTTTGATTTACTTACATTCTAGTTGAATAGAATTTGAAAATTATAATTTAATTTTGGAAAATTTAATGTAATATGCAAGCTATATAGCGTATTAATCGTTGCAAATCGGACGGGGCTCAGGGGATCTCCTAGTCGGGCACCTCCGACTAGAGTTTTCTTACTTGTTTATTATTATATTATAAAAACTGTTAAAAAAAATGGCACCTTTTTCTTAGTCACTAAAATAAACGCACTTAAACTAATTAATCATACCCTGAGCCCATTGAAAATGGGAAATCCGGGTATAATGGTTTCGTGAAAATGTATGTAATTGGAGGCGTGCCACACCCCGTAAAGTATATTCTTGAACAAGGTGGACTCCAGTTGCGGATTAGTAGATCAGTAGCTGTGTAGCTCCTGGTTTTGAAGGGTTTCTTATGGGTGTTTTATGTATAATTGTGATGGAATAAAACGTCTGCTTGCTTCTCTGACTCACATCGGATTGAATGTTCATTTATTTAACAGAAAATATTAATATATGTACCTAAACCAAGCTGGCTGTATCGTATGTCGCGACATCCCTTTTGAGAAATGCTTATGCGGCATCAAGGCGAGGCGGCTTGGTTGGGGTCATCTCAGAGGGGACTGAGAGGACTGAGATGGTAACTCCTCCCCCCCTAGTGTGGAGCAACGGCCATAACGATGACATAGTTGTAAGTCCGTCTGAAGGTGTTTCCATCGGGGTGAACAAAATTTTGTTGGTTCTCCAGGTCCAGCAGATGCCAATTGTTATAGCAAATAATGCTAATAAGACATTTATTGTTGTTAAGTGGGTGGAGTTGTGTTGTCTTCGCATCTTCTGGGACATTTGTTTGTTATTTGTTTGGTTAGGCCAGCTTGGTTGGTCTTATTAATATGTGGAGGAATAATGTGCAATAAATCATAATTGTTCTTATCAAATATTGGTATGTTAATTCTAAAGGTTAGAGTTTTTTCTTTAATTATTATATCTCAAGTTAATATTCTATATACATGTTCTTCGTTTAATGTCTTAAAAATGTTATTTTTCTAATTCTTAATGAATAAGTTTATATTATCCTGTTCTATATTTACATCTTCGGTAATGTTTTTGATTCTTATTGCTATGTCTTATTAATTGTTCAAGCATGAACACAGATCTCGCCATGTGGTGACAACATAAAAATAGATTACAAAACGTAAACGACCCTTAAGATAATGTAAACCAAACATTACAAAATTCAGTACGTGTGATCCTCTTTCATGCTTGTAAGAGACGCCTGAAATAAGATAAGACTAAAATAGAACTCAAGTGTTTGCATAGGACAGTTGTTAGAATGTAAGAAATGTCAATGTAATTGAGAGATGCTCCTCTCTTACTCCTCAAACTAGGTATTTAAGGAGGAAGATTTAAAGAATAAAGACAGTTCAATTTTTGTGCTCAAACTATAACGTTGTACCATTATTTACATTTTGGTCCTTCGAGTATTCTATTGTCTCCCCCTCCAGTGGTAAGAGACTTAGAATTTTTAACCAGCTCCTTAGACTCTACAGTTCTGTAGCTAAGGTAGCAAAATAAAATATTCTGTCGTTTTCCCCCACCCGTGGTAAGAAACACAGAAAATAACAATTAACACTCAAGGGTAAAAAATAAAAAAACCCCTAAGAGTTGTTTCAAAGAAACAAAAAACCAAAAAAAAAAAAGGTTTATGTTTCAAAATTTTTTATAAAAAAAAAAAAAAAATTATAAAGCGTTCCGAGGCTAAAACATCGGAAAGTGAGTGTCTACAAAAAAAATATATATATATATATATATAATATATATATATATAATATAATATATATAAAATTAGAAAGCATTCCGAGGCTAAAAACATCGGAAAAGAAAATTCACGGAGCAACCGAGAATCTATAACCAGGGAGCAACCGAGAAACAGCATCAAAGAAGCAGCATTCACGGAGCAACCGAGAATCTACAACCAGGGAGCAACCGAGAAGCAGCATCCAAAGAAGTAGCCGAGAAGAAGCAGCCGAGAAGCAGCATCCAGGGAGCAACCGAGGAGCAGCAAAAGGACATAATTTCCAGATAAGTTTAGAGATAAATAGTATAAATAAGAAAAATGATGTCCGAGGCGACAATTCAGGTACTAAATAATCAGTCGACACTGATGACAGAAATCCAGCAAATGGAAGCTGGTATAATAAGTAGTGAGGGGGTTCAAAAATTAGAATCCATTAGAGCAAAGTTTATGAACAATCATGTCACTATTAAAAATCGGAATAGTAGATCATGAATATTTCAACAAAAATTTATATGAAAAAACAATAGGTAAAATTAAAAGTATCATTGAAATACAGTCGTGTTCAAAACAGGTTGTTGATACCGATACAGTAATAATGTCAGAGAAAAGCGAAGTACAGAAACAAGCCGACAATTTTGAACAAAATTTAAATCAGCTCAGGGTATATTTAGAAGAAACCGAAAAGGGGTTGAATAATTCTACCTTGAGATGGAGTAACATCAGAAAAAACAAAATTAATTTTCTTTGGAGTAGGATCCAAGAAAAAATGAATTATTTTACTTCGTTAAAATATTCATTAAACGAAGATGTTGATGAGTTGAAATTCGATGCTCAGAATATGGTAGACACTTTAGAGCGCGTATCTCAGGATACAAAACCATTGAAGGTAGACGTAAAAACGGAGGATCTTCCGACGCTACCTAAAATTCAAATACCCACATTTTTTGGTGAACCCAAAGAGTGGGATCTTTTTTATGAATTATTTACAGAAATAATTCATAATAGGGAACATTTAAGTATGCCTGTAAAATTTAATTATTTAAAAACGGCATTAAAGGGTGAAGCCAAGAGCATGGTTTCTCATTTGCTCACTGGCTCAGTTGGGAATTACCATTCAGTTTGGGAATTATTAATTAAGCGATTCGAAAATAAAAGGAAAAATTTTTCCGATGAAATGAATCGATTAATTGAATTACCAAATTTGAATATGGATTCCGCAAAAAATATTAAAAGTTTTATTGATAATAGCAATGAGGCTATACATATAATAAAACTTAAAACAAATTTACCCACAGAAGTGGACATTATTTTCGCCCACACTTTGTTGAGAAAGTTCAACAAAGAAACGCTGCAGCTCTATGAATCTCACGTCAAAAAGACAAAAGAAATTCAAGAGTTGTCAGATGTAATGGAATTTTTGGAACAGCGTTATAATTCTTTAACTTCATTGAGTAATGAAGAAAGAAAGAAAAATTCTAACAATAAATTTAATAAAAATTCAAATGGTAAAGAAAGCTGTCCAGTTTGTGGAATACCTGGACACTATGTGTCACAATGCTACAAGTTTAAAGCAATGATTCCAAAAGATAGATGCGAGACGGCAAAAAAAGCGCAGCTGTGCTGGAAGTGCCTTAAAATATCAACGCACAAAAAATGCTCCTGCGAATATTCATGTGCGTTTTGCAAAAAAGCTCATAACACTATGCTTCACATTTCAAATGAAAAAGTGAACACATGTGTTTCAAAAGATACAGCACTATTGGCTACAGCAATAGTGAAGATCAGAGCAAAGAATGGTGAATATGAAAATTTTAGAGCATTGATCGATAGCGGATCTCAATGCACTATTATCTCAGAAGAGGCAGCTCAAATTCTGAAATTATACAGAATCAAAACTGTCACAAAAATAAGTGGCGTATCAGAAACGAATTCAAGTACTTCAAAGTACAAAGTTAAGATATGCATTCAATCGCTTAACACAAAAAACACACAATTTTCAACCGAAGCTATTGTTCTGCCAAAATTAATGAAAGCCTTGCCTGGTAAAACTGTAACAATTAATAAGCAAAAATGGCAAGATTTCGTATTAGCCGATCCCAAATTTAATAAGCCTAGTAGAATAGACTTAATTATAGGAACCGACTTATATTTCCAAATCATCAAAAATGGGACAGTAAAAATAGACGGACTTCTTGGACAGAATACGGAGTTTGGTTGGGTAGTATCAGGGTGTACAAAATCAAAAAGAAGTACAGTGATAACAGCAACCACTATGAAAGTTGAAAATTTAGAAAAATTTTGGGAAATGGAAGAAGAAGATAATGATGACATAGAAGCTGAAATATGCGAAAAACATTTTATAGAAACAACAAGAAGAGACAATAATGGTAGGTTTTTCGTTAAAATCCCTTTTAAACAGGATAAAACATTAGGAAATTCAAAAGCCCAAGCATTGGCACGTTTTCATAACTTAGAAAAAAAATTACATAAGAATCATTCACTTAAAGAAAATTATGTTAAGTTTATGAGTGAGTATATTAAATTAGGGCACATGGTTGAGACAAACGCTATGGGAAGATATTACCTCCCACATCAAGCAGTGCTCAGAGATAGTAGCTTAACAACAAAATTAAGAGTTGTCTTTGATGCTTCTGCTAAAAGCACGAACAACAAGAGCCTTAATGATATCATGTGGACCGGACCAAGAGTCCAAAAAGACATATTTGACATTATGCTAAAATGGCGTAAATGGCAAGTTGTAGTCTCTGCAGATATAGAAAAAATGTATAGACAGATTAATATTGATGAAGAAGATCAAAAATATCTTAACATACTTTGGAGAGAGTCTCCATCTGATACTTTAAAAACATTTAAACTTACGACAGTTACATACGGAACTGCATCTGCCCCATATTTAGCGACCAGAGCGCTATTAGAAATTGCTAACAAATGCAGCTATGAAAACATTAAAGAAATTATTAAAAACGATTTTTACATGGATGACCTAATGTCAGGCGCAGACACAGTACAAGAAGCTAAAAACATAGTAAATTTATTATCACTAGAGCTAGAATCAATGGGGTTCAACTTAAGGAAATGGATCTCTAATATACCAGAAGTAATAGGGAGTGTCGAACGAACAGAAGAAAACAAAGTTTTAGATATTGAAGAATTTGAATTAATAAAAACCCTTGGATTACAGTGGGAACCTATGTTAGATGAATTTAAATTTAACCTTAAATACCAAAAATTACAAAAAATTAATAAACGATCAGTTCTATCCACATTGGCTAAAATTTATGATCCATTAGGCTGGCTATCTCCAGTAACCATAGTCGGTAAATTGTTTATGCAGAAACTTTGGTTTACAGAACAAAAGTGGGATCAAGATTTATCAATTAACGATAGTAATTATTGGGAATTATTTATGCAAAATTTGTCAACATTAGAAAAAATTAGAATTCCTCGATGGTTGAAAATGCAAAACAGTTTAATAACACATATACATGGCTTTGCTGATGCATCTGAAAAAGCATTTGCAGCTGTAGTATACGCTAAAGTTAACTCTTCAGTGATGATTATAGCAAGTAAAAGCAAAGTCAATCCAAAGAAAAATAGGAAAACGATCCCTAAGTTGGAACTTTGTGCAGCACATCTGTTAGCAAAATTAATTGATAGAGTCAGATAAGCTTTAGGAAACTCTATAAAAACCTATGCTTGGAGCGATTCAACTATAACTCTTGCTTGGATAAAGAACGGAGGTAATAAAAATAAATTTATTAGGCGTAGAGTAGATGACATTCACAAAACAAAAGAAACAATTTGGGGGCACGTAAAATCAGAAGACAACCCAGCAGACATAGCGTCAAGAGGAATTGATGCTAACAAACTTCAAGATTGTGAGATTTGGTGGAAAGGGCCTCAATGGCTGGCTAAAACGATAGAACATTGGCCAAAAGAAGAAAAATGCGATGAAATTACAGTTGTTTGTACAACAGTATTAAATAATTCTGACATAATACAAGAATTGACAGCTAAATTCTCTTGTATAGGAAAACTTGAACGGGTAGTTGCCTACGTATTACGATTCATTGAGAAAAAAGTAAAAAACAAAGTATTCCCGGCATTTTTAACCTGCATTGAAATAAAAACTGCCCGGAATTTAATAATCAAACAACAACAAGCACTTCAATTCGGTGAAGAAATAAAGTATTTAGCTCTGAAAAAAGACATTGATACTAAAAATAAAATTTTAAGCTTAAACCCGTTTTTAGATAAAAACGGATTATTAAGGGTTGGTGGACGACTAAGAAACTCAAATGCAAGTTTTCAAGTTAAACACCCGATAATTTTGGACAAAAGTTACTTAACAAATCTTATTATAAGAAAAGCGCATAAGGAAACATTACACGGTGGGCTAAACCTTATGAGAAACTATATTCAAAGAAAGTATTGGATATTTGGACTTAGAAATAATTTGAAGAAACAATTAAAAGAAT
Source organism: Drosophila meridionalis (assembly GCA_035045145.1). Lineage (NCBI taxonomy): Eukaryota > Metazoa > Arthropoda > Insecta > Diptera > Drosophilidae > Drosophila > Drosophila meridionalis. The sequence continues at coordinate 3,368,899 of JAWNPG010000019.1, read as the reverse complement.
GCACAAAGTGTGCTAGATACAAAACAACTACAATAGAACAAATAATGGGAAATCTTCCAGAATATAGGATAAACATGAATTACCCATTTCCTAATACGGGAATAGATTATGCAGGTCCCTATTATATTAAGTGTTCTAAAAATCGTGGGATAAAAACCATATAAAGGTTATATTTCAGTATTTGTATGTATGGCAACTAAAGCTATCCACCTTGAAGTTGTCAGTGATCTAACAACTGAAGCCTTTCTAGCAGCTTTAAAAAGATTTATTGCTAGAAGAGGAAAATGTGCCAATATATATTCAGATAATGGAACTAACTTTGTAGGTGCTGCAAGAAAGCTAGACCAAGAGTATAAACAGGCTTTAGTAGACAATAATACAATCGCTCCTTTATTAGAAAACGAGGGGATTAGTTGGCACTTTATTCCCCCGGCAGGACCTCACTTCGGAGGTATTTGGGAAGCCGGAGTTAAATCGGTAAAATATCATTTGAAACGAACAATTGGTGATAGCAGCTTAACCTTTGAAGAAATGTCAACCTTACTATGTCAAATTGAAGCGATATTAAACTCACGACCCTTATACACAACAGGAGATGATATAGATGATTTGGAAGTACTAACACCAGGGCATTTTCTTATTGGTAGACCGAATTTAGATGCAATAGAAAATGTAAACGAAGAAAAAATTAACAATTTGGATAGATGGAGACTAATTAAAAAATTGAAAAGAGAATTTTGGATCAAGTGGAAAGAAGATTATTTGCATACTCTACAACAAAGAAATAAATGGAAACGCGGAAGTCAAAATATTGAGAAAGGTCAAATAGTATTAGTAAAGTCGGAAAACTGCCATCCAGCTAGATGGCCACTTGGGAAAATTGAAGAAGTTCACAAAGGCGCTGACGACAAGGTTAGAGTTGCTAAAATTAAAACTCAAGAAGGTTTTGTAACACGACCCATTACTAAAATATGTCCACTCAGTGCAACGCAATAATCAGACGATAGTACTGAAAAAAGAGAACGCCCACTAAGAGGAGGTAGAACTTCAAAACTAAAGGCATTTCTATCCCTGCTAATGCTAATGCTATTTTGTCAAGTGTCCAATTCAGCTACCGTAAAAAGTGAAGTAAAGAAATGGACAGTAGAACAAATCAACAGCACAGCTGCATAGATTGCAGGTCAAGATAGACTTGACCCCATGGGAGATATTGAAGTTATAACATCATCTTGGGATTTAGTTGTATTTTATGACATAAACACGTATTTTGTCATGATAGAGAAAGGTAAAGACGCAATACAAAAAATGAAATTAATATGTAACAAACTCCAGGATTTTGAAAATCAATGTAACATAATTCTAAATAACATGCAAAGGCAGATAAATGATCTCGAAGAAAATAACAAACTTTTCGTGGTGCACAAATCCCAAAGAGAGAAACGTTCACCCTTAAATTTTATTGGCTCAATTTATCATATTTTATTTGGTATAATGGACGCAGATGACAGAGAGGTTTTGGAAGAGAATATGACAATTCTTTTAGACAATCAACACAACATAAATGAATTGACCAAAAAACAAGCTTCAGTAATAGATTCCACTGAAAACATTATAAAACAAAGTATTAATGAGATAAACCATAACTTTCTTAACTTAAATGTGCGTATTGCAAACATGACAGAAACGCTTAAGGAAAGTTTTTTTGTTTATAAAGAATCAATTAATTTCTTTATGATGACAAAACAGTTAGACTCCTTGCTTGATGAATGTGAAAAGATTCAAGCTGGAATAATCAGCTTGCTTATCGACATCAATCATGGAAAGTTGAATACAAATATTTTAAAAGCAAATCAACTTCAAAATGAAATCTCTCGAATTAAAGCTAAAATACCCGACAATTTAGTTTTACCCGGGAAAAGAACAGGCACAGAACTTAAAGAAGTTTACACTTTGTTAACAGCTAAAGGATTCTATTTAGATAAGAAAATAATTATAAATGCTAAAATACCATTATTCAGTCAACACACATCTCAGGTATTTAAAATTATACCCTTACCAATTAAAAACCAACAGGGGGTTATTATAGCAGAAGTGAAACTTTCATTTATAGTTTATAACTTTGCAATAGATTCATATCATTTGATGTCAGAAGCAACATTAAATAAATGTAAACACTGGCAAACCTATACACGTATTTGCGAAAGAAATTGGCCATGGAATAGTGCAAATGACGACTCTTGTGAGGTGTCACCCTTTAAGCCTAACAAACCAGTTAATTGCTTTTACAAATTGATTTCAACCTCATCAAATTATTGGGTTGAGTTACACAGAAGAGGTAGTTGGTTATTTAAAATACCTACAAATACAAAAGTGAACATTAAATGTAATAATGCACATCAAGAAATAATAAACTTGCCAGAAAAAGGTATTTTGACATTAAAATCAGATTGTACGGCTAGAACTTTGGACAAAATACTAATGGCAAATTACATACTTCACTCTGAAAGTTACGAAACGGTATCAACTTCCTATATAAGTAATATAAGTGAAATACCCAAAATTGTATGGGATCCACTAAAAACTCCAATTATTAATCATACTTCAGAACTAGATCAATTAAAAAACGAACTTAGACAAATAAAAAATCATAATTTTAAAATAAATGCTCTTAAATGGCATCACGCGACCGGTCACATATCCTTAGGACTTGGTATAATAATTATAATAATTATAATAATATATATTGTAAGAAAAATACATGTACGCAGACGATTACAAGCCATAGCTTTTCCACAAATATAAGTAACATTTTAACCTTCTCTCTGTTACCGTCACTTTCTCGGCCCTTGGCAGAATGTTCAAGCATGAACACAGATCTCGCCATGTGGTGACAATATAAAAATAGATTACAAAACGTAAACGACCCTTAAGATAATGTAAACCAAACATTACAAAATTCAGTACGTGTGATCCTCTTTCATGCTTGTAAGAGACGCCTGAAATAAGATAAGACTAAAATAGAGCTCAAGTGTTTGCATAGGACAGTTGTTAGAATGTAAGAAATGTCAATGTAATTGAGAGATGCTCCTCTCTTACTCCTCAAACTAGGTATTTAAGGAGGAAGATTTAAAGAATAAAGACAGTTCAATTTTTGTGCTCAAACTATAACGTTGTACCATTATTTACATTAATAATATTTTATTGATTTATGTTCTTTATTTCGTTTTCTTTTAGCTTGTTAAATTTTCGTAATAATTGCTTGTTCGATAGAATTGCATCGTCCGTGTCGTCCATGTTACCAGTTACTACTTTAATTACGTTATCTAGTCCGTTAATTAGCCCTCTTCTATTTCTGATTTTTGATAAAAGTGTATTAATATTATGTTTTACATGTGTTTAGTAAATCTTGGGGTTAATTTGTTCCGTCGGTTTTCTTTTCTGGTTCTCTTGGGAAAAGTAAATTTCTCGTTCCTTCAGAGCCCATACAAAAGCCTCACGAATGTTAGTTGGTTTTATGGCCCTGACCACTGTGCCTAATGGGCCCTGAATTCCAGATAGAAATAAATTTAGGCAAATGTCGGCAAAGAGGTTTTTCTTAGTTTTGATTAATGTTGGTTCGATTTCCTTTGTGTATGTCAATCTAAACAATACGATTTTAGTTTCGCATACTTTTTCGTATAAAGCGCGAAGTGGTAATGGACTTTGAACCAAACTGTGTAACTCGTACATTAAAGTTGGTTCATCTCTCTTATCGGAACAATGTAAGATGAGAGCATCCTTTATTTCATCCCAATTAAAGCTAGCTCCCTCCTCTATTATAGCTTCATTAGCTTTTCCCTAATAGTTCTAAGTGCATTTGGCCATATGATGTCTGGTCGGTTCCTTTAATGAGGTGAAGAATTTCTTCCACATTGGTGATAAATTCACCAAGGATTTTCGAATTTCCGTCATAAGTTGGCAAGAAGCGAATTGCATATGGAATTTTTAATGTAGTCAAGAAGTCCAAATGATTGTTCATTATTGGGGCCTGATTGGGTATAGGGAAGAGCTCGAAGTAGATGGTATTGGTGTAATGTCTTCTGTTCTCGCTACTGTCCGGTTTTCCCTGATGTCCGTTAGGCTACTGCTAATTCTAGTTCTATTTCTAGTGTTTGGGATAATTTTCTTAACCTTACCTATAGACGACATTAATTGAATAAATAATTGTATATGTATGTATGTGTATGTGTATAATTTTATGTTCTTTTTTTTTATATGTATATTTTATATATACTAAATATAATTACTTATATATAATCATAATTTATTTTTACTGTGTGTGGAGTGGAGTGTATAATTATGTGTGATGCTGCGGTGGTTATATTCTTTTTCTTTTTGCGTTCTTGTTGTGTACGTTTCTGTAATATGTTTATTTTAAATGTAATAGTTAAGTCATATAAGTATCAATATTTGATTTTATTGACCCATCTACTCACATTGTTGTTGATTTTAGCAATTGTTCTTGTATTTAGGAATTATAGGTTTTTAGCACTGACAGTTAAACAATTCTATCACTGTGTTCACATAAGTATCACTGTGCTCACATAAGTCATGTCCTTCTTGTTCGAGCTCTGTATCGCAACTGATATTGCAGTCGCGACTGATGTTAAGGTCTTTCACTACAAGTCTTTTGTAGCTTTGCCGTACGAATTTGTGTCGCCAGGCATATTTGATTTTGCGGAACTGAGCAACGGAGACAGTGTCGATAGACAGATTAGTGGCGCCGGACATCGTATGTTCTATATTTTGCCAGTGGCAACCGAAATCAAATTCCGTTAGGTCAGTTTTGAGCGTTTGGTTTGTGCTGAAGAGCAGAATAGTGGCGCCAGACATCGTAGGCTCTATAGTGTCGTTAGTGACGATCAAAATGCGGGGTACCGTTAGGTCAGCGACGAAAAGCGAAATAATGCTTGAAAATCAGAACAGCGGCGCCGGACAATTTTGTGTTAGGATCGTCACGCGATCCTTAATTAATGATAAAGTTGTAGTTATGTCTGAGTATGCGAGGATCGACGTTGCCGTCAAACTCGGTTCGCCAATATGTGTGAGGTTCGTACATGTCTGTGCGACAAGTCGTAAGTCGTTCCAATAAATCGCACTGAAATATTGTTTCGGCCGACAAGTCTTATGCAGCGAGTCTGCACTACTTGTCACGATATGATGACCTCATCTGTTCATAACGCTTGTATGAATTCCGTTTTATGCGCTCTTTCGTTTTTTGTTTGATATGTTAGTGTACGTAATGTTCAGACATGTCTGTGCAACAAGTCGTATGTCGCCCCAATAAGTCGCACTGAAAAACTGGTTCGACCGACAAGTTTGAATGCAAAAAGTTTGTCCTAAACCTCACGTCATGTTGGCCACGTCTGCTCATATTCCTTGAACGTATGACACAACGCAACATGCTAACTCATCTCAGGGGACTGAGATGGTAACTCGCGCGCTTATGTGTGCGTGTATATGTGTGTGTGTATGTGTTGTTTGTATGTACGCATAAATGAAGCGTAGAGTGATTTGATATTTGGCTCTTCCTAGTTATCTCCTAGTTATAGTTTCAATAATGAGTACAGCCTCCTTTGTTTTCTAATAGATCCTCATAGATCCTGTCATTCTTGGAGTGAAACATGGCAATGGTTCGAAGAGTTTTTTAATCTTGGAAATACGGACCGCAACGAAGTTTTGAAGCGCTAACAGGTCATCTTCTAATCTATGAAAATTATATCTATTGTTCCATAAAATTTGATGGTACCCCAATCATTAAGTCGAGTGTCAGATTGAACTGTCCATGTCATGTATTCGCTCGCAAATTGGATCCGCTTTTCTTTACGGGTAGCATTTTGAGTGTTTTTTCTTAATTTTCAGACGTTTAAGATGTTTCGTATTTCTAATTGAACTCTTAACAGTTGAAAGGCTGTCGTTCACACTGGCTGATTCGTTAATTTTAGCTGCAAACTTAGTTGAATTGGAAGCCAGTTGAACAATTTTACGCTCATCTCGTTTTCGTTCTTTGAAGTGTGTTCCATATGCCTCTGGATCTGGATATATCAACAGTTCTGGAGTTGCGTTTTATCTTTTCAACTATATTTTTGTTAGATAGTCGCTGTGAGTGGAATAAGTCTACTTTTTGACATTTCAATAAGCTTAATATAGTAGATTTGCCCATTTTAGCTTTTAATATCACTTGAAAATGGTTTGTTAATTTTTAGTTTTTACTTAAAGCTGCAGTTTTTAACACAGAACTTAAAAAATTAATGTGCGTATAATTCAATGACCAACTGAAAAACCATGTGACTGCATAGAAATTTCTAGAGTCTTCGACACAGTTATCTTTTCGAATAACAACAAATGTTGTTTTGATGATGATGATGACGATGTTTTTCAACTTTGATAAAAAAAAATATATTAGGCAAAAAAGGCATGCCTAATAAATAAATAAAACCGTTTTTATTCAAACGAAATGGGTGTGTCTATCCTAAGACCAGCAGTGAATATATATAGATACATATAACGTGTTGTTTGAATGTATGTGTCAAAGAAGCGTAGAATTATTGGAATAATCTCTTAGTCGAACAGTCTCAACTAGAGCACACTTACTTGATTTTATACCCTGAACTCATTGAAACTGGGAAATCAGGGTATACTGGTTTAGTTATATATATATATATATATATATATATATATATATATATATATATATATATATATATATATATATATATATATATATATATATATATATATATATATATATATATATATATATATATATATGTGTGTGTGTGTGTGTGTGTGTGTGTGTGTGTGTGTGTGTGTGTGTATGCGCGTGTGTGTAAATGAAAAAGACTCAATACATAAATTAATTTTAGTTAGATTGTAAGTAGTTTGTTTGGTTTCAGATGTTGCGAATGCAAAATTTTTCGTTTCTAGTTTAATTAACTTTGTAGGCTGTGTAAACAAAATTGATAACAAACCTCTCTATTAATTTACAAGATTTGCTTTCAACACTTAAAAGTCCTGTAGAAGGTGATGCTTCTTCTACCATGAGTCCGGTAGACATCGAAATTTTCCGCTTTTTATTACGGGGTGGTACCTGTGGGTAATTTGCATATTCACATCCACGCGTGCTTGTTCCATGCTCTATTCTAAGATATGTTCAAAATAAAAGAAAAAGATTACTTAAATATTGATAATTATTACTAAATATAATAAATTACACAGCTTATATAGAAATAATAGCTAATTCTGCCGATCGCTTCCTCATTATAAATATATATATATATATATATATATATATATATATATATATATATATATATATATATATATATATATATATATATATATATATATATATATATATATATATATATATATAGTGACATATGTAACCATAGACTCCTTATAGAATCACACGTATCATTGATTGCTTTCCCACAAACTTGAAGTAAACATTAAAACGTAAGTATCGTGTTATAAATAAATTTTAATTTAATAAATATTTTTACTAAACCGAATTTCGGACGGCCTTATTGGCGCAGCTGGTAGGATTTCGAATAGAATATCCTCGTAACAGTAATCGGTCCTTTTCAATCCATTACTAGAAACCCTTGTATGACCAAGTGACTTTCTAGGATTGAGCCCGCGAAGTGGACGCAAAACTGATCCGGCTCAGAACATTACAATTTTTTCAATCTTTTATTGATTTCCGCAAAAGAATCAACACGTTTGTTACTACTTAACGAACCAATTATAATCGAGGCCTACAGTCAATGTGTGACCAACACTAAAACATAATTCCCATATTAAGAAAACCGCGGAAAATTAGATCCGCTGGGCTATTTTGAACATCTGTACATAAAGGTCTTATTTCTGGGCTTTACTAATCATTCAATTGATCCCTGTAAACGTAAGATCTTTACAATTGAAGCAAATTAAAACTAAAACTAAAACCATACACAACAATAACATCATGGCAATAACCACAGTCATGGAGCTATCTGAGATACATATCAAGCAAGCTCTAGGAAAAATACGTCAAGTGCCAATATTTCACGGTAAGACAGTGGAACTGACTGCATTCATTTGAAGAATCGACTTCATTATGCAACTTTATCCAACACAAGACGTGAGACAGCAGTGTTTTACATGGAGCAATGTTCGATTGCAGACTACTGGAGCGGCACAACGAGTATCCCAACTAACAGCACTAACAGCAAACACCCTATGAAGAATTCCTAAGACGTTTGTACAACACTTACTACAGTAATGGTATCCGTAAGTTCGTAGAAGATTTGGTCATTTATAATTTCAAACAAATTAATGCTAGAAAATCAACCACAAAAACAAAGTACAATTTCAGAAGTAATTGCTAGAAAACTCCCTGGCAGAATTTTCATTACTTTATGCAGGTATGATATTACCACAGTATCAAAATTAAAACAGGAAGCCCAACATGAAGGACTATATGAATAAATCCTAAAACATACTAACATTGACAATCGTGGAAAGGAAAATAATCAAAAATATTATTGAAGTCCCAATTATTCAATCGTTACAAATCAAAGTTATAAAGACTTCAAACAAAACCTTGATCAAGCCAGATCACAAAATACATTGAATTTCCAAAACTAAAGTCGAAAACCCTAAAAGAGAAAGTACTAGTGGTCACTTTAAGATGGATGTTTTAAAAAATTTTCATCAAGGAGCCTCGGACTAAGAAGAAAAAATCCCCTCATCAGATTTGTTATGAATAGTCAACATTTTAATTGTGTAATTGACACAAACAAAACTTTTTGAACTTTCTAATTAAATCTTGCCAATTAAATGTGCAAACAATAAATGGCATTGTCCAATTAAATAATTGCATATTCTTTGCCCCTAGTAAGATTTGCCCCACTATCCAAACAATTCACGATAAATATCCTATTCCAGTCATGAATAATATATTAGACAAACTTGGTAAATGTTAGTATTTTACCACTATTGACTTAGCGATTGGATTTCATCAAATACAAATGGACCCACATAGTATACTAAAAACAGCCTTTTCAACAAAAAATGGACATTACGAATGCTCGAATTCCTTTTGGATTGAAAAACGCCTCAGCAACATTTCAACGTTGCATGAACAATTTATTAGAAGATCTGATTTGTAAAGATTGCTTAGAATATATGGACGATATAATTTTGTATTCCACTTCATTGGAAGAACATCTATTATCATTAAAAAGAGTATTCACAAAGTTGCGTTAAGCTAGTTTAAAACTGCAACTAGACAAATGCGAATTCTTAACTAAACTAACACATAATAACAACAGAAGGAATATAAGCAAACCCAACAGAAATCTATGCCAAACAACATTTTCCAATACCAAAAACACCCAAAGAAATAAAATCATTCTAAGGAATTTGTGGTTATTATAGAAAAATATTGTTATACAGATTACCAGAATTTAATTCAAAATATAATTAACGAATGCAGAGTTTGAAGCATAGCAAAAACAGAATATAGAAATTCTAACCTTTGAATTAACTCCAGAAATCCATAATCCCTGAGCAAAATATGTCATTGATTTTTATATAGTAGACAACAAACAATTTCTATCTATTTCAAATAGCCAATATTAATCGAAGTAAACGGACGAGATTTGCTAGAAACCGAAAGAGCTCTTTTAAAAGTATTTAATTACGTGGGAAAATCAATTAAAATAAAAGCAGATAAAGACTCAGCTTTCTAGTGATCCGCACTACAAATATGGTTCAAATCAGATGACGTAAATATATCTATTACAACCAGTAAAAACTGCATTTCAGACATAGGAAGATTCCATAAAACAGTATATCAAAAATTGAGAATTATCAATTCAAACAAAAATCAAGAAGATAACCTAATTAAGTTCGAAATAATACTTTACACCTATTGTTCGTCGCAGCATCTAATAATTTCTCTTAAATAAGCTTCTCTTAAGCCGTCTGCTCTTTATCGCATTCTCATTCGCTTATAGTGCAGTTAGGCACAAAAAGAAACTGTAACACACATACATATGTGAATTTTTGCTGCTCGGTCGCTTGCTTATTCTATTAATTCTATTCTATTCTACTATTCTATTCTTTAAGTTCGAAAATCACTTTCAAGCGAGCAACACCTATCTCTATTGTAACTGTTGTTGAGGAACCATTTGTCATTATTTAGTACATTTTTCATTATTTAGCATATTTTTGATTTTGTTAGTATATATGCAACTTTAATTGTTATCGGCGAATGAACAGCTGTATCAAGATCAATTATCGGTTAAGTCGATACATTATGTTAGTATTGAGTAAGCAAACGAACGGACAAGTTGAGCGTACCGGCAATTGGCTGATATAGTTCAAATAAAATAAAGATATGTTTAATTATTTATCATAAAATTTGGTCCTTCGAGCCGGATCCGTTGGGCATTGCTACTGAATACTCACTTTGGATTTTGGAAAACAGCGCGCACTATTGGAAAAGTGGCGTGTTTTGTCTTGTCGTGTTTTTGCTGCTGGCGACGCAGCATTTGCACATTCTTGGAATTACGTATCGATATTTGGCATCATACGTAATAAACGGCGCGCACTATTGGAAAAGTGGCGTGTTTTGTCTTGTCGTGTTTTTACTGCTGGCGACGCAACATTTGCACATTCTTGGAATTACGTATCGATATTTGGCATCATACGTAATAAACGACGCGCACTATTGGAAAAGTGCCGTGTTTTGTCTTGTCGTGTTTTTGCTGCTGGCGACGCAGCATTTGCACATTCTTGGAATTACGTATCGATATTTGGCATAATACGTAATTACTAGTACGCACTATTGGAAAAGTGCTACTGACTACTTTGAAGAACAACTTGAATTGACTGCGGGCAACGCAGCAAGCTGCAATGGAAAATCTACGTACTTTACTGGGAGCCAGAAGTAGATTGAAGGCAACGATTACGCGTATTTCTGTATACGCGGAGCACCCGCCTGATGGCTGCACATTCTACGATATTGATACCAAATTGGACACGCTGCTTCAGGCTTGGAAGCAGTTTGTCAATCTTGGAGACGAACTTTATAAATATGAAGATGTGCAGGGATATGTGGATCCAGCAAGTGACAACAATGTATACGAGGAGCGCTTTGAACGAGCTTGCTCCCTTCTTAAGGCACTACACGCTGAGTACAAACCCCGCAAACTGAAAGAGGCCAATACTACATCTAATGTGCTCCAATGTATTTTACAACAAATGCATCAGTCTCAAACGTAAATGCAGCAGAAGCAAAAGGAGGCTATGGATCGCATAATGCAACGACTGCTACCGCAGCAGGTGGATAACGAGTCATCGTCAGGCTCACAGCAAGTCGCAGGACCATCAACGAAGGATTGGGAACTGCCGCGGATTCATATCGCACCATTTGATGGAGACTATAAGGAAGGGCACGCGTGTAAGGGTCTATTTGACAGTGCCGCAACTCAGACAAGCAGCAAGCCTAGACAGGACAGAGGTACCAGGAACACGCATGCGCTACTCGCTACTTCAGAGCGCTGTGCTAAGTGCAACAAGGAACACGCATTGATGACATGTACACAGTTCTTGGACCTATCTATTCAGCATCGATATGCCATTGTAAAGTCCAAACACATATGTTTTAATTGTTTGAGACTTGGTCATGGAGTGAGCACTTGTACATCGAAGTCATCATGTAAGTATTGCAAGCGCCGACATCACTCACTTTTGCATTTCGATCAAAGCAGCACTAGAGACAAGGGTGAGCCACAGCAGCACCAGAAGGATGAGTCAAATGAGGCACCAGGTGCTAGCACAGTAGTAGCACTGACGAACGCCATGAACATTGCGAAATATATATGCGCTATTCTCGAGGACAAGACGTTGTTTGACGCATATTACCGGACTGCGGCTCGGAGTTGTCCTACGTTTCGGAACGCTGTATCCAGACATTGGGTCTGGCCCGATCACACTCTCGCATTTCCATATCTGGAATCTCATCAATCAAGGCAGAAACGACAAGAGGGCTCTGTTCACTACACATCAAGTCGCGAGTGTCAGAGGCATCGCTTGAGGTCAAGGCGCACGTGCTTGGAAATATTACTTCGACACTGATGAGAGAAACTATAGACGCAGCAGACCTCTCTATATTTAGCGGCCACACCCTAGCAGATGCCGCATTCAATACCAACGCATCAATCGACATTCTGATTGGTAACGATCACATTTGGACAGTTCTTACTGGAGACAAGTTGTGTAATGCCCAGGGGAACACAATCGCCATCGATTCCATATTTGGATGGATCATCACATCAGTGGGAGGAGCAACTACAACTACAACTACGTCTCTCTTAGCTACCATGGACATCAACACATTGTTGCAACGGGTTTGGGAACTGGAGGAAGTTCCATCGTTCACGTCTGCAAATACAGAAGATGATGTAGTGGAGACTCATTTCGTCCAAACACACTACCGTAATGCTGAAGGGAGATACATAGTCGAGCTACCGTTCAAGCAGGACAACCCAGAGTTCGCAGACACCTTTCATGGAGCCAAGTCTCGCTTCTTGGCAGTTGAACGTCGTTTAATGAAGGATGCAGCTTTGCGATCAAGGTATGTACAATTCATTAGGGAGTACATACAACTGGACCACATGAAGCAGGTGGATGTAGAAGAAGACTCCACTTCGAAGAAGATTTTCAACATGCCGCACCATCCGGTGCTAGGTGCAAAGCTGCGTGTGGTATTTGATGGCTCATTTCAAGACCAAGATGGCCGGTCTCTTAACGATGCGCTTCACATTGGACCACGTATATAACGCAATCTGTTCAACGTATGCATGAGGTTTCGAATGCACAACTTTGTATTTTCGGCTGATATTGTAAAGATGTTTAGACAGATTCTGGTTGCAGCTAAACATCAGAATTTCCAACGAATTTTATGGAGAGAAGATCCGTCAGCACCATTGCAGCACTTCAGACTCTGCACAGTTACATACGGGACTGCGTCTGCGCCATTCCTGGCAGTCCGGGTGTTAGAGCAACTCGCCAAGGACCACGAGCATGAATTTCCTAGAGCAGCGAAGATATTGCTTGAGGATTTCTACGCGGATGATGTATTAACAGGAGCCATGACAGAGGAAGAACTGAATGGCATTCAAACTGAGTTAGTTGTACAATTGGAATGGGGAAAATGCAGCTCAAATAGCACACGATTGAGCACCGTGCAAGGTGATAGAGTCAACATGTCAACAACAACAGCAAAGGTACTTGGACGGCCCTGGGATCCTGGAGAAGACAACCTTGCATATCCCTTGAAAACATTGTACTCATCAAGGATTCGAGTACGCCTCCAGCAACATGGAATCTAGGACGCGTAATCGAGGTGTACCCAGGAGAGGATGGATTAGTACGGGCAGTTAAGCTCAAGGTCGTTCTGGAGAGATTATACGACCCATCACGAAGATTGCAGCCCTACCACATTCTGAAACAGTGTTTCAGGGGGGGCCGGGATGTTGAGGAACCATTTGTCATTATTTAGCACATTTTTCATTATTTAGCATATTTTTGATTTTGTTACTATATATGCAACTATAATTGTTATCGGCGAATGAACAGCTGTATCAAGATCAATTATCGGTTAAGTCGATACATTATGTTAGTATTGAGTGAGCAAACGAACGGACAAGTTGAGCGTACCGGCAATTGGCTGATATAGTTCAAATAAAATAAAGATATGTTTAATTTTTCATCAACTGTATTAACTTTGCCTACACGATCATCGCGGACTCGGCATTAAATTAATAAATAATAAGCTAAATTAAATCGTGGTTTTATTATTTGTCTTCGTAAATGATTGGAGCCAGAGTTGCCGAAAAAGCTCGGCAGCTTCCAGCATTTTGGTGACCTCGACGTGATCTGCACACTCCGTGGTGTTTCGTTGTGCAAAATAGTGCATTCAAATTAACAATAAACTTCGTCGTACACGACAGTGCAAAGCGTTAAAATTTGTGCAAAATAGTGCATTCAAATCAATAACAAATCTCGTGTAAAACATTAACATTTATGCTCAAGTTAGTTATCTCATTGTGCATACAATAGTGTATGGAATTGTGCGTGCATTATCTAGAGTTTTTTTGTTATTCCTCTTTAATCCTCTGTTTCGTTCGTCGCGTTTAGCGCCTGTTGTGCATCGTCTGCATATAGGGCCCGCTAAGCTTGCATAGAAGGCCCGCTATTCCGAAAATAGCTGTGTCGATCACACACATACAAACACACGCACTCACAGTGAAGCAGTGAGCCTGCATATTAGACCATCTAAACTCGAGTATATTAGCTTGTGTTTTAATTTTGTAACCAAATGTGTTTTGTCGCGAGTAAACAAATTCTAATGAATAACTCAGAGTCGAATGTTGATCAAGTGCCTGCATCTCAGGTTACTTTCTTAAAACTCAAAACAAACGCGCTTTCGATAGACTTGAAAGGTTATATTCCGATATGGACACTGACAAATTAAGCCACTTGGATTCGCTAACCAAGTTGGAGTCAAATTTTGATTCAGTCCATACTAGCCTAAATGAATCTAACTTTGAGTCCATATCTAGTGATTTACCTGCGCGGTTTGAATCAACCTTGTTAAAATTTAAAGCCTTGCTTCAACGTGAAATAGGAAATCGGTCGGATCAACAACTTTCGTCTACGCTTTATACATCCAACACTCGTTATGGCTAATCGATCGCGTTTGCCGCAGCTGGAGCTGCCAAAATTTAGTGGAGTCTACACTAAGTGGGAAAACTTCTACTCTATGTTCAAGACGATAATAGATGCTGATCCGGATCTAAGTCCTATTGAGAAGTTCCAGCATCTTCGATCCTGCTTAAGTGGTTCTGCGTTGGATACCATCAGCTCATTGGAAATCAACAAAGCCAACTATCTCGTCGCTCTGGATATTCTTCAACGTCGATTTGATAATAAACGTTTTATTGTACAGGCACACATCAGAGCGATATTCCGGCTTGAGAAAGTTGATGCATCTGTGGGCAGGCTGAGGCAGTTGGTGGATAAAGTTACGTCTCATATTCGGGCTATGGATTCTTTAGCATCGCGGGAAGAAGTTGCTGACTGTGTCATCGTGCAAACAGTGTTGCAAAAGCTGGACAAGGCTACTCAGGCTAAATGGGAGGAAGGCTCATCTACTAATGAGTTGCCATCTTGGTCGAGATTGTCCGAATTCCTGCAAGGACGGTGTCGAGTCCTTGAAAATGTGGATCAAGTCTTGCAGGATGGTCAGGTTGGCAAGTCAGAAAAGATCGTGAGTACTCCTTTAAGAAAAGCATTTGTTGCTTCGAAGACTCCTATTCGTTGTGTCCTTTGTGACGATCCAAGTCACGCGCTATTCCAATCTAAGCGTTTTGAGCAATTGTCCCCAATGGCAAGGCATAAGGAGGCCAAGAGGCTCGCCCTTTGCCTCAATTGCCTAAGAAAAGGACATCAGCTGAAGGATTGCAAATCTGGTTCCTGCCGTACCTGCCAGTTGAAGCACCATACTTTATTGCATTACAATCAGTCTTCAACAGTTACATATACCCTGGTCCCCCAACTTAAACAACAAGGAAATGTAATAAATCCCACTGCTATGGTTGCAATGTCACCTTCTCTGCCTCAAGTCCACATATCTCCTAACTCGTCTGATGTTGTGCTTCTAGCCACTGCTATAATCCTTGTCAAGAACCAAGCTGGCACATTCGTTCCGTGTCGTGCACTCTTGGACTCAGGATCTCAACTTCACTTCGTCACCAGTCGGTTTGCAAATTATCTTCAGCTTCGAAAATGTCTTTCACTGACTGCAGTGTCTGGCATTGGAGATGCCAGTTTCTCAACTGAAGGATATTCAGTCAATTTCATTCTGAAATCGCGGATTTCTGATTATTTTGCCTCCATCACTGCCATCGTCGCCCATACTATTACTGACAACCAGCCTGACATTCTACTAATACGTGGAATATACCCTCAAACCTACAGCTAGCTGATCCTTTGTTCCATAAGTCACAACGGATTGATCTTCTCATCGGAGCTGGTCTCTTCTTGCTGATGTGTGTTGGGCAAATTCAGTTGGCACCTGGATTACCAGTTGTGCAGAAAACGCAGCTCGGCTGGATCATTTCAGGTGGCGGGCAACATGCCCCCAAACTCTGTTCGTTTATCGCAACCCAAAGAAATTCGGATCACGCCAATCACAGCACTCGGCTTGATGAGTTGGTGCGTCAGTTTTGGGAAGTGGAACACGTTTTCGAATATTTAGGAATATTTAGTCTGTTTGCCAAAAAAGCAAGGCGTTGAATCTTGGGGCGATTCCTATTTGCTGGCCAAGCGTCGATTGTTGAATTTAGAGCGTAAGTTTGCTCGAAATCAAACTTTAAGGGAGAAATACTCAGCATTTATAAAGGAGTATATTGATCTCAATCATATGTCTTTGGTGCCCAGCGCAGAAATCAATAAATGCAATTATTTCTTACCTCATCATTGCGTATACAAAGAAGAGCCATCCAAATTCAATGTATTGGTCGCCAATAAGATTTGCGTGAGCACAGCAGCTCACGACCGGCATGGAGTGGCATTACGTGCCAACTGGGATGAATCCAGCGGATATGCTATCAAAAGGAGCAGCACCGTTGGAGCTTTTGCATTCGAGATTATGTATGCAAGAACCTTCGTTTTTGCAAATGGAAATACGTTGTTGGCCTAGGCACTGCTTGGCTGAAGCATGCCCTCCTGAAATGCGTCAAAGAGTTCTGTTCTCGGCAGAGCATGTGGATATCTCTTTGTCATTCAAACACATAAATTCATTCGGAACAATGAAGCGCATTTTTGGTTACATCAACAAATTCATTAGGAGAACAAAGACACCTGGATTGTTAACGGACGATCTTCGTCAAGGATTGCACATATTGTGTCGTCTTGTTCAAAGAACTCAGCGGCACCGAGAATACTCTGCACTACGAAGTGGAAAGAATGTTCATTCGTCAAGTGCCATTCTTTCGCTCTCTCCATTTATGGATGAGGTTGGTCTACTTCGAGTTGGTGGCCGCTTGCGGCACTCTACTCTCGGCTTCGATGCGCGCCACCCAATTCTCTATAGTATCTTATCTTCATCTGGCGCATCATTAAGCAGGACCGCAGGCCTTGCTTGGAGTAATTCGACTCCAGTTTTGGCCCATAGGCGGCATGAAAACTGTCTCCCGAGCATTGCGAAAATGTGTCATATGCTGTAGATCCCGACCTCGTCTTGCCTAAGGATCGTATACAGTTCTCACCGGCATTTACTGTCACTGGAATCGACTACTGTGGACCATTTTACTACAAACCCGATGGACGAAACAGAACATCTATAAAATGCTACATCTGCGTATTCGTTTGCTTCGCAACTAAGGCTGTATGGTTGGAGCTCGCAAAGGATCTGTCGACCGCAGCTTTCTTGGGCGCCCTCAAGCGTATCATCAGTACGCGCGGCATTCCAAGATGCATTTGGTCTGACAACGCTACTAACTTTGTGGGTGCACGGAACGAGCTAGCGGATCTGAAGCGTTTATTGTCGAGTCAGGAACATCGCACTGAAGTTCAGAACTACTGCATCAACAACAGTTTTGATTGGAAGTTCATACCTCCTCGCTCGCCACATTTCGGTGGCCTATGGGAAGCAGAAGTGAAGACCGCAAAGAACCATCTATATCGCGCTATGGGATCATCACTTCTCGGCTTCGATGAACTTCGCACCGTGGTATGCCAAGTTCGGGCTATAATCAATTCTCGTCCTCTTGTTCTACTTTCAGAAAATCCCGATTATCTTGGAATTCTCACACCAGGACATTTTTTGATTGGTCGACCACTCATCAATTTTCCCGAGGCAGACGGGGGGTGGATGTTCGGCGCAGCAGCTAATAATTTCTCTTAAATAAGCTTCTCTTAAGTCATCTGCTCTTTATCGCATTCTCATTCGCTCATAGTGCAGTTAGGCACAAAAAGAAACTGTAACACACATACATATGTGAATTGTTGCTGCTCGGTCGCTTGCTTATTCTATTAATTCTATTCTATTCTACTATTCTATTCTTTAAGTTCGAAAATCACCTTCAAGCGAGCAACACCTATCTCTTTTGTAACTGTATTAACTTTGCCTACACGATCATCGCGGACTCGGCATTAAATTAATAAATAATAAGCTAAATTAAATCGTGTTTTTTTATTATTTGCCTTCGTAAATGATTGGAGCCAGAGTTGCCGAAAACACAACTCTTCGCTTCCTTACATAGATTGTAAAACAACAAGCGGAGAGATACCTAAAATATTAATAGACACAGGTTCAATTAGAAATTACATACAATCCAAACTAGTTTCTAACCCCATTCCTAACAAAAAGCCTTTGGAAGCCGTAACAGTTGGTGGAAATATAAAAATAACTCACCATAAAATTTTTCCTATTACCTATTCTGGGCAATGACAGCCATAAACGACTAGACGTTGTTATCCACAACAGCAGGAATCAACTAATAATTAAAAAAAAAAAAAACATGATTATAACCCTTAGACTGAAAAAATTGATGCAGTTAACACTGTTAAACCACGGACAGACCACATGACTATCGAACAGAAACAAAGACTAAACCAGTTAGTCACAAAATATCCCAATAGTTAACCTACACAACAAATGTAAAGGCAGCTCATTCGAACCAATTCCCAATGTCTTTAAAAGACAAAGTCTATAAGCAAATACAAGAACTCTTAGAGGACGGAATTATTCGCCAATCCCAATCACCCTACAATTAAAAAAAATGGACACTCCCCAACAGAAAAAATATAGAATGGTTATTTATTATAGCAAGCTTAATAAAGAAACTATAGTAGAAAAATACCCTATTCCTGAAATTAATAAGGTATTAGCTTAACTTGGAAATAATAAAATTTTTTCAGTGCTTGACTTAAAAAGTGGCTTCCATCAAATTCTTCTGAAAGATGCTGACATTGAAAAAAAACAGCATTCTCAGCTAATTATGGCAAATACGAATTTACCTAACTACCTTTCGGTTTAAAAAACGAACATTTAATTTTTCAAAGGGCATAAGACGATATTCTTCATGAACATATCGGCATAATATTTTTCATATACATACATAGATGACATTAATATTTTTAGCAAAGATGATGAATAACATTCCAGAAATCTGGACAAAATCTTCAAAGCTCTGCAAGAAGCCAATTTGAAATGTCAATTAGACAAATGCGAGTTCTTTAAAAAAAACAGTTGAGTTTCTTGGCTTTGTTACATCTAATAAAGGAGTCGAAACAAATCCACAAAAGGTGGAAGCGATAATCAAATACCCGCTACCGAAAAAAATTTATTAAGGATTTCGCTAAGTTGGCAGAATCCCTTAGCTCCTTATTGAGAGGGGAAGATGGACGTATGTCCAAAAACCTATCCGCAAAAAAATCGATTTATCTCCACCATGAAGCGGTAGAAGCTTTCATATTTTTAAAGAATGCTTTAGTTTCAAACGAAGTGATTCTTCACCACCCAGACTTCGAAAAAGAATTTTACTTAATGACAGACGCATCCAACTTTGCTATTGGAGCCGTCTTATCTCAAAATCGCCATCAAATTACATCCTTTCTAAAACTCTTTCAAAAGCGGAAGAAAATTATACTACAAAAAAGAAAGAAATGCTAGCAATCATTTGGGCCCTCAAAGCTCTCAAAAATTACCTGTACGGTAAAACAAAAGTAAAAATATACACAGACCAGCCATTAACACATTCGTTAAGTAGCTCGAACGGAAACGCTAGCATAAAAAGATGGAAAGCATATTTAGAAGAATTCGACTACGAATTACTTATTGTAGCCGATGCGCTATCTCGAATCCCTACCATAAACAATATCAGGTCGGTGGCCTCAACCCAACAAAGTGCAGCCAGTTTAAGCCATAACTTAATACTAAGCATCGAAGCACCCATAAACGTATTCAAAAATCAGATATTTCTAGAAAAGACCGATAAAACAGACTACAGATTCTATATACCATTCCCAACTTTCCATAGGCACATAATAACTCAACCAAGCTACACGACAAATGACCACATATAAATATTAAAAGCTCGTCTCAACCCTTCTATTACCAATGGCATAATAACCTGAGAGGATGTTATGAGCCATTTCCAAACCATATATCCGATTCACTTCAAAAACTATAAAATTAGGTTCTCACAATCACAGGTTAACGAAACCGACGAACAAATTTAGAGCACATAGAAACGCACTTGAGAATATAAATCAATTGATAGAACTTTATTATTTTAATAAAATGCAACAAACCAGAGCAGACCTTGTCAAGCAGTTTCAAGTTTGCAAGGAAGAAAAATATGACATTCATCCGACTAACCCTAAATTAAAACAAACCCCAATACCCGAATACCCAGGACGATTCGTACACATTGATATATACACAACACAAAAGAACTTAGTACTGACAGCAATAGACAAATTCTCGAAACTTGCTCAAGGACGAATAATCAAATCCAGAGCAATAGAGGATTTAAAAAAAAAACACTTATCGATATATTCTTTTACCCAGAACACGACGAAAAAGCTAGGAAAGATAATATAGACAGACTTAACCAAAAACAGACAACAAATTTACATTAAAATAAATACACGACTAGGTACTAAACTTTCACCTAGGTATAAAAAAGTAATCGAAAAAGAGGATAACAAATCACACAGAAGCACAAACCATTAAGATCTACGATGGACTAGGCAAAATATAAACAACAACAACAAGAATAATTCATATTTTTAATCTAAACAAAATTAAAGAAGCGTTAGAGCAAATACAGAAAAAGAAATGAAAATGAAAATGTAGCAGCTTATACCATACCTTGCACTACGAAATTAACACAACTCACTTGTCTTAACGTAACATAGATTATGACGTTAACACAAGGATCTTAAGGGCTATTAATATTCTAGGCACAGCTTGGAAGTATGTAGCAAGCAGCCCAGATCACGATGAATTCGTTCAGATAGAGCTACATAGTAATAAAGTGATAGATAACAAAGTTCACAGCTAGAACATAGATTAAATAAATTAACTACAATCACCAATACCCTTACAAACAACATAAGGAAAGACGATAGATTCACATACGAAATAGCAAAAAGTTTACAGAACCAAGTTCGACTGATCAAAGAGGAGGTTATTAATATAAAATATACTATAATCTCATTTATACTAAAAGATACAGAAGTAAATGAAATAGAGAGGATATTCAAAGCTGGTAGAATGCCTTCATTATCCGTAGAAGAAATGCTAGAATATTCGAAACGTGACCATATTTCACAATACGATTACTTTGTTTTATGTAATAAAAATACCTAAAAAATAATGTTATCATAAACATAGAATACAAAGAAATATTGTCTCACAAAAATGTAATGTATGGAGTTATAAAAAACTGTAATAAATATAATAACATTAAGATTTGTTCTAAGAATAACATTGTCAATATTACTGTTGAGTACATGTTTGCCTAGGCTCCTCAATGTCGCTGTGTCAGTTCAGTAATGCCGAGCATGTGGAACCCATCGACGAATTGGCCAATGGTCTTCTGATCCTTAACAACTTTAATGGAATGGTGACATCGGCCAAAACAAGTAAATGGTTAAAGTGCACTTATGTCGTTCGCTTTACCAACGAGTCCATTTTGATTTAGAGACAGACAATTTAGAGACAAGCACACTGAGAATCGGATCATCAATAATCCAGATGACACCGGATGAATCGAGTCGAATTCTATCGCTGAAGGCTTTGCAGACACTACACACCAACAATAGCCAAATACTGGAAAAGTTAACGCTTACGACACACGCAGTATCATCTATAATATTGATCTGCATAATCGCGATAACCATCGTCATTGTCTACCTCTACACAAAGAGAGCTAGAAAAATAACGTTACTATTGGATAATAACCAAGTAAATAAAGTAACAGAGGCACCAACACGAATAATAGAAAACATACAGTTCAATGGCTTTCCATTCTTTTAGCAATCGCCAAGCTCAAATTAAAGGAAATAAAGAAAATAATTCCACATTGCAACAAAATCCAATAGGAATTATTGCAACACAAGTAAGACATAATAAGCTGATCAGACAAATAAGCCAAATCTGCTGACACCACGTCTAGCGGACTTCGTGCACACGCCAACCAGCTGCAGCAATTCTAAGAAGAATTACACAACGGGTCAACAACACCACGAGCGACGCGTCGACTGAACCTTAGTTAGGGATAGAATTGATTTAAGTAATTAGTTGCAAATTTCGATTTGAATGAGACGGACTTGGTTCGTTTAATAAATAAAACCTTTTTTTTTATCATTTAAATAAATAAAACAAGTAAGAGGGCTCTAGTCGAGACTGCTCGACTAGGGGATACCCTGAGCCCTGTGAAGAGCCAAATATCAAATCATTCTACACTTTTGTTATGCATACAAACAACACATACACACACATGTGCACGCACGCATAAGTGCGCGCTCTGCCAACTGCGCAGTTGACGCAGCGACTGCGGTTGGGCTGCAATGTGGGCATTACTATGGGAACTTATTTGTTTAATAACTTTTCTTAGCGATGGACTAAGTGCATCAAACTTTCACAACTTATTAATGGCATTCATATATTTGTATTTGTTAAAGTACAAGTCTCTAGTATTTAATTTGCGCCTTTCACAAATAGGGGCTATTGGGGGCGAATGGGGCGTGGCATCAAAAATCTAGTGATATCGTACTCTCCATATTAATTCAATGCAATTACACAGCAAATTTGAAGTCTCTAGCTCAAACGATACACAAACTACGCCTTAAAAACGTATTTTCGATAAGCATTAAAATCGATAACATTACAACAAAAATAGTTATCGTTCATACGAAATAAACTTGACCTGCGCGTGCTATCCACGGACCCAACAAAAAAAATTCAAGTCTCTAGCTTGTCTAGTTGCTTCAATCGACGCGTTCAAACATACGGACGGACGGACGGACGGGCGGACGGACGGACGGACGGACGGACAGACGGACGGACAGACAGACAGACGGACAGGGCTAAATCGACTCAGCTCGTCGCCCTGATCAAGAATATATATACTTTGTGGGGTCTGACACGCCTCCTTCTGCCTGTTACATACATTTAACAAAACCATTATACCCTGATTTCCCATTTTCAATGGGCTCATGGTATAAAAATGTACCTATATAGACTTGATCAGGGCGACGAGCTGAGTCGACTTAGCCCTGTCCGCCTGTCTGTCCGTCCGTCTGTCCGTCCGTCCGTCTGTACGTCCGTCTGTACGTCTGTCCGCCCGTCCATATGTTTGAACGCGTCGATTGAAGCATCTAAACAAGCTAAGCCCTTGAATTTTTTTGTTTGTTTTATCTATAACTATTGAATTTTATGCAATTTCTATTTTTTTATTTTTTGGATACCGGCTCTTTTTACTAATTCCCCCCCCTCCACCCTTCGCCACTCTTGGAGAGTCGGTTGCAAATATAACCATGTGAATAAATTAGTATTTTTATAAAATGTAAAAAATTCAATAGAATCATATGCCGAAAGTTTCATCAAATTCCGTTAAGTCAGTCCCGATTTATTAAACAAAACGTTTAGCCAATTATCACACGCACGTGGCAAGTAGCGACGCGCAGCAAAAAAACATTTACACATACACATATATTGAAACGTGCAAGGGCGTCTGCTTATGCATGTGCACAGCCGCTTCTGAGCATTTTCAGCCGCTTCTGTAGTTTTGTATTTGTCATATATCGCCCTTTGCACGCATACATTCAAACAGACCACCGTTTTTGTATGTACACATAATCATACGTTCATATGCGCGCATTTCAGTATATTCTAAGAATCACAATTGCGATTGATCTGCTTCTTTAGCTTCTTTAGTTTTGTATTTGTCACATATCGCCCTTGTAGTACTACTTTGCATTTTGCCAACAAGCAGCGCAGTACTGGTGTGCCGTAGTGGGTAGACGCGAAGCGCGTAAACGAAAGGTCCCGAGTTCGAAACTCAGTGACAGCAGCGTAAGTTTTTTAATTTTTTTTTTTTTTTAAATCTATAAACATGAGGTGGTCGTGCTAGTTGAGATGACGCGCTTTAACGTTACATATATGTAAATAGATGCAGGTTCGAGTCCAGGTGCGGTGATGTTTGTTTTTCTTCTTTTTTTTTTGTTTTTTGATTTAATTATTAATTTATTTTTTATTTACATACATTCTAGTTGAGTAAAATTTCAAAATTATAATTTAATTTTGTAAAATTTAATGTTATATGCAAGCTATATAGCGTATTAAACAAGGCAAATCGGACGGGGCTCAGAGGATCTCCTAGTCGGGCACCTCCGCTAGAGTTTTCTTACTTGTTGTTGTAATGGTTTATCGAAATGTGTTAAAATTATATTTCCTAAACCTTTAGAGCTAGAACCTTTAAATTTGCATATGGATTCATGTGAATTTTATGCAATTTCAATTTATGGTACATTTTCGATACCGGTTGTTTTTACTAATTACCTAACACCCCCTCCCCCACCCCCTCGTCCCATGACCAATTTACGGTCTATTGCAAATATAACCATGTGCAAGAGCTAGCACTTTTATAAAATTTAAAAAATTCAATAGAATCAAATGCTGAAAGTTTCATCAAATTCCATTAAGTCAAGTCAAGTCAAGTCTATGAAACAATTATCACACTCTTGTGGCAAACAGCGACGCGCAGCAAAAAAAATATTTAAATGCACGTGCACATACACATACATTGGAACATGCTTCCGCATCTGCTATGGATGTCCACAAATAAATTGAAGGCCATTCATTCTAGCTTATTCGTGAACCAAATCTGCGTTTAAAAGCTATTTGCATTTTCAGCCGTTTCTTTAGTTTGGTATACATACATACATATATTCAAACAGACCAACGTTTTTGTATGTACACATACACATACGTTTATATGCCGCAGCATATTCTGAGAATCACAATTGCGATTGATCTGCTTCTTTCACTTCTTTAGTTTTGTTTTTGTCAAATGTCGCCCATGTAGTTAACTACTTTGGGATTTGCCAACAAGCAATGCAGTAATGGTGTGGCGTAGTGGATAGACGCAAAGCGCTTAAACGAAAGGTGTTGAGGAACCATTTGTCATTATTTAGCACATTTTTCATTATTTAGCATATTTTTGATTTTTTTAGTATATATGCAACCTTAATTGTTATCGGCGAATGAACAGCTGTATCAAGATCAATTATCGGTTAAGTCGATACATTATGTTAGTATTGAGTAAGCAAACGAACGGACAAGTTGAGCGTACCGGCAATTGGCTGATATAGTTCAAATAAAATAAAGATATGTTTAATTTTTCATCATAAAATTTGGTCCTTCGAGCCGGAGCCGTTGGGCATTGCTACTGAATACTCACTTTGGAATATTGGAAAACAGCGCGCACTATTCGAAAAGTGCCATGTTTTGTCTTGTCGTGTTTTTGCTGCTGGCGACGCAGCATTTGCACATTCTTGGAATTACGTATTGATATTTGGCATCATACGTAATAAACGGCGCGCACTATTGGAAAAGTGCCGTGTTTTATCTTGTCGTGTTTTTGCTGCTGGCGACGAAGCATTTGCACATTTTCGGAATTACGTATCGATATTTGGCATCATACGTAATAAACGCCGCGCACTATTGGAAAAGTGCCGTGTTTTGTCTTGTCGTGTTTTTGCTGCTGGCGACGCAGCATTTGCACATTCTTGGAATTACGTATCGATATTTGGCATCATACGTAATAAACGGCGCGCACTATTGGAAAAGTGGCGTGTTTTGTCTTGTCGTGTTTTTACTGCTGGCGACGCAACATTTGCACATTCTTGGAATTACGTATCGATATTTGGCATCATACGTAATAAACGACGCGCACTATTGGAAAAGTGCCGTGTTTTGTCTTGTCGTGTTTTTGCTGCTGGCGACGCAGCATTTGCACATTCTTGGAATTACGTATCGATATTTGTCATCATACGTAATTACTAGTACGCACTATTGGAAAAGTGCTACTGGATACTTTGGACAACAACTTGAATTGACTGCGGGCAACGCAGCAAGCTGCAATGGAAAATCTACGTACTTTACTGGGAGCCAGAAGTAGATTGAAGGCAACGATTACGCGCATTTCTGGATACGCGGAACACCCGCCTGATGGTTGCACATTCTACGATATTGATGCCAAATTGGACACGCTGGTTCAGGCTTGGGAGGAGTTTGTCAATCGTGGCGACGAACTGTATAAATATGAAGATGTGCAGGGATATGTGGACCCTGCAAGTGATAACGAGGTATACGAGGAGCGCTTTGAACGAGCTTGCTCCCTTCTTAAGGCACTACACGCTGAGTACGAACCCCGCAAACTGAAAGAGGCCAATACTACATCTAATGTGCTCGGGGAAAGGGATGAATCGACCATCTAATGTATTTTGCAACAAATGCAGCAATCTCAAACAACAAGCAACAATCTCAGATGCAAATACAACAAATGCAGCAGTCTCAAACGCAAATGCAGCAACAATCTCAGACGCAAATACAACAAATGCAACAACAATCTCAGATGCAAATACAACAAATGCAGCAGTCTCAGACGCAAATACAACAAATGCAGCAGAAGCATAAGGAGGCTATGGATCGCATAATGCAACGACTGCTACCGCAGCAGATTGATAACGAGTCATCGTCAGGCTCAGAGCAAGTCGCAGGACCATCAACGGAGGATTGGGAACTGCCGCGGATTCATATCGCACCATTTAAGGGAGACTATAAGGAAGGGCACGCGTGTAAGGGTCTATTTGACAGTGCCGCAACTCAGACAAGCAGCAAGCCTAGACAGGACAGAGGTACCAGGAACACGCATGCGCTACTCGCTACTTCAGAGCGCTGTGCTAAGTGCAACAAGGAACACGCATTGATGACATGTACACAGTTCTTGGACCTATCTATTCAGCATCGATATGCCATTGTAAAGTCCAAACACATATGTTTTAATTGTTTGAGACTTGGTCATGGAGTGAGCACTTGTACATCGAAGTCATCATGTAAGTATTGCAAGCGCCGACATCACTCACTTTTGCATTTCGATCAAAGCAGCATTAGAGACAAGGGTGAGCCACAGTAGCACCAGAAGGATGAGTCAAATGAGACACCAGGTGCTAGCACAGTAGTAGCACTGACGAACGCCATGAACATTGCGAAATGTGGCAAGGGTGCAAATATGAGAAGTACACTGCCAACGGCGCAGGTGTATATGCGCTATTCTCGAGGACAAGACGTTGATTGCCGCATATTACCGGACTGCGGCTCGGAGTTGTCCTACGTTTCGGAACGCTGTATCCAGACATTGGGTCTGGCCCGTTCACACTCTCGCATTTCCATATCTGGAATCTCATCAATCAAGGCAGAAACGACAAGAGGGCTCTGTTCACTACACATCAAGTCGCGAGTGTCAGATGCATCGCTTGAGGTCAAGGCGCACGTGCTTGGAAATATTACTTCGACACTGATGAGAGAAACTATAGACGCAGCAGACCTCTCTATATTTAGCGGCCACACCCTAGCAGATGCCGCATTCAATACCAACGCATCAATCGACATTCTGATTGGTAACGATCACATTTGGACAGTTCTTACTGGAGACAAGTTGTGTAATGCCCAGGGGAACACAATCGTAATCGATTCCATATTTGGATGGATCATCACATCAGTGGGAGGAGCAACTACAACTACAACTACGTCTCTCTTAGCTACCATGGACATCAACACATTGTTGCAACGGGTTTGGGAACTGGAGGAAGTTCCATCGTTCACGTCTGCAAATACAGAAGATGATGTAGTGGAGACTCATTTCGTCCAAACACACTCCGTAATGCTGAAGGGAGATACATAGTCGAGCTACCGTTCAAGCAGGACAACCCAGAGTTCGCAGACACCTTTCATGGAGCCAAGTCTCGCTTCTTGGCAGTTGAACGTCGTTTAATGAAGGATGCAGCTTTGCGATCAAGGTATGTACAATTCATGAGGGAGTACATACAACTGGACCACATGAAGGAGGTGGATGTAGAAGAAGACGCCACTCCGAAGAAGGTTTTCTACATGCCGCACCATCCGGTGCTAGGTGCAAAGCTGCGTGTGGTATTTGATGGCTCATATCAAGACCAAGATGGCCGGTCTCTTAACGATGCGCTTCACATTGGACCACGTATACAACGCAATCTGTTCAACGTATGCATGAGGTTTCGAATGCACAACTTTGTATTTTCGGCTGATATTGTAAAGATGTTTAGACAGATTCTGGTTGCAGCTAAACATCAGAATTTCCAACGAATTTTATGGAGAGAAGATCCGTCAGCACCATTGCAGCACTTCAGACTCTGCACAGTTACATACGGGACTGCGTCTGCGCCATTCCTGGCAGTCCGGGTGTTAGAGCAACTCGCCAAGGACCACGAGCATGAATTTCCTAGAGCAGCGAAGATATTGCTTGAGGATTTCTACGCGGATGATGTATTAACAGGAGCCATGACAGAGGAAGAACTGAATGGCATTCAAACTGAGTTAGTTGTACAATTGGAATGGGGAAAATGCAGCTCAAATAGCACACGATTGAGCACCGTGCAAGGTGATAGAGTCAACATGTCAACAACAGCAGCAAAGGTACTTGGACGGCCCTGGGATCCTGGAGAAGACAACCTTGCATATCCCTTGAAAACATTGTATTCATCAAGGATTCGAGTACGCCTCCAGCAACATGGAATCTAGGACGCGTAATCGAGGTGTACCCAGGAGAGGATGGATTAGTACGGGCAGTTAAGCTCAAGGTCGTTCTGGAGAGATTATACGACCCATCACGAAGATTGCAGCCCTACCACATTCTGAAACAGTGTTTCAGGGGGGGCCGGGATGTTGAGGAACCATTTGTCATTATTTAGCACATTTTTCATTATTTAGCATATTTTTGATTTTGTTACTATATATGCAACTATAATTGTTATCGGCGAATGAACAGCTGTATCAAGATCAATTATCGGTTAAGTCGATACATTATGTTAGTATTGAGTGAGCAAACGAACGGAAAAGTTGAGCGTACCGGCAATTGGCTGATATAGTTCAAATAAAATAAAGATATGTGTTGGAAGCTGCCGAGCTTTTTCGGCAACTCTGGCTCCAATCATTTACGAAGGCAAATAATAAAACCACGATTTAATTTAGCTTATTATTTATTAATTTAATGCCTAGACCGCGATGATCGTGTAGGCAAAGTTAATACAGTTTACAATAGAGAGATGTAGGTGTTGCTCGCTTGAAGGTGAATTTCGAACTTAAAGAATAGAATACAAAATGATAAGCAACTGACCGAGCAGCATAAATTTACATATGTATGTGTGTTACAGTTTCTTTTTGTGCCTAACTGCACTATGAGCGAATGAGAATGTGATAAAGAGCAGATGGCTTAAGAGAAGCTTATTTAAGAGCAATTATTAGCTGCTGCGCCGAACATCCTCCCCCCCGTTGAAAGACCAAGTCTTTTAACAGGATCATCAACCGGAAGGACGCACAGCTTATTGACAGCTCGACGTGTAGTTCCAGTGGGTGTGCGCAGAACAGCGACTCTCACAGCACCATCAACTCCAGCGATGGTCTCAACGACTCGAGCTAATGGCCATTTTAACGGCGGCAAGTTTTCGTCCTTCACACATACGACATCATTGATCTTGATCGGAGGCTGCGAGGTGACCCATTTTCCACGCTGTTGAAGAATAGTAAGGTACTCCTCACTCCAGCGCTTCCAGAACAATTGCTGTATGTAAGCAATGCGTTGCCATTGACCGAGACGATTGTGGTCGAGCCCAGTTACGTCTGGCTCGGGAAAATCGATGAGTGGTCGACCAATCAAAAAATGTCCTGAAGTGAGAACTCCAAGATCATCGGGATTTTCTGAAAGTGGAACAAGAGGACGAGAATTGATTATAGCCTGAATTTGGCATACCAAGGTGCGAAGTTCATCGAAGCCGAGAAGTGATGATCCCATAGCGCGGTATAGATGGTTCTTTGCGGTCTTCACTTCTGCTTCCCATAGGCCACCGAAATGTGGCGAGCGAGGAGGTATGAACTTCCAATCAAAACTGTTGTTGATGCAGTAGTTCTGAACTTCAGTGCGATGTTCCTGACTCGACAATAAACGCTTCAGATCCGCTAGCTCGTTCCGTGCACCCACAAAGTTAGTAGCGTTGTCAGACCAAATGCATCTTGGAATGCCGCGCGTACTGATGATACGCTTGAGGGCGCCCAAGAAAGCTGCGGTCGACAGATCCTTTGCGAGCTCCAACCATACAGCCTTAGTTGCGAAGCAAACGAATACGCAGATGTAGCATTTTATTGAAGTTCGGTTTCGTCCATCGGGTTTGTAGTAAAATGGTCCACAGTAGTCGATTTCAGTGACAGTAAATGCCGGTGAAAACTGTATACGATCCTTAGGCAAGTCCGCCATTATATGCTCCACTAGACGAGGCCGGGATCTACAGCATATGACACATTTTCGCAATGCTCGGCAGACAGTTTTCATGCCGCCTATGGGCCAAAACTGGAGTCGAATTACTCCAAGCAAGGCCTGCGGTCCTGCATGATGATGCGCCAGATGAAGATGAGATACTATAGAGAAGGTCAAGGGATGTTCTTTGGGCAAGATAATTGGGTGGCGCGCATCGAAGCCGAGAGTCGAATGCCGCAAGCGGCCACCAACTCGAAGTAGACCAAAGTCATCCATAAACGGAGAGAGCGAAAGAATGGCGCTTGACGAATGAACATTCTTTCCATTTCGTAGTGCAGAGTATTCTAGGTGCAGCTGAGTTCTTTGAACAAGACGACACAATATGTGTGATCCTTGACGAAGATCGTCCGCTGACAATCCAGGTTCCTTTGTTACGTCGCTGCCGTCATCGAGTTTGAGAAAACTTTCCTGTTCAGTTTCTGGAACTCCGTGAAGTACGTCTCTTGAATTGGAACACCATTTTCTCAACTTAAAGTTTCCTCGAGCAAGAAGACCTGTGGTTTGTTGCATTATGTCGCGAACTTCTTCAACTGAATTGCCTCCTGAGATCAGGTCATCTACGTAGAAATCTCGCAAGACCGTTCTAGATCCTAATGGGTATGCCGGCGACTCATCCATTGCTAGTTGATGCATTGTACGAATAGCCAAAAATGAAGCGGGTTTGGTCCCATACGTGACGGTATTCAATTTGAAGACTTCGATAGCATCGTCTGATGAGTTTCGCCATAAAATGCACTGGAGCATAGAATCAGGCTCCACGACCTTCACACACCTATACATTTTACCAATATCACCAGTAAGTGCAATCGAAAATGTACGAAAACGAACGAGTGTGTGAAAAAAGGTAGCTTGAATAGTCGGTCCTGACATAAGCAAATCGTTTAATGAGAAACTGTGGTAGCGGCCGAGCCATCAAAGACAACTCTTAGCTTTGTTGTCAAACTCTCTTCTTTGTATACGCAATGATGAGGTAAGAAATATTTGCATTTATTGATCTCTTCGCTGGGAACCAAAGACATATGATTGAGATCAATATACTCCTTTATAAATGCTGAGTATTTCTCCTTTAAAGTTTGATATCGAGCGAACTTACGCTCTAAATTCATCAATCGACGCTTGGCCTGCAAATAGGAATCGCCCAAAGATTCAACGCCTTGCTTTTTTGGCAAGCAGGCTGAATATTCCCCAGAAGGTAATCGACGATAGTTTGTAATGAAATGCTGCTCGCAATTAAGTTCTTCTGTGGTTACCTTGGCAATAGGCTCGAAAACGTGTTCCACTTCCCAAAACTGACGCACCAACGCATCAAGCCGAGTGCTGTGATTGGCGTGATCCGAATTTCTTTGGGTTGCAATAAACGAACAGAGTTTGGGGGCATGTTGCCCGCCACCTGAAATGATCCAGCCGAGATGCGTTTTCTGCACAACTGGTAATCCAGGTGCCAACTGAATTTGCCCAACACACATCAGCAAGAAGAGACCAGCTCCGATGAGAAGATCAATCCGTTGTGACTTATGGAACAAAGGATCAGCTAGCTGTAAGTTTGAGGGTATATTCCAAGTGTTAGCAGAAATTGAGATGCCAGGCTGGTTGTCAGTAATAGTCTGGGCGACGATGGCAGTGATGGAGGCAGAATAATCAGAAATCCGCGATTTCAGAACGAGATTGACTGAATATCCTTCAGTTGAGAAGCTGGCATCTCCAATGCCAGACACTGCAGTCAATGATTTACATTTTCGAAGCTGAAGCTGATTTGCAAACCGACTGGTGACGAAGTGAAGTTGAGATCCTGAGTCCAAGAGTGCACGACACGGAACGAATGTGCCAGCTCGGTTCTTGACAAGGATTATAGCAGTGGCTAGAAACACCACATCAGACGAGTTAGGAGGTATGTGGACTTGAGGCAGAGAAGGTGACATTGCAACCATTGCTGTGGGATGTATTGCATTTGCTTGTTGATTAAGTTGCAGGACTACGTTCGATGTAACTGTTGATGACTGATTGTAATGCAATAAAGTATGGTGCTTCAATTGGCAGGTACGGCAGGAACCAGATTTGCAATCCTTCAGCTGATGTCCTCTTCTTAGGCAATTGAGGCAAAGGGCGAGCCTCTTGGCCTCCTTATGCCTTGCCATTGGGGACAATTGCTCAAAACGCTTAGATTGGAATAGCGCGTGACTTGGATCGTCACAAAGGACACAACGAATAGGAGTCTTCGAAGCAACAAATGCCTTTCTTAAAGGAGTACTCACGATCTTTCCTGACTTGCCAACCTGACCATCCTGCAAGACTTGATCCACATTTTCAAGGACTCGACACCGTCCTTGCAGGAATTCGGACAATCTCGACCAAGATGGCAACTCATTAGTAGATGAGCCTTCCTCCCATTTAGCCTGAGTAACCTTGTCCAGCTTTTGCAACACTGTTTGCACGATGACACAGTC
This sequence comes from Drosophila meridionalis, assembly GCA_035045145.1. Lineage (NCBI taxonomy): Eukaryota > Metazoa > Arthropoda > Insecta > Diptera > Drosophilidae > Drosophila > Drosophila meridionalis. The sequence continues at coordinate 3,335,715 of JAWNPG010000019.1, read as the reverse complement.
AGCAACTTCTTCCCGCGATGCTAAAGAATCCATAGCCCGAATATGAGACGTAACTTTATCCACCAACTGCCTCAGCCTGCCCACAGATGCATCAACTTTCTCAAGCCGGAATATCGCTCTGATGTGTGCCTGTACAATAAAACGTTTATTATCAAATCGACGTTGAAGAATATCCAGAGCGACGAGATAGTTGGCTTTGTTGATTTCCAATGAGCTGATGGTATCTAACGCAGAACCACTTAAGCAGGATCGAAGATGCTGGAACTTCTCAATAGGACTGAGATTCGGATCAGCATCTATTATCGTCTTGAACATAGAGTAGAAGTTTTCCCACTCAGTGTAGACTCCACTAAATTTTGGCAGCTCCAGCTGCGGCAAACGCGATCGATTAGCCATGACGAGTGTTGGGTGAGCATTTGAACCACTTGTATTAAGCGTCGACGAAAGTTGTTGATCCGACCGATTTCCTAGTTCACGTTGAAGCAAGGCTTTAAACTTTAACAAGGTTGATTCAAACCGCGCAGGCAAATCACAAGATATGGACTCAAAGTTAGATTCTTCTAGGCTAGTATGGACTGAATCAAAGTTTGACTCTAACTTGGTTAGCGAATCCAAAAGCACACGTAAATCACACGAGTCCATGTGACTTAATTTATCAATGTCCATATCGGCATATAACCTTTCAAGTCTATCGAAAAGCGCGTTTGTTTTGAGTTTTAAGAAAGTAACCTGAGATGCAGGCACTTGATCAACATTCGAATCTGAGTTATTCATTTAAGTTTGTTTACTCGCGAAAAAACACGTTTTGTTACAAAATTAATGCACAAGCTAATATACTCTCTAATGCACTTCGAGTTTAGCTGATCTAATATGCAGGTTCACTCTTTCACTGTAAATGCGTGTGTTTGTATGTGTGTGATCGACACAGCTATTTTCGGATTAGCGGGCCTTCTATGCAAACGCTGCACAAAGAAGCGCCAAAAACCGCGACGAATAACCGACGAACAAGAAGATGATAAAGATAAGCACAACGCAAGCGCGACCGCAAGCTTATCTGAGCTTTTATATATGTCTGTATGTGTGTCTTCTATGATTGACACAGCTTTTTCGGCTTAGCGGGCCCTATATGCAGACGATGCACAGCAGGCGCCAAGCGCGACGAACGAAACAGACGATTAAAGAGGTATAAGAAAAACTCGAGATAATGTACGCACAATGCCATGCACTATTATATACACAAATTAATATATAACTTGAGCATAAATGTTAATGTTTTACACGACGAGATTTGTTATTAATTTGAGTGCACTATTTTGCACAAATTTTAACGCCTTGCACTGTCGTGTACGACGATGTTTATTGCTAATTTGAATGCACTATTTTGCACAAATGTTAATGTTTTACACTGTTTCGTCGTACAACGCGATGTGTTATTAATTTGAATGCACTATTTTGCACAAATGTTAATGATTCACACCGTTGTACTTTGACGAAGTTGAGTACTAACTTGATACACTAAACGAAAAACCACGGAGTGTATAAATCACGTCGGGGTCACCAAAATGTTGGAAGCTGCCGAGCTTTTTCGGCAACTCTGGCTCCAATCATTTACGAAGGAAAATAATAAAACCACGATTTAATTTAGCTTATTATTTATTAATTTAATGCCTAGTCCGCGATGATCGTGTAGGCAAAGTTAATACAGTTTACAATAGAGAGATGTATGTAGGTGTTGCTCGCTTGAAGGTGAATTTCGAACTCAAAGAATAGAATATAAAGTGATAAGCAAGTGACCGAGCAGCATAAATTTACATATGTATGTGTGTTACAGTTTCTTTTTGTGCCTAACTGCACTATGAGCGAATGAGAATGCGATAAAGAGCAGATGACTTAAGAGAAGCTTATTTAAGAGAAATTATTAGATGCTGCGCCGAACAAGTTGGTTATCCTAAAAAATTGATATTGGCTTGTTCATATTATTCAATATTAAAATTTCATTGCCTTTTGTCAGTTGGATTTGCTAACGGTGGGGATCTTTTTCCTGTCTCGAAATTTGGTCTGTTCATGTAGTTTACCATCCGAGTCTGGATTCTCTGGTCAACGTCCATTGGTACGGGACGTGGCGGTGGTTTGGGTGCTAATGGTCGGGGAGGCGTGTCGGTACTGTATCATTTGGAGCGGATTCTGAGTATATTGATCCATACGAGGTGGCAACATAGGTGGTGGTGCGCTTCGAGCTGCGCCTTTACGACCTGTTTGATGGATTTTATTGAAAGCCATGTTTGCTCTATAGCTTTGATTTTCTAACAGCAAGCAGTAGTGGAGGGCTGAGGGAAGGTCTGCTGGTTCCTTTATGCAAAGAATACGTGGCAAGTCTTCTCTCAAACCTCCGATGAAGGTATCTAATGTTTTTTTATATAGCCTGAGCCCATTGAAAATGGGAAATCAGGGTATAATGGTTTTGTTAAATGTATGTAACAGGCAAAAGGAGGCGTGTCAGACCCCACAAAGTATATATATTCTTGATCAGGGCGACGAGCTGAGTCGATTTAGCCCTGTCCGTCTGTCTGTCTGTCCGTCCGTCCGTCTGTCCGTCCGTCCGTCCGTCCGTCCGTCCGTCCGTCCGTATGTTTGAACGCGTCGATTGAAGCAACTAGACAAGCTAGAGACTTGAATTTGAATTTGTTGGGTCCGTGGATAGCACGCGCAGGTCAAGTTTGTTACCAAAAAAAGTATATCTATTTTTGTTGTTTTGTTATCGATTTTAAACCTTATCGAAAACAAGTTATATAATTCTATCTGCCACATCTTTAGAGCTAGACCCCTCAAATTTTGCATATAGATTAATGTGAATTTTATGCGATTTCAATTTTTTAATTTTTCTGTTGCAAATACAGTCGAGTCTCGATAATTTGTACCCCGCTAAATCGAAAATCGTGATAAATCTAAAAAAAATTCGATCGCCTTGAAAAAATTCGTTAATTTGTAAAAATTCCATACATTTTGGTACCCTCGTTAATTCGTAGTTTTGTTTCACAACTCATAGAATATTACATTATTAAAATTGAAATTTAGTTTTGTAACCTCTTATAATTCGTATTTCAATGTGAAACTTTGTATCGTTAAATTACCGTTGCATTTAGCAAACAGCTATGACACCTTAATGTCGCTGTGCATGTTGAATTTTGCGCTGCACACGCTGTTTTCGTTGAGTTTGTCGAGTTTTATTCTAAGCGCAACATTATTTCATTGAAATGGCAAATAGACGTATGCATAAGAGCTTGTCAATCGCGCAAAAGCAAAACATTATTTCAGCCATTGATAATGGAACAAAAAAAATTGACGTGGCAAAACAATTTAATATCGCACCATCAACAATCACGTCAATTTTATATAAAAGAGAGTTTATTCTGCAAACACCATCTCATAGTAAACTGAAACGTCAGAAACATGCTGAACATCCGAATGTAGAAAATTCTGTACTCTTGTGGTTTACGCAATGCCGTGAGAGTAATGTTCCCATTGGCGGAGAACTATTAAGAAAAGAAAAAAGTTTGTTTTTGCCAGAGCTATGAACATAAAAGATATTCGTTTTAAACAACGAAACAATATATCTTTTAAACAAGTAAGAAAACTCTAGTCGGAGGTGCCCGACTAGGAGATCCCCTGAGCCCCGTCCGATTTGCCTTGTTTAATACGCTATATAGCTTGCATATAACATTAAATTTTACAAAATTAAATTATAATTTTGAAATTTTACTCAACTAGAATGTATGTAAATAAAAAATAAATTAATAATTAAATCAAAAAACAAAAAAAAAAAAAAAGAAGAAAAACAAACATCACCGCACCTGGACTCGAACCTGCATCTATTTACTATATATGTAACGTTAAAGCGCGTCATCTCAACTAGCACGACCACCTCATGTTTATAGATTTAAAAAAAAAAAAAAAATTAAAAAACTTACGCTGTTGTCACTGAGTTTCGAACTCGGGACCTTTCGTTTACGCGCTTCGCGTCTACCCACTACGGCACACCAGTACTGCGTTGCTTGTTGGCAAAACGCAAAGTAGTACTACAAGGGCGATATGTGACAAATACAAAACTAAAGAAGCTAAAGAAGCAGATCAATCGCAATTGTGATTCTTAGAATATACTGAAATGCGCGCTTATGAACGTATGATTATGTGTACATACAAAAACGGTGGTCTGTTTGAATGTATGCGTGCAAAGGGCGATATATGACAAATACAAAACTACAGAAGCGGCTGAAAATGCTCAGAAGCGGCTGTGCACATGCATAAGCAGACGCCCTTGCACGTTTCAATGCATGTGTATGTGTAAATGTTTTTTTGCTGCGCGTCGCTACTTGCCACGTGCGTGTGATAATTGGCTAAACGTTTTGTTTAATAAATCGGGACTGACTTAACGGAATTTGATGAAACTTTCGGCATATGATTCTATTGAATTTTTTACATTTTATAAAAATACTAATTTATTCACATGGTTATATTTGCAACCGACTCTCCAAGAGTGGCGAAGGGTGGAGGGGGGGGGGGGGGGGGGAATTAGTAAAAAGAGCCGGTAAAATAAAAAAAATAGAAATTGCATAAAATTCATATTAATCTATATACAAAATTTGAGGGGTCTAGCTCTAAATTTTGGGAGATATAATTTTATAACCTGTTTTCGATAAGGTTTAAAATCGTTAACAAAACAACAAAAATAGATATCGTTGTTTGGTAACAAACTTGACCTGCGCGTGCTATCCACGGACCCAACAAAAACAAGTAAGAACGTTGCTTTAGGGCGGGACCTACAGCGTCATACTCGTTTCCCACATGGGCATCTGGTATTTTAAATTTAATAATTTATCTCAAATTTTGCATTTATGTAGATTCACGTGAATTTTCTGCAATTTCAATTTTTGCAAATATAACTATGTGAATGAATTAGCATTTTTATAAAATGTAAAAAATGCAATAGAATCATATGCTGAAAGTTTCATCAAGTTCCGTTAAGTCAGTCGCAATCTATTAAACAAAACGTTTGGCCAATTATGACACGCACGCGTTAAGCAGCGACAGCAAAATATATTTACATTTACACATACATATGTACATACATTGAAACGTGCATGCGCGTTTGCTTATGCATGGTCACAAATAAATTCAGCGCCATTCATTCTAGCATATTCTTCAACCAAAATTGTTATTGAGTTGTGCTTGCATTTTCAGCCGCTTCTTTAGTTTTGTATTTGTCAAATATCGCCGTTTATACGCATACATTCAACCGACCACCGTTTTTGTATGTACACATACATATAAATATATACGTTCATATGCGCGCATTTCAGCTTTTTCTAAGAATCACAATTGCGATTGATTTATGTTTATATTGTGTTTGCATTAACAGCAGCTTCTATAGTTTTGTATTTGTCAAAAGTCGCCCTTGTAGTGAAGTAGTTTCGGATTTGCCGACAGGCAATGCAAAACTTATGTGGCGCAGCAGGTAGATGGAAAGCGTGTAAGCAAAAGGGTCCGCGTTCGAGACGCGGCGGCGACGGCATGAAAATAGTTGCGCAGCTGTTCGTGCCTACATGCATACATACCTGATGGGACCTATCGTCAATTTTTTTGTGTGTAAATAATTTTGTTCGGATTAAGTCGATTACACAAATATCGGTATTTGAAATTTACATTTTTTGTCAGGGTCACACAGATAATAAGAAAATAACATAACTGACCTAGGCTATACGAAAAATGATAATTTTAGCAGATAAATTATTTGCAGAACTTCAACATTAAATCCAATTACATATATTTCTCAGAAATGCCGTTTGTCGTCTTAGCAATTCTTATTAAGCTTATTTATATAGGTGGCACAGGCATATGAATTTTGCAGCTGGGCGTTACAAATTTTGTTGCCCATTTGCCACGCCCCCAGTAGGCGTAGACATATCATATTTGGCAAGTTCCTAGAAGGAGGGTAACGTAACTGCAAAGTTTGGATGCTTACACTCCAAAAATGTGAAAGTTACAGGGTATTTTTTCGATATACCACGCCCCCAAAGGCGCGTAAGATTTATTTTTGGGGAATCAATAGAGGAGGCCCCCAGTAACACAAACATCCAATTTTGAATCGTCTAGCTCTAAAACTGTAGGAGCTATAAGCTTTTTGCGGTTTGCCACGCCCCCTGAAGGCGTAGGTATGCCCGCCATATCTTTTTGATCTTGTGTTGCTTATCAGAGTATATATATCAAATTTCAAGTCTCTAGCATCAATAGTGCTCAAAATATAGCTGATCTTGTAAAATCACTATATATTCAGATCCGATTTGCCACGCCCCCAGTGGGCGTAGACACCAAATCTTTTTATGAATCTTTATAGAATCGTAGCGTTAATTTACGTGCCAAATTTCAGCATTTTAGCTTTAAAACTGTAGAAGTTACAGTTTTCCCGATTTGCCACGCCCCCAATGGGCGTAGATATATCCGCCATATCTTTTTGAGCTTGGGTGGTCAACGCATTCCAAATTTCAACTCTCTAGCTCTTCAACTAATATGATTTCTTAACTATGGGCGCAACCATTTTCCGATTTGCCACGCCCCTAGTGGGCGTATCCGGAAAATCTTGACACTTTATAATTCGAGGGTATACACGAGTATATGTTCCAAATTTAAAGTCTCTAGCTTCAATAGCGTAGAAAAATATTGCATTCATACGGACAGACGGACAGACGGACATTTCACAAAACCAATATACTCTTTTTCCCTTTGGGAAACGAGTATAAAAAAATTAAAAAAACTTACGCTGTTGTCACTGAGTTTCGAACTCGGGACCTTTCGTTTACGCGCTTCGCGTCTACCCACTACGGCACACCAGTACTGCGCTGCTTGTTGGCAAAATGCAAAGTAGTACTACAAGGGCGATATGAGACAAATACAAAACTAAAGAAGCTAAAGAAGCAGATCAATCGCAATTGTGATTCTTAGAATATACTGAAATGCGCGCATATGAACGTATGAGTATGTGTACATACAAAAACGGTGGTCTGTTTGAATGTATGCGTGCAAAGGGCGATATATGACAAATACAAAACTACAGAAGCGGCTGAAAATGCTCAGAAGCGGCTGTGCACATGCATAAGCAGACGCCCTTGCACGTTTCAATGTATGTGTATGTGTAAATGTTTTTTTGCTGCGCGTCGCTACTTGCCACGTGCGTGTGATAATTGGCTAAACGTTTTGTTTAATAAATCGGGACTGACTTAACGGAATTTGATGAAACTTTCGGCATATGATTCTATTGAATTTTTTACATTTTATAAAAATACTAATTTATTCACATGGTTATATTTGCAACCGACTCTCCAAGAGTGGCGAAGGGTGGAGGGGGGGGGGGGGGGAATTAGTAAAAAGAGCCGGTAAAATAAAAAAAAATAGAAATTGCATAAAATTCATATTAATCTATATACAAAATTTGAGGGGTCTAGCTCTAAAGGTGTGGGAGATATAATTTTATAACCTGTTTTCGATCAAGTTTAAAATCGTTAACAAAACAACAAAAATAGATATCGTTGTTTGGTAACAAACTTGACCTGCGCGTGCTATCCACGGACCCAACAAAAACAAGTAAGAACGTTGCTTTAGGGCGGGACCTACAGCGTCATACTCGTTTCCCACATGGGCATCTGGTATTTTAAATTTAATAATTTATCTCAAATTTTGCATTTATGTAGATTCACGTGAATTTTCTGCAATTTCAATTTTTGCAAATATAACTATGTGAATGAATTAGCATTTTTATAAAATGTAAAAAATGCAATAGAATCATATGCTGAAAGTTTCATCAAGTTCCGTTAAGTCAGTCGCAATCTATTAAACAAAACGTTTGGCCAATTATGACACGCACGCGTTAAGCAGCGACAGCAAAATATATTTACATTTACACATACATATGTACATACATTGAAACGTGCATGCGCGTTTGCTTATGCATGGTCACAAATAAATTCAGCGCCATTCATTCTAGCATATTCTTCAACCAAAATTGTTATTGAGTTGTGCTTGCATTTTCAGCCGCTTCTTTAGTTTTGTATTTGTCAAATATCGCCGTTTATACGCATACATTCAACCGACCACCGTTTTTGTATGTACACATACATATAAATATATACGTTCATATGCGCGCATTTCAGCTTTTTCTAAGAATCACAATTGCGATTGATTTATGTTTATATTGTGTTTGCATTAACAGCAGCTTCTATAGTTTTGTATTTGTCAAAAGTCGCCCTTGTAGTGAAGTAGTTTCGGATTTGCCAACAGGCAATGCAAAACTTATGTGGCGCAGCAGGTAGATGAAAAGCGTGTAAGCAAAAGGGTCCGCGTTCGAGACGTGGCGGCGACGGCATGAAAATAGTTGCGCAGCTGTTCGTGCCTACATGCATACATACCTGATGGGACCTATCGTCAATTTTTTTGTGTGTAAATAATTTTGTTCGGACTAAGTCGATTACACAAATGTCGGTATTTGAAATTTACATTTTTTGTCAGGGTCACACACACAAAAAGAAAATAACATAACTGACCTAGGCTATACGAAAAATGATAATTTTAACAGATAAATTATTTGCAGAACTTCAACATTAAATCGAATTACATATATTTCTCAGAAATGCCGTTTGTCGTCTTAGCAATTCTTATTAAGCTTATTTATATAGGTGGCACAGGCATATGAATTTTGCAGCTGGGCGTTACAAATTTTGTTGCCCATTTGCCACGCCCCCAGTAGGCGTAGACATATCATATTTGGCAAGTTCCTAGAAGGAGTCTAGGGTAACGTAACTGCAAAGTTTGGATGCTTACACTCCAAAAATGTGAAAGTTACAGGGTATTTTTTCGATATACCACGCCCCCAAAGGCGCGTAAGATTTATTTTTGGGGAATCAATAGAGGAGGCCCCCAGTAACACAAACATCCAATTTTGAATCGTCTAGCTCTCAAACTGTAGGAGCTATAAGCTTTTTGCGGTTTGCCACGCCCCCTGAAGGCGTAGGTATGTCCGCCATATCTTTTTGATCTTGGGTTGCTTATCAGAGTATATATATCAAATTTCAAGTCTCTAGCATCAATAGTCCTCAAAATATAGCTGATCTTGTAAAATCACTATATATTCAGATCCGATTTGCCACGCCCCCAGTGGGCGTAGACACCAAATCTTTTTATGAATCTTTATAGAATCGTAGCGTTAATTTACGTGCCAAATTTCAGCATTTTAGCTTTAAAACTGTAGAAGTTACAGTTTTCCCGATTTGCCACGCCCCCAATGGGCGTAGATATATCCGCCATATTTTTTTGAGCTTGGGTGGTCAACGCAAGTATACATTCCAAATTTCAACTCTCTAGCTCTTCAACTAATATGATTTCTTAACTATGGGCGCAACCATTTTCCGATTTGCCACGCCCCTAGTGGGCGTATCCGGAAAATCTTGACACTTTATAATTCGAGGGTATACACGAGTATATGTTCCAAATTTAAAGTCTCTAGCTTCAATAGCGTAGAAAAATATTGCATTCATACGGACAGACGGACAGACGGACATTTCACAAAACCAATATACTCTTTTTCCCTTTGGGAAACGAGTATAAAAATTGAAGAAAAAAGTGTAAAACAATCAAAAATTACAGACTTGTATAAAAAATAATTTGATGTTATTAAAAAATTATGAATTTTGGTACATATTATAATTTTGATTTTATGTACTCAATTTTAATTTTATGTTATTAAAAAATTATAAATTTTGTTATTATAATTATGATTTCATGAACTAAATTAAATTAATTACTGAATTAAATTTATTCGATGTTGATATATAAAAGCTTCGTTTATTTGAATTTTTCTTTTTTGAGCCTCGCTTAATGGAAATCCCGATAATTTGAATTTCCGTCTAATTCGTAAAAAACCTGATCACCTTGCCATTTTGAATTATCGAGACTCGACTGTATAACAATGTGAATACATTAGCATTTTCATAAAATGTAAAAAATTCAATAAAATCATATGCTGAAAGTTTCAAATTCCGTTAAGTCAGTCCCGATTTATTAAACAAAACGTTTAGCTGCTCGTGCCAAGAAGCGACGCGCAGCAAAAAAACTTTACATATATTCTCACATACACACATTGAAACGAGCAAGCGCGTCTGCTTATGCATGCAAGCTACATAGCGTATTAAACAATGCAAATCGGACGGGGGCTCAGGAGATCTCCTAGTCGGGCACCTACGACTAGAGTTTTCTTACTTGTTCTCTATTGAATTCCATACATCCTACTTTGTTCAGTATTAATATTAGATGGTTATAAACCACCTGGTAAAAGTGTTCTACCGTCTGGTTGTAGCCTTGTATTAATATGGTCATTTGATATTCTAGCGTCCCTATATCTCTTTTATCTCCATAATGCAGTGTAGGACACTTGGAGATGGCACTCCAATTTAGGGGCACGTTGTACGACTCGAGGGCCGTATCAGCATTTCCGACTATCTTGTTTCTCACGGTATGCAATATTCCATAGTATGTTGGTGAACCGACTTGGCTTGCGTATATCGATAGTATGCGGTCTACACTTTTTCTATGAGCTAAATTCAGCTTTATCGCCGGAAAATTCCCTGGGACTTTTTACGATGTCTGGTACTCTGTTCAGGTCTTTCAGATTTTGATTGGCAACTATGTTCTGATCTGCCACGTCATTAAATTCCCTGGAAGGGTTAACTAGTTATTTCACTAGTGTTGGAAGTTGGGCTACTAAAATTTGGGTAACAGTATTTGAAATCTGATGCTCTGCGTTGTTTGCTATGCCTCTGTTTTGTAAATGTTCGTTCTGACGGTCAATTTGTCGTTGTTGCTGTCTCTCAATGTTTTGTCCGCCTACCTGAGGTTATTCAACTAAAACCGGGGGTCTATTCAAGTTATGTTCATTAGCCGTACGTCACAAACTGACTTCTATGGTCTTCTGCTTACAGATATTCGAATTTAGTTGTGATTCATCTATATTAAATGTATGGTTAGTTTATGATTAGTATTAGTACAACTTTATTTATTACTAAAATTTACATAAAATTTATTTATTTATATTTTTTCTTTTTTTCTAAGACCAGTAGCCGGTTTTTCCTTTTTACTTTGGAGGGTCCCTTGGAAATCGCAAAGGGCTATGTTATACTACGTTTGTAGTCAATTAAAATTTGATCGCTTTACGCTTTTTATACCCTGAAACCATTGAAAATGTGAAATCAGGGTATAATGGTTTTGTTAAATGTATGTAACAGGCAGAAGGAGTCGTGTCAGACCCCACAAAGTACAGTGGTTCACAGCTTATTTCAAGCAGCAGTTTAAAAAAAGTTTGTTGGGCTATAAAATCTAAACTATTGGCAATATCTAAAAAATTTAAACGCAGGTTGTTAGTGTGATGTTTTAAATATTACAAAATCAATTCATTTATTATACCCTGAGCCCATTGAAAATGGGAAATCAGGGTATAATGGTTTTGTTAAATGTATGTAACAGGCAGAAGGAGGCGTGTCAGACCCCACAAAGTATATATATTCTTGATCAGGGCGACGAGCTGAGTCGATTTAGCCCTGCCCGTCTGTCTGTCTGTCCGTCTGTCCGTCCGTCCGTCTGTCCGTCTGTCCGTATGTTTGAACGCGTCGATTGAAGCATCTAGACAAGCTAGAGACTTGAATTTTTTTTGTTGGGTCCGTGGATAGCACGCGCAGGTCAAGTTTCTTACCAAAAAACGATATCTACTTTTGTTGTTTTGTTATCGATTTTAAGCCTTATCGAAAACAGGTTATAAAATTATATCTCCCACACCTTTAGAGCTAGACCCCTCAAATTTTGTATATAGATTCATGTAAATTTTATGCAATTTCTATTTTTTTTATTTTTTGGATGCAGGCTGATTTTACTAATTACCCCTCACCCCCACCCCCCTGCTCGCAACCACCATTGAGAGTCTGTTGCATATATAACCATGTGAATAAATTAGCATTTTTATAAAATGTAAAAAATTCAATAGAATCAAATGCTGAAAGTTTCATTAAATTCCGTTGAGTTAGTCCCGATTTATTAAATAAAACGTTTGGCCAATAATCACACGCACGTGGCAAGCAGCGACGCGCAGTAAAAAACATTTACAAATACACATACATTGAAACGTGCAAGCGCGTCTACTATGCATATGCACAAATACATTCAAGGCCATCCATTCTAGCATATTCTTCAACCAAATCTGTGTTTGAATTATGTTTGCATTTTCAGCCGCTTCTGTAGTTTTGTATTTGTCATATATCGCCCTTTACAAGCATACATTGAAACAGACAACCGTTTTTGTATGTACACATACTTATACGTTCATATGCGCGCATTTCACCATATTCTAAGAATTACAATTGCGATTTATCTGCTTCTTTAGCTTCTTTAGTTTTGTATTTATCACTTATCGCCCTTGTAGTACTACTTTGCGTTTTGCCAACAATAAACGCATTAATGGTGTAGCGTAGTGGGTAGACGCAAAGCGCGTAAACGAAAGGTCTCGAGTTCGAATCTCAGTGACGACAGCGTAACTTTTTAATTTTTTTTTTTTAATTTATAAACATGAGGTGGTTGTGCTAGTTGAGATGATGCGCTCTAACGTTACATATGTAGTAAATAGATGCAGGTTCGAGTCCAGGTTGCAGTGATGTTTGTTTTTCTTCTTCTTTTTTTGTTGATTTGTTTATTTATTTAATTATTTATTAATTTTTGATTTACATACATTCTAGTTTAATAAAATTTCAAAATTATAATTTAATTTTGGAAAATTTAATGTTATATACTATATAGCGTATTAAACAATGCAAATCGGACGGGGGCACCTCCGACTAGAGTTTTCTTACTTGTTTTTTAAATATTTTTTCATTATTTAATAATGTTTAAAAACTAAAAAATGAGACCAAGACAGTTCCACAGCTTATTTCAACCACTTATGAAATAGCATTATTTAACATTATAAAAACTTAAAATAACAACAAATTAATACTTGGTGTGACCACCCTTTTGGCTAACTACCATTTTAAGCCTTTTTGGGATAGATTCCACCAACTTTTTAGTGACTTCTGGAGTAATTTTTTCCCATTCCTCAACCAATGCAGTTTTTAGGTCCGATTTGTTTGCAATTTTGTGTTTGCGAATGTTTGTTTCCAAAATCGACCACAAATTTTCGATTATATTTAAATCTGGTGATTGGGCTGGTGATTTCATAACGTACGGACATTTCCAGATCAGCCAAGTCTGGACAATTCCCGCAGTGTGTTTCGGGTCATTATCTTGGTAAAACCTGAAGTCCTCCTTTATGCCCAGTTTCTGAGCACTTTGGATTATATTTGACTTCAAAACATCTAGATATTTAAGTATATCTATCGTAGTCTCGATGAACTCCAAGTTCCCAACCCTGGCTGCTGACATACAGGCCCAAACCATAACGCTGCCTCCGCCGTACTTTACAGTAGCCCTCAAATTTTTTGCGTCAAGCTCTGTGTTAGGCCTACGCCACACATATGAGGGCCTATCCGACCCAAACAAATTAAATTTGGACTTATCACAAAATAAAACTGTGTTCCAGAATCCAATGTCCTTGTGCAAGTGCTCCTGTGCAAATTTTAAGCGACACTTTTTGTTTTTGTCGCTTATAAAAGGCTTCTTGCGTGGTACTCTACCATTAAAGTCATGTTCCCGAAGCACACGGCGAATAGTTTCTGGGTGGCATGACTTGCCCAACTCCTCCTTAACATCATTGGCTACTTGTCTAGCAGATAGCCTTGGGTTATCCCGGATTTTTCTTACAATATAGCGCTCGTCCGTGGAATTAAAAATTTTGTTTGGAGCATTTCTACCTTTATCGTGGGTTCTATTTTCACGAACAAAACGATATATGATGCTTTCAACTGTATAATCACTCAGTCCAACCATATCAGCAATTTTTCTACGGGAATGGCCATTTTTATAGTGTTTCAGAACAAGTTCCCGGTGTTCAATTTTGCTAAATTAAATTTTCTGCAAGTTCTGCTTTCAAAATTCAGCACAAAGTTATTTCATCACATTGCGAAATCAGTGTATTAAGCATAGAACAAGAATCTACCGTTGCATTGCAAAATAACGGGTCTTTCATCAGCTGCAAAGTTTGTGGTTGAAATAAGCTGTGGAACTGTCTTGGTCTCATTTTTTAGTCTTTAAACATTATTAAATAATGAAAAAATATTTAAAAAATAAATGAATTGATTTTGTAATATTTAAAACATCGCACTAACAACCTGCGTTTAAATTTTTTGGATATTGCCAATAGTTTAGATTTTATAGCCCAACAAACTTTTTTTTAAAGTGCTGGTTGAAAAAAGCTGTGAACCACTGTATATATATATATTAATGCCGGAGCATTAATCGTTCGACTTATTAAAATGCGATCTGAATTGAGACTGCCTTTACAGAAATGTTTTTGCTTAGGCTTACCCTGTCAATGCATCACGCCATACGCCAGAGTCGGCATGCCGACTCAGCATTCTTGCGCAAACAGCACGAGTGTCCGTTTTCACTTGCTGTGTGCACTTGGCAGCGCGTCAGCATTGTTTACCAGAATACTATTTTGTTGCTGAGGGCAACTAAAATGCTTAAGGCTGTATGTTGTTGTATTTGCTGCTGAGGGCAACCAAATACTTATGATTATCTGCTGCGTACTTAGAAACAACAATGTATGACAGAGAGAGTTTATATTATATGCTTAGTTGTTAACACTTTTTAACTTTTGATCCAAACAAAGTAATTCAAAAATTTAAAAAGCATTTGACAGAGAATTTTTAAAATGAATCTACGCAGAGGGTGCTGCGTCAACAGAATAGTTCACAGTTTTGTGTCAAACATGGAAAATGTGATTTTTAGGCAAAAAAAGGCATGTTTTTGTATGAAACATTTTTTTTTTTTTTTAAATAATTTTTTTTATTATTAATCTTAAAGATGACAAGATAAACGATAAAAATATTGAAATTTACAAAAAAAAATAAAATAATAAAATATTAAATTTTTCTGATAGTACTCATTCACAGAAGGGGAATAAATATCTAATTTTTTTTTTTTTTTTTTTTTTTTTTTTACTTTGGACTTATTTATTAAGTGTAGAATCTGTATAATCATAATTTAGTACCTTAACAACACAATTGAATAAAAGTTTAATTTGGACCAAACCTCGATTATAGTACGAGGAATTCAATGAAGGTTGTATCACTGACTTTGAATCGTCTTGGCAAAACCTTGCCGTTTGAGTCTTCTTAGAGGTCTGGCAGGAAGGAGACCTCTGGCGAGTAGGCTGCGGTGTCTCAGCAATCTTTCGCTGTACCTGCTTGTATGTCTTCCAATTTGCTCTTCTATTGTAAGTAGTTTGAGGTCTCTATGGAGTGTAGTACCGCGTACATACCAAGGGCAGTTAGTTATTTGTCTTAGCACCCGATTCTGCAAAACCTGTATCCGTTTGTAGTTGGATTTGGCTGCAATCCCCCAGATCTGCACTCCATAGAGCCATATCGGCAGAATACAGTGCACGTAGACAGCTCTTTTGCATCTCAGCGGCAACTTGCTCCTCTTATTGTTGAGCCATTTCAGTTGTTGCAGTCTGTGGCGACATTTTTTAACCGCAGTTTTTAGATGCGGTCCAAATGTTAGGCGCTTGTCCAGTGTGATGCCAAGATATTTTGCCTGTGCTGGTTGCTGTAGTGTTACTCCCTCCAGTTGGATTGAAGGTGTATGCATTATAATTCTTTTTAGGGTGAAACATGGATTTATTGTTTTGGCCGGGTTGACTTTCAAATTCCACCGTTTGCACCAAGCTGCCAGAGTATCAAGATACCCTTGTATTCCAGTGCTCGCTTCAACTTTTTTTGACTTTTAGAGTTGTAGATGACTGCGATATCATCTGCATATGTCGCAATAATGGCTTTAGAGGGATCATCCATATGTTGAGAGGTAGGGCTGGGTATATCTGCGGTATACAAGGAATACAGCAGTGGACCAAGAACACTGCCCTGCGGTACTCCTGCTCTCATAGAATAAGTGGACGAGTATGTATCCCTTACTTTGACCTTAAACTCACGGTTTTCCAAATAAGACCTTAATAGGCCATAGTACGGTGCAGGTAGGAGGTTTTTTATTTTGCAGAGTAGCCCATCGTGCCACACCTTGTCGAACGCTTGCTGCATGTCAATGAAGACAGCGTTGGAGTACTCCAAGTCGTCAAAAGCCTGCAGGATGTGTTTCACCAATCTGTGAACCTGTTCCACAGTGCCATGTCCTTCTCGAAATCCGAATTGGTGGTCCGGCAAGATATTGCATTGTCTTGTGATGTCAGTTATCCGATTGGCAATGGTCCTTTCCCATAGTTTAGACAGACAGGGCAGAAGGCTAATTGGACGATAGGACTCTGGATCATATTCAGGTTTGCCCGGCTTATGAATCATTGTAATCGCAGCTAGTTTCCATTGCTTTGGAAAAACTTGGAGTCTAATTATAGCATTAAAAATTAAAACTATATAGAGGAGCGCTCTTTTAGGCAAGACCTTCAGTGTAGCATTACAAATCCTATCGATTCCAGGAGCTTTATTTTTCGGCAACAGTCGGATCGCTTCAGTCACTTCTTCAAATCGTATAGGCTTAATAGGCAGGGACATCTGCAGAGGACTCTGCAAACTTTCATGGGTCTCCCTGATCTGCTCTATCGTGGCAAACTCAAAGGAAGTAAAGCGAGCCTCTAAGTGAGATCCGAAGGCGTTAGCCTGTTCCCTTTCGCTTTTAGCAAGCTCGCCACTAGAACATCGGACTGGAACCTGTCTGAAAGGTTGTCGTTTGAGTGATTTTGTGCACTTCCATAGGGAGTAGTTTGCATCGATAGTGTAGTCCATGGAAGCTAGTTTTTGCTCGAAGAAATCACTTCTGAGTTCCCTTAAAAGGATACGTAGCTGTTTTGCTGCACGGTTCCACAGAATTCGGTCCCAAGGATCCTGAGATCGAATTGCTCTTCTCCGAAGGCGCCTCTTTACTCTAATAAGCTTATTAGCTTCCCTTGTGAGAACTATGCCATAACTAATGGGGCGTGGGTCAGGATTAGAATGCGTTGCAGCAGCTGCAGCTCTATATATGTTTTCTGAAAGAAAATCTACTGCGTTCTCGATGTCTTCTCCAGAGTCCGGATTCGAGTTTAATTGAAAAGCATCATCTAGGTGTTGTTTGAAGGCCATGATGTCAGTACGGTTGCTAATTAACCGGGAGCTTGATCTAATATAAGAACCATGGGTTTGCAAATTAACAACAAGTGCTAAATGGTCAGAATCTAAGTCCCAGCATTGACAGATATTAGCTTGAGAGTCCTGTATCCCATGGTATAATGCAAAATCAATGCAAGTGGGTGTATGACTGGATACATATGGGTATATAGTTGGAGTTCCTGTTGCTAGAATCTTAGCTCCTCTGGCTGTAATGGCTTCGGCTAATTCTCTGCCCCTGGGTGAGTTATATGAATCTCCCCACAGCCAGTGTCTCGCATTCCAGTCACCACCAATTAGATACCTTTGGCCGCAAGAAGCTAGGATATTGCTGAAGTGTCTTTCCTCAATTATATTCCTTGGTGGACAATATATGGCGCAAAATTCCATGTTTCCCATTCCTGTGGCAACTTTTATTGAAGACAATTGTATGGTTGGAGTTTCAATAACCCTTTGTGGAAAATGGCGGAGAGAATTTCTCACGAATATCGCCGCCCCTCCCATGCCATAGTTGTGACTTGATGGCTTGTAAGCTGGATAAAAAGTATATCCGTATATTTTGACTATATCCCCTCTCTTAAGTCTGATCTCATTTAATAGGAGTATGTCGACGTTGTTGTTGTGCGCGAATAGCTCCACTTCTCTGGCTTTTCCTGCAATGCCATTGACATTCCAGATAAGAATCTTAAGGTTGGTCATTGTAAGTTGGGGCGTTGTTGTGTAGCTGGCGAGTTGATGTATCTCCAGTCCACTGTTTTAGCATGTTGGCCATTTCGTAGACCATTTTTTCGAGCCGTTCTAGCCGCTCATTGTTTTTCTTGTTTTGTTGTTGTTGTTCTCGTTGCTGCTCCTGAAGCCACAAGAGAAATTGCTGCTGCTGCTGTAGTTGCAGTTGTTGTTGCCATTTTAAAAATTGCTGTTGTTGTTGTTCCAGTAGGGACTGAACGTCCAGTGGATCTCGTTCCTGCAAAGTATTAACTCTAGGTTTAGACAACTGGGCTTGAATATTATGGATGCGACGCTGAGCAGGTGTGTTTCCATTTTTTGCTATTGAGGCGTATGATAATCCTCCGGCTGGGACTCTGGGAGTATTAGGGGTCTGTTGCGGTTGCTGTGGAGTTGGTTGATGTTGCTGTTGCTGCTTACGTTTTACTTGTTGCTGCCTTGCCACATTTTTATTTAGTAAAGAGCCCGTAATTCGTCGATGGTAATCCTGGTACCATTGGCATCCTTTGTAGCTTGCCATATGGTTTCCTCCACAGTGCAAACAGGTAGGTGATACATCTTGGGAACGTACACACTGCTTAGTAAAGTGGTCCTCTCCACATCGAGCACAGTTGGGATGACGACGGCAGTAATTGGCTGTGTGACCATATTCTTGGCATCGCTTCAGATGTTTTCCGCATCCTTTCTACTCTCACCTTTTGCCGGCAAAGTGTCTTTACATCATATATGTCATTAATTTTTGCGCACGGTTTTATATTAATGAAGAATATATTTAGCTTTTCATCCCTGTTAGACCTTGATCTTGGGTTATGAACTTGCAGAGCATCAAAACCATATTTTTTAAAATTACAATACAAAATAACAATTATTTCCTGGTTCAAAGTGCTATGGTGCAGTCCCCTTACCACTATTCTATACGGTTTCTCTTCCTTAAGCTGGTATGTGTGGAACTCAATACCAACGCTATCAAAATGGCTAACAATGACTCTGTAAGTGTCACTGTCTTTTGGAAATATTCTGGCAGTTTCTCCTTGATTAACTTTGATTGACACGTTGTCAAGGCTAGTGACTTCCTTGATTATTGCAAGAAGATCATTAAGATCAGTGATGCTTTGAGGTGGCTTTGCAGAAGCTATACGCTGGTTGTTGTTTATAGGAGCTTGTTGTTGTTGATTGTTGGCTGTATCATTAACATCAGGAGTGTAATGTTGATCAACTGCAGAGGCAGTATTAGGGTCTGCATTTGTATTTATTGAGCTTTCGACATGGCTTTCGCTGTTGACATCCATGTCCATGTCTAGCAAGCTAAATCTGTTGCATGTGCTTACCATGTTCGATGAAGCTGAGACCAAGGCAACTTCTCTGTGATGCCTCTTAAAGCTAGTAGTGGGAGATAATGGCTTCTTCCTCTTCATTTTTAATTTTTTTTGGGCTGCCGACAGGTTTGTAACAGCTTCGCTGAGCATTAGAGTGGCTACATGATTATCCATGCTTCCGCTAGGGATCGCACTGCTGATTGCTGCAGTTGGAGTAGTTGTTGTGGTTGTTGTGCTGAGATTCTGGGAGTCGCGATTGCTGTTGGTAAGTTCACCTCTAATCTCAAAAGGTGATTTTCCTGCTACTTGGCGCATTTTTTCGTAATCAATCGGCTTATTACTAAGCTGAGAGTTAGAAAAAACCATGTTATTCATTTTTATTATTTTGCAGAAATTGTTCAAGATTATTTGTTAGTCTGATTTTATTGCCCCTCTTGTGCGACTGCGCGCAGGGTGAGGGGTAATGTTTTGCCCAGTTGGGCAACACGTGCAATCTTGTCTCACTTCACTTGTGTTTTGTTGTTTTTTTTTTTTGTTTATTTTTTTTTTTTTATTTTTTTTATTTTTTTTTGGGTGCCGGCACTGCACGCGACAGCGCCCACTTTATCACTTGTGCAGATTGCAAGTAGAGAAATAGTTCAAAACATTCTTTGTCTATCCGCGACACAACTCATCAAATCTTCGCGACTGTCTCATAAAATTGTAATTTTATTTATATATATATTTTAGGAGTAAATCTTGAACGTCTACGTTTGACAAGCAGTGTTGTCGTTCTCCTAAATATCTAATAAACTTAAAATTTCAGGATTGCTTTTATCTGTTTATTTTAATAACAAATTTTTTTTTTCAATAACAAATATTTGTTGACAATATTTGGCATTAGGTAGAAACAAAAAGGGACAACAACCGCAATTGTAACGACCAAAATGCCAAAAAACCCAAACCCTTCAATAAACGTTTTGCCGTCGGCAAATCTATCTACTACATGCAGCTACACGTCAATTTGTCCTTTTTTAGTGTATTTTTATCATACACCTTCAATCCAACTGGAGGGAGTAACACTACAGCAACCAGCACAGGCAAAATATCTTGGCATCACACTGGACAAGCGCCTAACATTTGGACCGCATCTAAAAACTGCGGTTAAAAAATGTCGCCACAGACTGCAACAACTGAAATGGCTCAACAATAAGAGGAGTAAGTTGCCGCTGAGATGCAAAAGAGCTGTCTACGTGCACTGTATTCTGCCGATATGGCTCTATGGAGTGCAGATCTGGGGGATTGCAGCCAAATCCAACTACAAACGGATACAGGCTTTGCAGAATCGGGTGCTAAGACAAATAACTAACTGCCCTTGGTATGTACGCGGTACTACACTCCATAGAGACCTCAAACTACTTACAATAGAAGAGCAAATTGGAAGACATACAAGCAGGTACAGCGAAAGATTGCTGAGACACCGCAGCCTACTCGCCAGAGGTCTCCTTCCTGCCAGACCTCTAAGAAGACTCAAACGGCAAGGTTTTGCCAAGACGATTCAAAGTCAGTGATACAACCTTCATTGAATTCCTCGTACTATAATCGAGGTTTGGTCCAAATTAAACTTTTATTCAATTGTGTTGTTAAGGTACTAAATTATGATTGCACAGATTCTACACTTAATAAATAAGTCCAAAGTCCAAAGTAAAATTTTTATCGCATTTTATGCTGATTTTGTTTTAGTTTTTTACTGTAGAAAACCAAACGGGCGCCTTCGGGCAGCCGATCTTTTATGAATATTGTGTAAAAAACATTGACAAATATCTGCATATAAGCCTCTTCGGTGGACTCGGATGGACTCAGAAGATAGAGTCCACTTTACGCCAAAAAATGAGCAAATTTTTGAGGTTAACTAGAATTAGTCTAGCTCCTAAATTATTGATCATAATAACATACTTTTTCTTTTATTATTTTAAAAATATACAAATTTTTCCAATGATACCAAAACATCAACAATTGGTGCAATATTTTTCGTGCAATTCAATTGAAAACTGGAACATCTTTTACAAAAATTCTCTGTTTGGTTAAATTTTGCGAATTGACCCCACTTTGAAGGCTCATAACTATTCTTAAAATTCATCTATTTTCAGAAATCTTTTGGATTCTTCATCTAGGGGTAATTTCTAATCATAATAATTGACACCAAGAAATCAAAAATCGGTGTTAGTCACTTTACTTATTTTTGCGACGCTCTGCCGGCAGAGGCCCTACTGTGCGCCGTCATCTACAGGTGTTATCGCTTTCAGGTGGCTGGGTTAGGTATGGCAGTTGGCGATGTTTCGCGCCGTGCTCGTTCGCAGAAGGTGTTATGTTTAGTCACGGTGCATCCGGTAACTGCAAAGGTGTCCTTTTCGCATTCCGCCAGCATGTCCTCGTCGAGTCGCAGAATGGTTTGTTGGTGTGAAACGGGGTAGACGGAGACCTTTTGGCACCTAAACTCAACTTTAGGGTAGGCTATTAATATGTGGATAATGTTCTCGGACTGAAGAACCTTGATCTTAGAAGCTTCTATTAAGCTTACTATTGCGGTGTCTTGCTCAATAAGTGATTTCAGATCGGTGTGGTCGAGAATTGTAGGATTTACTATGTTTGCTTTTGCCAGCGTTATAGTTAGTATTAAATTTTGAATTTCTGTGTTCAGTATTCTATTTCTTGCGAGCAGTGTCTCGAATAAATGAGGAGTGTCGACCAAATCGCCTTTGCGGAAGCTGATAATTTTATTGATTGTGTCCGTCAGTCTGTTTATTTGTTTTTGAGTTTCGGAGTTTATTAGTATCTGTTTGGAGTTAGCCTCCACCAATTGCGCCTCTGTAACGCGGACCCTTAAGAAATCTGAAGCATCAGGGGTGCCGGCAACAACCTTCAAGGCAGTGCCTAAGAAATCGAGGCTTAGTGCAAATCTGTGATGCACCTGAAGATCGAACACCAGTACTTCCCCGTCTAAGACCGGAATGTAGTTGGCATGGGAGAAGTCGGTGACGCGAGCATTTACCGCTGCTAGCGCCACAAGTAAAATGAGTGCAAACCTGAAATGGACGAACAATATAAGATGGTCTTCTAACTCTAAGTTGACTTACTAGCTAATTGTGGGGAAAACTTATTTCAGGTTGTCCTTATGGACCACCCTCCCCTTAATGAGAACAGACATTCCCAGGTCTGCTTCGACCTTTTGTTCTGAGCATAATGGATTTAACTTGTTCCCTAGCCTTTTGTTGTTCTTGTGGAACACCTTTTCTCCTACCTCGAAAACACGGTTTTGTCTGGCTGCGTTGCACCTTTTGATATTGTCTTGCTGTGCCTTAATCAGCCTGTCTTTGACGTTCTCGCGACGAACATGAGCTACTTCATGAACGACCTCAATTGGTTTCTCTCTGGTTACCGAGTGTAAACTTTTGTTGTACTCTATCGTAGCCTTTAAAATTAATTCTGTAGTGTCGCTGATTTTCTTGTTTAGTTTGAGGCATCTCGCAATTTTGGTCAGGGTGCTATGAAAGCGCTCCACCTGGCCGTTTGAGGTGCTGTGAAGCGGAGGTGCATTCACAACGCAAATGCCGTAGGCGTTTCGGAGCATCGAAGTGATGGTCTCGAAGTTGAAGGCCGCCTCGTTATCGCAATAAATTGTCATAATTGCGGGGAAAAGGTTTATAATTTGCAGTAGAGGGCTTGTGACATCGATTATCGTTCTGGATAATATCGGTTGGACGACTGCAAATTTGGAGAACTTGTCTACGCAGGTTAAGAATTGTTTCTTGTCTGTTGAGAAAATGTCGATATGCAACATTTCGCCAGTATAACTTAGTATAGGCGTTTCTCCGAGTTTCTGTTTCTTCGGGTGCCTATCGTACTTGGCTTTAGTGCAAACCCTGCAGTTTGCAACCACTTCTTTGGGCAAAGTGGCCATATTGGGAAAATAATAGTCACGAAGTACCTGTTTGATGTTTTCCTGAGCTGCTCTGTGCGCTCGATTGTGCTCGGCAGTGATGATTTCTAACTGCTCGTTTTTGTCCGTTATATCTTGCACAAGATTTTTGCAGTGCCTGAATTGGGTGGCAGGGAAATGCACAATCAGGTCGTGTTGGAAACTTGCCAACGTGGGAAGGTCGCAATGTATTGCATTAACGACTCCAGAATTCACAACTTCTTTGAGAGTTTTGAGAATTGAGCTCTTGTCAGTGTAACTGATCAAGTGGCGTGTTTTGCTGCGAAACAGCAACAGGTTTCGCTTTAGCGGGAAACGCGATTCCTCTAGAACAATCTGGTTCCTAAAACAATTCAAAGGTTTGTCTGTTGTCTCGAATGTGTAGGTCAGGGAAATTTCGCTGTGAACGGTTGCAGCATCCGAACGGGGCCCATCTTGTAAAGCATTAACGTTTTGCATTAGCATTAACGTTTTGCCTTGAAAGGGCATCCGCCACCAGATTCTCTTTGCCCGGTTTATAAAACATTTTGGCATTGTGCTGGTCGATGTAAGATTTCCATCTTTTAATCTTAGAATTCGTGTTCTTGTCCGACACAGCGAACGTGAGCGGCTGGTGGTCCGTGAAAATGTTAATTTCCCTGGAACCGTACAGAAAGTTCTGCAGTCTGCCTAAAGCCCACACAACGGCCAGCAACTCTCTTTCGTTGGTTCGGCCTGTTTTAAGGCGCGAGAAATCATTGTTATTGGCCTATTGCCTTGGGAAAGAACCGCGCCAATTCCACTGACCAAAGCATCAGTGGTTAAATCAAACGGTTTCTGGTAGTCTGGATACATTAACATGACATCTTCTGATGCCAAAAGGTTTCGCAGACGGTGAAATGCATCGCGTTGAACTTCATTAAATTCAACAGGGAGTTTCTTTGATACGTGCCTACTCACTGAACCATTTTCCCCTTTAAGTATGTCTGATATTGGGCGCGCTATAGCGGCAAAGTCCTTAATAAAGACCCTATAGTAGCTAGCTAACCCCAAGAATGACCTAACGCTGTAGACACTTTTGGGTTCAGGGAAGTCCTGAATGGCTTTAACCTTTTTGGGATCGGATGTTGCTCCGTCTTTGGTTACAATGAAAGCCAGGAATTCAATACTTTCCTTGAAGAATTGAGTCTTTTCAGGGCCTACACGCATGTTGGCGTCGATTAGACATTTTAACACAATGTTAATGTGTTGAATATGCTCCGTTTCGTTTTTAGAAAAAATTATGACGTCGTCTACATAGACAAAGCAAATCTTTCCTATATGTTCCCTCAGGATATCGTCTATTGCCCTTTGGAATATGCTGCTTGCATTGCGCAGGCCAAACGGAAGCCGACAGAACTCGTACTTGCCGCTGCTTACTGAAAACGAAGTCTTTTCGCGGTCATGCTCCGCAAGGTAGATTTGGTGGTACCCAGACTTTAAGTCGAGGGTAGTGAAGTATTTCGCCTTCCCTAGATTCGCTAAAATCATGGGGATGCTTGGCATGGGATAGCGGTCCGGTATGGTTTTTTCGTTCAGTTTCCTGAAATCGATTACCAATCTTTTTTTTGGGTTACCGTATGAGTCAGTGCCTTTTTTATCAACCACCCATGTTGGGCTGTTGTAAGGCGATCTGGAGGGCCTGATTATGCCATCGTCGAGTAATTGTTTGACTTCTTTGTTTATGAAGTCAGAAACACCCATGAGACTCGGGTATCTTGAATACACAGGCTCGTCGTCCACTGTTTCCGAACAGCGATGACAGCAGTATTAAAAGGGAGAGCTTCATCTGCATTTGAGAAGGCTCTTTTGTTTCTGAGTATCATGTCCCTGAACTCTTTCTTTACTGACGGAGGGACAACGATGTCGTTGACATCGGTGAAGTTCACATCGGCACATTAATAGTACTGGAGTTTTTCAGATGTGCCCTGGTATTCCAGAGTGTTTTTTGCCAAGTTCAATTTGACTCCGGCTTGTGTTAGCAAGTCGAAGCCTATGATGGCGTCGAAAGAACTTAGGGTATCGAGGAGAAAAAACGGTATGCTGGAAAATATTCATCAAGCACTTGCGCTTGATTTCCGTAGACCCGTGGATCGAGTTTAGCGAGAATGACTTGGCGACCGGCGTTATGGTCTTTAGCTCTGTTAAGGGCTTCACATAATTCTTTGCCGCGCCAGTGTCAATCAACATCTTCAGAGTTCTCCCAGCCAACCGTCGTTGAATGTACGGAAGCCGGGAGTGTTCCCTAAAAAATTAATTGAGTCGTCACCAGGTACTCGTTCTCACTCTCTATTTCTTCAACTGCCTCTTTGGCCGCCTTCTCGAATTCTGTTACGGCTTCTTTGGAGTCTGATTGTACGACATTGTTAATGCGTTGCCGTCTTTAACCTGTTGAACGGTCTGAAGAATTCTTGCGTTTTGGTGCGTTGGACTGGTTAGTCTGAAGCCTGCTGTAGTCGGTTTTTTGTCTAAATCTGGAGGAAGAGTCAACTTCCATGGGCTGTGGAGCCTCGGATTGATTGTAGGAGCCTGAGGCTAGGGACCGCCCTTTTGGCGTTTCACAAAATGGGGATATCTCTCCTGATTTTGCTCATCTTTGTTAAACTTGGTTTGTCGGCCTTGGGCACGGTTTTTGTTAGTTTCGGCAATTTGCGCACGGTCTTGCAAGGCTTTAGCGTAAGAGTTCGCAAACGTGCTTCTTTCGATGCTAGTCTCAGCTTCCCTGGCCAGAGCCAGTGCGGATGGTAGATCTTTTGGTTGTGCAGGGAACACAACCGCTCTCAACGGCTTCCTAAGACCGGAGATAAAGGCGTGCAAGGCGTCGTCTCTGACCTCCCGGTTGAGCAAATCGGCGCCTTCTTGGTCATGAGACATTGTAATTTTGTTAGTTACGAGAGTGAGCTTCTTTTCTTTTTCTTTTTTTTTTTTTTTTTTTTTAAAAAAAAAGGTGCATATTATTTTATTAACTAGCTTACTGCTACCTAATGTGGCAACTTAATCTAGTTTTACATTAGTGAAAACAATATATCACAGGCGATATAGCTGTGTATTATTTACAATGTTATTTACAATATTATATATATTTAAGATTTAGATTTTGTAAGAAATTTAAAAGAACTTGGTGGGAAGATCCAATGGGTGGTTCCTTTTAAGTCTTCTCTTAATTGCCTTGGTAGTGAGTTGTCTGGCAAGCTCATTTGGGTGCCTGCCAAGACGTTGTGTGTAGTTCAATGAATACAATTGCATCACATCACCCACTATGGGAATCCTTAGATCCCTTTCAATGTCCCTGTTGCGTATGTACCGGGGAGCATTGCACATTCGCCTTAGTATCTTAGATTGAGCAACCCTAATTTTATTAAGGTTACTCTTTGCTGCTATGCCATATATTTGCAGTGCGTATTTCTATTGGATTTAGTATGGACTTGTAAATGGTAATTTTATTTTGCATTGACAATTTATTTTTTGGTGCCAGCAGCCAGGCCATCTTTCCTGCTTTCGCCATCACCGACTGTCGAACCATGGATGTGTGAGTTTTGAACGTTAAGTGTCTGTCCAGGATGACACCTAAGTACTTATGCGAGCTCTTGTGGGTGAGTGTGGAGCCCCTACACGATAAATGCCTTGTCGCAAAAGTGAGGTTAACGCATTTGCTGCTGTTGATGCCTATGTTCCATTTAAGAGCCCAATTCTCAAAACTACTCACATATTCCTGCAAGGCTCTCGAAGCTTGATCTATGCTTGAGCTTCTGCAAAGGATTGCTGTATCATCAGCGTATGTTGCTACTAATACATTGCTGTCATCCAGTGCGCTTGTAGGAATTGTTGTTGGCATGTCGGCTGTATATAGACTGTATAGTGTAGGGCCAAGAACACTGCCTTGTGGAACTCCAGCGCAGATTGGGCGCTTCGAAGATTTTATTCCATAGACAACAACGCTAAAACTTCTGTCCTTAAGAAAGCTGCTTACAAGCTGAAACAGCTGCGGGGTTAGTACACTCTTCAGCTTAAAAAGAAGTCCATCATGCCACACCCTATCAAAGGCTTGTTGGATGTCCATAAACACAGCAACTGCGTACATTTTTCGATCCATAGCATCTAGGGCACAATTAACCACTCGATGGAGCTGTTCCGGCGTGCCATGACCTTGTCTGAATCCAAACTGTCACTTTGGAATTTTTTCAGATACAGTCTCCAGTTTCAAAATGCGGTTAAGTATTACTCTTTCCGTTATTTTCCCTAGTGCTGAAAGCAGGCTAATTGGTCTGTATCCATCGACATCCGTGTGTTGTTTTCCTGGCTTTGGTATCATGGTGATGAGCGCAGACTTCCAACTATTTCGAAAATGACCAATCCTTAGTATACTATTAAGAAGCAATACTATGTACAGCAGGGCTTTCTTCGGGAGAAGTTTTAATGTTTTATTATCCAGGAGGTCTTCGCCTGGGGATTTTTTAGCTTTTAGCTTCCTGATCTGCTGCTCAACCTCTTGCAGTGTTACTGGATTTGCTGGCAAGGACATTTGAAGCGGCATCTCCTTTCTCAACTCTATAACCCTACGCATAACCACAGTTGATAGATTTAAAGGCTTAAATCTTTCCTCTAGGCTATCTGCAAATATTTCAGCCTTCTGTTGACTGGAGTAGCACCAACCACCAGCAGGATTTTTGATAGGAGTTTTCGGGATGACAACTCTTCTAAAGTGACTCGTGAGCTTCCAAAGAGTATAGTTGAATGATGCTTCCGGTCCAGCATTCTCTAGAATATCATCAATTTTTCTTTGCTTAACTTTTGCCAGGACTTTTTTCAAACGGTTCGACAGTCTACTATAAATTCTATGGATGCGAGGATCACCCGTTCTTACGTACTCCTTCCTTACTCTTCTTTTCAGGCGTAAGAGCATATCTACGCCATAAGGAAGAGTAATTTGTCTTCGTTGGCTTCGTGAGTTCGTATTTTCCGGAGAAGCATTAGATGCTGCTAACCTAATGTTACTCATTAGAATTGAGATGGCATCTTCAATGTCCTCTGGGCTGTTTATTTCAGTGTTTAGGTTGACTCTTCTCTCCAGGTCAGCTTTAAAGATTTCAACACAAGCGCCTCGTGGAAAGATATGCTGCCTCTTGTCTTTGAATTGCGGTGTTTGATGAAGTGTCGCTATGATTGGCAGATGATCCGAGGAGAGTTCACACTTACTTGCGATTGAAAGTCTACTTATAGCAATACCCTTAACAATATAAAAATCTAAAGCAGAAGGTGTAAGCCGAGTGTTATAAGAGAAAAACGTTGGTTCGCCTGTGGCAAGGATTTGGCATGTGCTACTGATGATGGCCTCTTGTAGCCGTTTCCCTCTGGCGCAGGCTCTAGAGTTACCCCACCACGAGTGCTTTGAGTTGAAATCACCGCCTGCTATGAATTTGTCATCTAAGTCCAGAATTAGTTGTTCAAAATCAGCTTTGCTCCAAGGTATATTGGGAGGCAGATAAATGGACGAGATTTTGATGCAAACACCGTTAATCGGCACAGTCACGCTGGCAGTTTGTATATGCAGTCTAGACATTGGTTCATTTTGCTCGTGAGTAATAGACGATCGTACAAAAACAGCAGCACCATCTTTCGAGGTGCCACTCGGGTGATTTGCATAGTATTGGTCGTACCTTGGTAAGTAGATTCCCTGGTAAGAACGCATATGTGTCTCTGTTATTAGCATAATATCTATTTTATTAGCACTAAGAAAAAGTCGCAGTTCTTCAACATTTCTGACTAGGCCTCGTGCATTCCATAATCCGATTTTTAAGTTTGAGTTTATCATTTAGAAATAAGTTTCTGCACAAGTTCACGAAAGGCTTTGTTTACCTCCATTGTGTCTTCAATGAGCTTGAACATTTGATCCATTCTGCTACTTAAGTCGCTGATGGCTTTTTCCAGTAATTTGAATTTGTTATTAAAATGTTGATCATCAGTAGTATCGAACTTTCGGGATCTATCCTGGGCTGAGTTGATGTGCTTGTCCAGACGAGGTCTTGTAATGTCTGCATAAGTAAAGTCACTCCTAACAGTAGCATCTGGGATGACTTGTGATCTGGGTGGGCGATTTATATTTCGACTTCCGATTGGCAATCCTTGCTCCGGTAGTCTCGCAGCTGGTTTAAGCTTCTTGCTCAGCTCAATTCTGACTGAGCAGCTTTTATCACTAGATAAGTGGTTATAGCCGCAATTTGCGCATATCGACTTAGAGCTTAGACTTAGTCCACATAATGTTGATCCAGTATAATGGTCATCTGAGCATTTGCCGCAAACTGGCTTTTTAAGGCAATAGTTCCGGGTATGTCCGAAATCCTGACACCTAAAGCATTGCACCAACTCTCTATTGTGATTAGCCTTTACAACTGTTACTCGATGTCTACCGATTTGAGTAATTTTAAGTGCTTCTGCAACGTTTGGCGTCTTCTTTATATTTACATAGAAAATGTTTTGTCTAGTTTTCATATTATTTATTTCTGGATCATCCTCTTCATTAACATCAATGTTGCGCCAGTCTGGTTTTCTAGGACAATATACGTTCAAGACTATGAAACTCTTATCAGTAAATGAACGTTCAATCAATTGTTTTGGTACATTTGGGTGAATGTTTCGAATCACTAGTCTACACGGTGTATCTTCTCTCAACTGATGATGCCAGAATTCGCAATTTTGCTTCGTAAGCATGTCTACAACTGCCCGAAAAGCTTTGGCATTTTTCGCATATATACGGGAGACTCCAAATCTCGATGTAAGAATGTCGTATTCGTCAGCTGAAATAACAGAGTTAAGTGCTTCTTCGAGTTTGCTCATTTTGTTGACATCAGGTACACAGATGGCTGGAGGCTTAGGCACTGTACTTCTTGGCTGCTCATTGTTGTCCATAGTTAAACTACTGGCTTTTACTTGATCATGTTGATCTTCTTCGTCGAGTTCCATTATAGCATAGTCGTAATAGTGCTTGTTGTCGTAGCGATCATGTTACTATTGAAGTTTGACATTCCAATTGAGTTATAAAAATCTTTCGCCATGCTGGCCCGCAGCCCTGCAGGTGGACCAGCAATTTTTCTCATCTTCTAAGCCTTCGACAGCTTTTCACAAAGCTGGGATTGGTCAGGTGAGTCTCCTTCCATTTTGGGCAAGATTGACAAATTTGTTGCTGCCAAATTTGCGACTGCCCAAGAGTATGCAACACTGATTGTTGACCTTCCTTGGACAACAACCAGCCAGTGCGACTTCCGTGGACACCAACCAGTGATCAGCTGTTTTGAAACGCTGTCGCTGGCCCGATTTTCAAACTGCACTTTTAACTAATTAATTTGCGAAATGCACTGTATATTCTCTTCACCGTGTCTTTAAAACGACACTGTACAAGTTTTTGCCACTAACGCGGCCTATTGACTGTGCCGTTTCCAGATAATTCTGGTGGCGGCGTTCAGGTAAATAATTACTTTTGCGGGAGCACTAGAGAAACGCGACTGTACCAGTGTCTCCCTAAATGAAAATTGAGCTTCTTTTCGACGTCATCGTAGTATTGCATCAGGGACATTCCGCCC
The DNA here is from genome assembly GCA_035045145.1 of Drosophila meridionalis. Classification (NCBI taxonomy): domain Eukaryota; kingdom Metazoa; phylum Arthropoda; class Insecta; order Diptera; family Drosophilidae; genus Drosophila; species Drosophila meridionalis. The sequence goes on along the minus strand of JAWNPG010000019.1, from coordinate 3,304,781 downwards.
TGCGTAACTAACTCCAAACACTGTCTCAACAAGCGCAAGGATGTTTTATCCGAGTATGTGTGTATGAGTAAGGCTCCAGCTGGGCCTTTGATTTTGTTCCTAAAGATCGCTACCGCTTGGTAATGCGCAGTGCTCTTTGGAAAGCCCTTGAATAATTCGTATGCGTAGATGGCTGCATGCCTCCACGCTACATACTCATCCTGTACACCGGAGAAATCCGGCACAGATTTAATAATGTCTAAAGGAACGTCGCATTTGGCGTTAGGATCGACGGATATTTTCTAGTATGTGAAGATTTGCGGAGCTTCGACCTGCAATCTCTGTACCCGTGAAGCTTAAGCGGTTATTTGTGCTTGAAACTGCCTTTCTGGTTCCGCTAAAGCTTGCCTGATGAGAGTCTGAACTTGAGCCAGCTCCATTTTTTCAGTTACAACGGTATCTGCAGGGGTAGGATCTACTGGGCAATTGATTTCCCCTTCCTCTCTATCGGTATTATTATACTCAGGTTTTTTCTCCCTATAATTCCAACTCATTGGCTTATGGTTGGCACTTTTCAAAATTTAGGCCGATCGAGAAAGATCGGCAGGTAAAACAGTTGGCAATAGTAGAAACTGGTGTATCTTGGGGTATCCATTTACAAGTCCATACTAAGTCCAATATGGAAATATGCACTGCAAATATATGGCATAGCAGCAAAGAGTAACCTTAATAAAATTAGGGTTGCTCAATCTAAGATACTAAGGCGAATGTGCAATGCTCCCTGGTACATACGCAACAGGGACATTGAAAGGGATCTAAGGATTCCCAAAGTGGGTGATGTGATGCAATTGCATTCACTGAACTACATACAACGTCTTGGCAGACACCCAAATGAGCTTGCCAGACAACTCACTACCAAGCCAAGAAAGAGAAGACTTAAAAGGAACCACCCATTGGATCTTCCCAACAGGTTCCTTTAAATTTCTTACAAATTCTAAATCTTAAATATATATACATCAACTCGCCAGCTACACAACAACGCCCCAACTTACAATGACCAACCTTAAGATTCTTATCTGGAATGTCAATGGCATTGCAGGAAAAGCCAGAGAAGTGGAGTTATTCGCGCACAACAACAACGTCGACATACTCCTATTAAATGAGATCAGACTTAAAAGAGGGGATATAGTCAAAATATACGGATATACTTTTTATCCAGCTTACAAGCCATCAAGTCACAACTATGGCATGGGAGGGGCGGCGATATTCGTGAGAAATTCTCTCCGCCATTTTCCACAAAGGGTTATTGAAACTCCAACCATACAATTGTCTTCAATAAAAGTTGCCACAGGAATGGGAAACATGGAATTTTGCGCCATATATTGTCCACCAAGGAATATAATTGAGGAAAGACACTTCAGCAATATCCTAGCTTCTTGCGGCCAAAGGTATCTAATTGGTGGTGACTGGAATGCGAGACACTGGCTGTGGGGAGATTCATATAACTCACCCAGGGGCAGAGAATTAGCCGAAGCCATTACAGCCAGAGGAGCTAAGATTCTAGCAACAGGAACTCCAACTAGATACCCATATGTATCCAGTCATACACCCACTTGCATTGATTTTGCATTATACCATGGGATACAGGACTCTCAAGCTAATATTTGTCAATGCTGGGAGTTAGATTCTGTCCATTTAGCACTTGTTGTTAATTTGCAAACCCATGGTTCTTATATTAGATCAAGCTCCCGGTTAATTAGCAACCGTACTGACATCATGGCCTTCAAACAACACCTAGATGATGCTTTTCAATTAAACTCGAATCTGGACTCTGGAGAAGACATCGAGAACGCAGTAGATTTTCTTTCAGAAAACATATATAGAGCTGCAGCTGCTGCAACGCATTCCAATCCTGACCCACGCCCCATTAGTTTTGGCATAGTTCTCACAAGGGAAGCTAAAGAGCTTATTAGAGCAAAGAGGCGCCTTCGGAGAAGAGCAATTCGATCTCAGGATCCTTGGGACCGAATTCTGTGGAACCGTGCAGCAAAACAGCTACGTATCCTTTTAAGGGAACTCAGAAGTGATTTCTTCGAGCAAAAACTAGCTTCCATGGACTACACTATCGATGCAAACTACTCCCTATGGAAGTGCACAAAATCACTCAAACGACAACCTTTCAGACAGGTTCCAGTCCGATGTTCTAGTGGCGAGCTTGCTAAAAGCGAAAGGGAACAGGCTAACGCCTTCGGATCTCACTTAGAGGCTCGCTTTACTTCCTTTGAGTTTGCCACGATAGAGCAGATCAGGGAGACCCATGAAAGTTTGCAGAGTCCTCTGCAGATGTCCCTGCCTATTAAGCCTATACGATTTGAAGAAGTGACTGAAGCGATCCGACTGTTGCCGAAAAATAAAGCTCCTGGAATCGATAGGATTTGTAATGCTACACTGAAGGTCTTGCCTAAAAGAGCGCTCCTCTATATAGTTTTAATTTTTAATGCTATAATTAGACTCCAAGTTTTTCCAAAGCAATGGAAACTAGCTGCGATTACAATGATTCATAAGCCGGGCAAACCTGAATATGATCCAGAGTCCTATCGTCCAATTAGCCTTCTGCCCTGTCTGTCTAAACTATGGGAAAGGACCATTGCCAATCGGATAACTGACATCACAAGACAATGCAATATCTTGCCGGACCACCAATTCGGATTTCGAGAAGGACATGGCACTGTGGAACAGGTTCACAGATTGGTGAAACACATCCTGCAGGCTTTTGACGACTTGGAGTACTCCAACGCTGTCTTCATTGACATGCAGCAAGCGTTCGACAAGGTGTGGCACGATGGGCTACTCTGCAAAATAAAAAACCTCCTACCTGCACCGTACTATGGCCTATTAAGGTCTTATTTGGAAAACCGTGAGTTTAAGGTCAAAGTAAGGGATACATACTCGTCCACTTATTCTATGAGAGCAGGAGTACCGCAGGGCAGTGTTCTTGGTCCACTGCTGTATTCCTTGTATACCGCAGACATACCCAGCCCTACCTCTCAACATATGGATGATCCCTCTAAAGCCATTATTGCGACATATGCAGATGATATCGCAGTCATCTACAACTCTAAAAGTCACGTTGAAGCGAGCACTGGAATACAAGGGTATCTTGATACTCTGGCAGCTTGGTGCAAACGGTGGAATTTGAAAGTCAACCCGGCCAAAACAATAAATCCATGTTTCACCCTAAAAAGAATTATAATGCATACACCTTCAATCCAACTGGAGGGAGTAACACTACAGCAACTAGCACAGGCAAAATATCTTGGCATCACACTGGACAAGCGCCTAACATTTGGACCGCATCTAAAAACTGCGGTTAAAAAATGTCGCCACAGACTGCAACAACTGAAATGGCTCAACAATAAGAGGAGCAAGTTGCCGCTGAGATGCAAAAGAGCTGTCTACGTGCACTGTATTCTGCCGATATGGCTCTATGGAGTGCAGATCTGGGGGATTGCAGCCAAATCCAACTACAAACGGATACAGGTTTTGCAGAATCGGGTGCTAAGACAAATAACTAACTGCCCTTGGTATGTACGCGGTACTACACTCCATAGAGACCTCAAACTACTTTCAATAGAAGAGCAAATTGGAAGACATACAAGCAGGTACAGCGAAAGATTGCTGAGACACCGCAGCCTACTCGCCAGAGGTCTCCTTCCTGCCAGACCTCTAAGAAGACTCAAACGGCAAGGTTTTGCCAAGACGATTCAAAGTCAGTGATACAACCTTCATTGAATTCCTCGTACTATAATCGAGGTTTGGTCCAAATTAAACTTTTATTCAATTGTGTTGTTAAGGTACTAAATTATGATTGTACAGATTCTACACTTAATAAATAAGTCCAAAGTAAATTGTAAATAACATTGTAAATAATACACAGCTATATCGCCTGTGATATATTGTTCTCACTAATGTAAAACTAGATTAAGTTGCCACATTAGGTAGCAGTAAGCTAGTTAATAAAATAATATGCACCTTTTTAAAAAAAAAAACAAGTAAGAACATTGCTTTAGGGCGGGACCTACAGCGTCATACTCGTTTCCCACATGGGCATCTGGTATTTTAAATTTAATAATTTATCTCAAATTTTGCATTTATGTAGATTCACGTGAATTTTCTGCAATTTCAATTTTTGCAAATATAACTATGTGAATGAATTAGCATTTTTATAAAATGTAAAAAATGCAATAGAATCATATGCTGAAAGTTTCATCAAGTTCCGTTAAGTCAGTCGCAATCTATTAAACAAAACGTTTGGCCAATTATGACACGCACGCGTTAAGCAGCGACAGCAAAATATATTTACATTTACACATACATATGTACATACATTAAAGCGTGCATGCGCGTTTGCTTATGCATGGTCACAAATAAATTCAGCGCCATTCATTCTAGCATATTCTTCAACCAAAATTGTTATTGAGTTGTGCTTGCATTTTCAGCCGCTTCTTTAGTTTTGTATTTGTCAAATATCGCCGTTTATACGCATACATTCAACCGACCACCGTTTTTGTATGTACACATACATATAAATATATACGTTCATATGCGCGCATTTCAGCTTTTTCTAAGAATCACAATTGCGATTGATTTATGTTTATATTGTGTTTGCATTAACAGCAGCTTCTATAGTTTTGTATTTGTCAAAAGTCGCCCTTGTAGTGAAGTAGTTTCCGCGTTCGAGACGCGGCGGCGACGGCATGAAAATAGTTGCGCAGCTGTTCGTGCCTACATGCATACATACCTGATGGGACCTATCGTCAATTTTTTTGTGTGTAAATAATTTTGTTCGGACTAAGTCGATTACACAAATATCGGTATTTGAAATTTACATTTTTTGTCAGGGTCACACACACAAAAAGAAAATAACATAACTGACCTAGGCTATACGAAAAATGATAATTTTAGCAGATAAATTATTTGCAGAGCTTCAACATTAAATCGAATTACATATATTTCTCAGAAATGCCGTTTGTCGTCTTAGCAATTCTTATTAAGCTTATTTATATAGGTGGCACTGGCATATGAATTTTGCAGCTGGGCGTTACAAATTTTGTTGCCAATTTGCCACGCCCCCAGTAGGCGTAGACATATCATATTTGGCAAGTTCCTTGAAGGAGTCTAGGGTAACGTAACTGCAAAGTTTGGATGCTTACACTCCAAAAATGTGAAAGTTACAGGGTATTTTTTCGATATACCACGCCCCCAAAGGCGCGTAAGATTTATTTTTGGGGAATCAATAGAGGAGGCCCCCAGTAACACAAACATCCAATTTTGAATCGTCTAGCTCTAAAACTGTAGGAGCTATAAGCTTTTTGCGGTTTGCCACGCCCCCTGAAGGCGTAGGTATGTCCGCCATATCTTTTTGATCTTGGGTTGCTTATCAGAGTATATATATCAAATTTCAAGTCTCTAGCATCAATAGTGCTCAAAATATAGCTGATCTTGTAAAATCACTATATATTCAGATCCGATTTGCCACGCCCCCAGTGGGCGTAGACACCAAAAATTTCTTCGAGCAAAAACTAGCTTCCATGGACTACACTATCGATGCAAACTACTCCCTATGGAAGTGCACAAAATCACTCAAACGACAACCTTTCAGACAGGTTCCAGTCCGATGTTCTAGTGGCGAGCTTGCTAAAAGCGAAAGGGAACAGGCTAACGCCTTCGGATCTCACTTAGAGGCTCGCTTTACTTCCTTTGAGTTTGCCACGATAGAGCAGATCAGGGAGACCCATGAAAGTTTGCAGAGTCCTCTGCAGATGTCCCTGCCTATTAAGCCTATACGATTTGAAGAAGTGACTGAAGCGATCCGACTGTTGCCGAAAAATAAAGCTCCTGGAATCGATAGGATTTGTAATGCTACACTGAAGGTCTTGCCTAAAAGAGCGCTCCTCTATATAGTTTTAATTTTTAATGCTATAATTAGACTCCAAGTTTTTCCAAAGCAATGGAAACTAGCTGCGATTACAATGATTCATAAGCCGGGCAAACCTGAATATGATCCAGAGTCCTATCGTCCAATTAGCCTTCTGCCCTGTCTGTCTAAACTATGGGAAAGGACCATTGCCAATCGGATAACTGACATCACAAGACAATGCAATATCTTGCCGGACCACCAATTCGGATTTCGAGAAGGACATGGCACTGTGGAACAGGTTCACAGATTGGTGAAACACATCCTGCAGGCTTTTGACGACTTGGAGTACTCCAACGCTGTCTTCATTGACATGCAGCAAGCGTTCGACAAGGTGTGGCACGATGGGCTACTCTGCAAAATAAAAAACCTCCTACCTGCACCGTACTATGGCCTATTAAGGTCTTATTTGGAAAACCGTGAGTTTAAGGTCAAAGTAAGGGATACATACTCGTCCACTTATTCTATGAGAGCAGGAGTACCGCAGGGCAGTGTTCTTGGTCCACTGCTGTATTCCTTGTATACCGCAGATATACCCAGCCCTACCTCTCAACATATGGATGATCCCTCTAAAGCCATTATTGCGACATATGCAGATGATATCGCAGTCATCTACAACTCTAAAAGTCACGTTGAAGCGAGCACTGGAATACAAGGGTATCTTGATACTCTGGCAGCTTGGTGCAAACGGTGGAATTTGAAAGTCAACCCGGCCAAAACAATAAATCCATGTTTCACCCTAAAAAGAATTATAATGCATACACCTTCAATCCAACTGGAGGGAGTAACACTACAGCAACTAGCACAGGCAAAATATCTTGGCATCACACTGGACAAGCGCCTAACATTTGGACCGCATCTAAAAACTGCGGTTAAAAAATGTCGCCACAGACTGCAACAACTGAAATGGCTCAACAATAAGAGGAGCAAGTTGCCGCTGAGATGCAAAAGAGCTGTCTACGTGCACTGTATTCTGCCGATATGGCTCTATGGAGTGCAGATCTGGGGGATTGCAGCCAAATCCAACTACAAACGGATACAGGTTTTGCAGAATCGGGTGCTAAGACAAATAACTAACTGCCCTTGGTATGTACGCGGTACTGCACTCCATAGAGACCTCAAACTACTTTCAATAGAAGAGCAAATTGGAAGACATACAAGCAGGTACAGCGAAAGATTGCTGAGACACCGCAGCCTACTCGCCAGAGGTCTCCTTCCTGCCAGACCTCTAAGAAGACTCAAACGGCAAGGTTTTGCCAAGACGATTCAAAGTCAGTGATACAACCTTCATTGAATTCCTCGTACTATAATCGAGGTTTGGTCCAAATTAAACTTTTATTCAATTGTGTTGTTAAGGTACTAAATTATGATTGTACAGATTCTACACTTAATAAATAAGTCCAAAGTAAAAAAGGGTATGCAGCAAAAAATATAATGCTGCCGAAAGTATGCAAAATTTTATTGACCAGGAACGCTGGAAAAGTATGCAACAATTGTAAAAGTATGCAACAATTTTTAGCAAAAGTATGCAACAATTTTTGGAAAAGTATGCAACAGTTTTAATAAAAGTATGCAATGATTTAAAGGAATGAAATGCTGGCAGCAATATTTACTTTACTTTACACCATAATGATGCCGCTGCGCATCCTCGTGTGGAACGCCGATGGCGTTGCCACGAAGCTGCACGAAGTTGAGTGCTTCGTGCGGCGACATGAGATTGATGTTTTGCTGCTTAGTGAGACACACTGCAAAGAGCTACAGGCACCCAAAATTTTCGGATTCGAGGCCTATACTGCAAACGACCCTAGTACCGGCAACGTCAAAGGAGGTGCAGCGATCCTGATAAGGTCTAGCCTGGTCCACTTCCCGTTGACACCAATAGCTACTTCTAAAGTGCAACTTGCGTCAGCAGCTATTGAAACGGCACTCGGCCCAATCAACTTTGGAGCGATCTACTGTCCACAGAGGTTCATCTGGACTACTGATGAATTTGAGACGATTTTGGAGCATCATCGTTCCAAATTCATCGTCGCGGGAGACTGGAATGCGTCGCATTGGCTATGGGGAGCAGGAAGGTGCAATCCAAGAGGCCATGCGCTTGCAAATCTCGTCCTGAACACGGAGATAAATGCACTGGCAACAGGGGGACCAACGAGGTACCCGTACGGCAGCAGGGGTTCACCAGGCTACATTGATTTTGCTCTGTCTAAGGGATTGCTGAGCATCCATGCAGACATAAGAGCGGTCGTTGAGCTCAGCTCCGATCACCTCCCACTCATAATAACGCTGGACGCATCTGCTTTGTCTTATCCCAAGGCGGAGCGGCTAATTACCAGGCGCACTAATCTGGAATGGTTCCACGAGCACCTCGAGTCGTCACTGCACCTCAATATGGAGATGAGCTCTGGTAAGGATGTGGATGACGCTATCGACATGTTCAATTGCTCTGTCCAGGCAGCAGCTAGAATGGCCTCTGGTGCAGCGCCCCTGAGGCCCGTAGCGGATAGGATTCCTGTAACCAGAGAAATTCTGCTGCTCATTGCTGAAAAGAGACGCAAACGCTCTAGATGGATGAGGTCTCGTCACCCCTTGGACAAAGCCGAGTGGAATAGAGTGCGAAGCAGGCTCCGTCGAGCACTCATGGAACACAAATCTGCATGGTTTGACGATAGACTTGCTAACACTGGGGTTGCAAGCGACGCAACGCACTCCCTTTGGAAGGCCACGCGCGGCATTAAAAGGCGATGTGCGAGGAAAGCGCCTCTGGCTGACAGAAATGGGACATGGTGCCGGACTGACTTAGAGCAAGCAGAAGTGTTTGCTGAGCATCTAGCTGAGCGCTTCCAGCCATTTAATCTGGCCAGTCAGCAACAAGATCACGATACTTACGACCAGCTGACTCAAGCGCTTCAAATGGATCTGCCTATCAAGCCATTTGACGCAAGTGAGATAGCCGAAGTAATCGCTAGTCTAAATATAAATAGAGCGCCAGGACATGACGCCATTTGCAGTGCCACATTGAAGGCACTGCCTAGACATGCGATTCGCTTCTTAGCAATGGTGTTCAATGCTATAGTAAGGCTACAATACTTCCCTCCCCAGTGGAAGCTTGGAATCATCACCATGATCCACAAGCCCGGCAAGCCGGAAAGCGAACCTTCTTCTTTCAGGCCGATAAGTCTCCTCCCTTCGGTATCAAAGGTGCTGGAAAGACTTATTGCCGCCCGTCTGGTTAAGATCATGGAATCTCGAAGAATCATCCCTGAACACCAGTTTGGGTTCCGTGCTGGTCACAGCACTGTGGAGCAGCTTCATCGAGTTGTTGACCAAATTCTAACGGCCTTCGATAATAAGGAGTATTGTAACGCCCTCTATTTGGACATCCGTGAGGCGTTCGATCGAGTATGGCATGCCGGTATCCTATTGAAAATCAAACGGACTCTCCCTGCGCCTTATTTTGGATTGCTCAGGTCGTACCTCAAGGGAAGGCGATTCGCTGTACGCTTCCATACAGCGCTATCCACTCAGCATAATGTGGCAGCTGGAGTACCGCAGGGTAGTGTCCTTGGCCCTCTGCTGTACTGCTTGTACAGCCACGATATGCCGCAGCCTGATAATAGCCTGTATGGATCATCAATGCTGGCCACCTTCGCAGATGACGTATGCATCACCTACAGGTCCCGATGCGAGCACGATGCAGCTGATGGCATCCAAGATTATGCCACAAAATTTGCGGATTGGGCAAGGCGCACCATCAACAGCAGCAAATCGTCCATTGTTTGCTATACGCTGAAACGGGGAACGCCACCAGCCGTGCTCCTGGAGGGAGCTCCAGTACCACAAGCGAATGATGCCAAATATCTAGGAGTGATACTGGATCGCAGACTCACCTTCTCCAAGCAAGTAACGGCCATTACAGTGCGCTTACGTGCGGCCGTGAAAAAGCATTATTGGCTCCTCTGCTCGCGTAGCAAATTGTCTCTGTCAAATAAGATGACAATTTATAATCAGGTTATTGCGCCAGTGTGGAAGTATGGTTGCCAAATTTGGGGCTTGGCTTGTGACAGCCAAATTCGCAGAGTCCAGGTTGCACAGAACAAAACCATGAGACTGATTACCGGCTGCGAATGGTATATTAGAAACACCACGTTGCATCGAGACCTGAAATTGGCCACAGTCTTTGACCAAATCAACCAACACTCGAGTCGGTACAATGACAGATTGGAGCGGCACCGAAACCAGCTAGCAAACATGCTCACTACACAGCGAACTCCTAGGAGACTGAACCGAAGGCAACCCAGAGACTTGATTTTCAGATCTCCTATGACGATGATCAACAGACGTTGACACACGGCAGCCATTACTGTATTATTATTGTATTGTAAATATATGTAAATATTATTAATGTTAAAGCTAACGCAAGTTAGCCGGCGCGCCCATATGGGCTGAATTAATAGATATCAAGCTCACAAAGGGGTTATTGATTACCCCGTATGGCTTAATAAATATTATTTAAAAAAAAAAAAAAAAAAAAAAAAAAAAAAATGCATCACGCCATACGCCAGAGTCGGCATGCCGACTCAGCATTCTTGCGCAAACAGCACGGGTGTCCGTTTTCACTTGCTGTGTGCACTTGGCAGCGCGTCAGCATTGTTTACCAGAATACTATTTTGTTGCTGAGGGCAACCAAAATGCTTAAGGCTGTAACATAACAACAAAATTAAGCGCAGAATTAATAAGCTCGTTAGTCTTTGGTTCCAAGCGTTAGCGATCGTGCTTGCACGTCACAAAATATCGATAATTATTCCGACAGGGGTGGAACGTTTATTTTTGTGACGTCATTGCTCCAGCAATGAACAAATAAAAATAATAAAAAATAATAAACAGTTTTTTTTACTTCTTTTTAAATAAATAAATATAAATATATATAATACATCAATATTTTCTCTTTTTTGTTTTAAATTCTTGTATACTTATGAATATATTTGTGTTATTTTCATTTTCAGTTTATTTATTTTTATTCTGTATTATTGTTTTTACTTATTTTACCTTATTGCTTCTCTTCGGTTCCGAAACGCGGTTTATCTGTATTTGTGCCCTGTTCGGTTGACAAAGCTTGCCATTTCGTCAACTTCTTTACTCACTCTCCGAGTACGTACTCACTCTCCGAGTAATCTTCTGTCCCTAACGCAAACCTTTCCGACAGCTAACTTCTAGTTAGTCTCCATGTCGGATCGTTCTAGCCGATCGCAACTGAGTGCACCTCCTTCGCGTTTTATTAAGCGCAGTTCCTCTGCGTCTCCCATTCCGTCCGGGAAACAGCAGACTTCCAGCACACTCAAGCGTAGTCCGGTGGTAACTCGATCCGCTCCAAAGTCCACCATTCCATTGACTAAAATGTCGCTGTCCGAGTTCATTTCTGCTGCGGACAGGCTCATTAAATTTGGCCTGCATCGACCATTCCGGAGAGACTGGTGCTCCATGTTTCACCCTAAAAAGAATTATAATGCATACACCTTCAATCCAACTGGAGGGAGTAACACTACAGCAACCAGCACAGGCAAAATATCTTGGCATCACACTGGACAAGCGTCTAACATTTGGACCGCATCTAAAAATTGCGGTTAAAAAATGTCGCCACAGACTGCAACAACTGAAATGGCTCAACAATAAGAGGAGTAAGTTGCCGCTGAGATGCAAAAGAGCTGTCTACGTGCACTGTATTCTGCCGATATGGCTCTATGGAGTGCAGATCTGGGGGATTGCAGCCAAATCCAACTACAAACGGATACAGGTTTTGCAGAATCGGGTGCTAAGACAAATAACTAACTGCCCTTGGTATGTACGCGGAACTACACTCCATAGAGACCTCAAACTACTTTCAATAGAAGAGCAAATTGGAAGACATACAAGCAGGTACAGCGAAAGATTGCTGAGACACCGCAGCCAACTCGCCAGAGGTCTCCTTCCTGCCAGACCTCTAAGAAGACTCAAACGGCAAGGTTTTGCCAAGACGATTCAAAGTCAGTGATACAACCTTCATTGAATTCCTCGTACTATAATCGAGGTTTGGTCCAAATTAAACTTGTATTCAATTGTGTTGTTAAGGTACTAAATTATGATTGTACAGATTCTACACTTAATAAATAAGTCCAAAGTAAAGTAAAAAAGTCAACAGCCAGCTTAAAATCCTTCTCAGCCTAACCAAGGTCCCCAAAGAATCAGGCGCGGCTCTCAGAGAGTTGCATGGCACCATGAGCAGATGTGTCACTGCGATCGAGCATGCTCAAATCTCCACGGAGAATTTTTTTTTTTTTTTTTTTTTTTTTTTTTTTTTTGTTTAATAAATCTTCATTGCAGCTCCTTGTCTTGCGACTCTACAGCGCATTTATAATTAAACCTTAACCTAATTTGTTGGCTAGAAGCCGGTATTTACATTATTTACAGTAGTAGTTGTTATGATTATTAGTCGAAGCCGTTCAAGTCGCCCAACTCCAGATCCTATACAGGCTGCCACTCCTCCGCTGACGATGCTAATGGACACAATATGGTCAGCATTCTCCCTACGGCGGTCATCGTGCTCTAAACGACGACCAAGGATTTCGAAGTCAAGGCGCTGATTGACCCGTGCAGTCTCACCAGTCGGATCAACGCTTCCTTGGCAAAGACATTGGGTCTTTCCGTCACAAGCGTTGGTCCAGGGCAAGTCTGCACGAGTCTCATTCGATCGAAGACCTCGCGCTTCGAGTTCGACGTGTTGTTCCAACTGGCCCCCAGCTGAACGCTCGGACGCCAATGCGGGCCATCAAGCGGGAAGCTGCGCCTCCAGGGATCACGCTCGCCGACAGCACCTGGTCACGCTTCCTTCCGGGGATCGTTCCAAGCACCGACGGCCTTCCAATGGCCCAAAACACCGTGTTCGGATGGGTCCTCTCGGGCGCCTGCTCATAGACCCAGCCCAGGTCTTGCAATCCTTGCAAGGGGGGGAGTATGTTTATGTCAGATTCCATTAAACAGAACTGCTCCTCCCTCCACATCCCCATGCTATGTTATTAACAGCGCTGTTAATAGCATAAGCTCCAACTCCAGCTCTCCTGCTGGTTCTCTGGAGTTTTTCTTTGTACTTTCCTCCTCTCTTCCTTTTTTTTTATATCACTTCACTCTATCTTTTTTTCCGCCTTGTACGCACATTGACTGTGCAACTTCATATTTAAATAAACGCAAACGATTTCCAATCAACCCACAAGAAAAGTGTTTATACTTATCTACGACGCCCCCCTACAAACAGTTAATTTTCGTTGTTTTTATACCCTGAGCCCATTGAAAATGGGAAATCAGGGTATAATGGTTTTGTTAAATGTATGTAACAGGCAGAAGGAGGCGTGTCAGACCCCACAAAGTATGTATATTCTTGATCAGGGCGACGAGCTGAGTCGATTTAGCCCTGTCCGTCTGTCTGTCTGTCCGTCCGTCCGTCCGTCTGTCCGTATGTTTGAACGCGTCGATTGAAGCATCTAGACAAGCTAGAGACTTGAATTTTTTTTGTTGGGTCCGTGGATAGCACGCGCAGGTCAAGTTTGTTACCAAAAAAACGATATCTATTTTTGTTGTTTTGTTATCGATTTTTAACCTTATCGAAAACAGGTTATAAAATTATATCTCCCACACCTTTAGAGCAAGACCCCTCAAATACTTATTTTACCTTATTGCTTCTCTTCGGTTCCGAAACGCGGTTTATCTGTATTTGTGCCCTGTTCGGTTGACAAAGCTTGCCATTTCGTCAACTTCTTTACTCACTCTCCGAGTACGTACTCACTCTCCGAGTAATCTTCTGTCCCTAACGCAAACCTTTCCGACAGCTAACTTCTAGTTAGTCTCCATGTCGGATCGTTCTAGCCGATCGCAACTGAGTGCACCTCCTTCGCGTTTTATTAAGCGCAGTTCCTCTGCGTCTCCCATTCCGTCCGGGAAACAGCAGACTTCCAGCACACTCAAGCGTAGTCCGGTGGTAACTCGATCCGCTCCAAAGTCCACCATTCCATTGACTAAAATGTCGCTGTCCGAGTTCATTTCTGCTGCGGACAGGCTCATTAAATTTGGCCTGCATCGACCATTCCGGAGAGACTGGTGCTCCATGTTTCACCCTAAAAAGAATTATAATGCATACACCTTCAATCCAACTGGAGGGAGTAACACTACAGCAACCAGCACAGGCAAAATATCTTGGCATCACACTGGACAAGCGTCTAACATTTGGACCGCATCTAAAAATTGCGGTTAAAAAATGTCGCCACAGACTGCAACAACTGAAATGGCTCAACAATAAGAGGAGTAAGTTGCCGCTGAGATGCAAAAGAGCTGTCTACGTGCACTGTATTCTGCCGATATGGCTCTATGGAGTGCAGATCTGGGGGATTGCAGCCAAATCCAACTACAAACGGATACAGGTTTTGCAGAATCGGGTGCTAAGACAAATAACTAACTGCCCTTGGTATGTACGCGGTACTACACTCCATAGAGACCTCAAACTACTTTCAATAGAAGAGCAAATTGGAAGACATACAAGCAGGTACAGCGAAAGATTGCTGAGACACCGCAGCCAACTCGCCAGAGGTCTCCTTCCTGCCAGACCTCTAAGAAGACTCAAACGGCAAGGTTTTGCCAAGACGATTCAAAGTCAGTGATACAACCTTCATTGAATTCCTCGTACTATAATCGAGGTTTGGTCCAAATTAAACTTGTATTCAATTGTGTTGTTAAGGTACTAAATTATGATTGTACAGATTCTACACTTAATAAATAAGTCCAAAGTAAAGTAAAAAAGTCAACAGCCAGCTTAAAATCCTTCTCAGCCTAACCAAGGTCCCCAAAGAATCAGGCGCGGCTCTCAGAGAGTTGCATGGCACCATGAGCAGATGTGTCACTGCGATCGAGCATGCTCAAATCTCCACGAAGAATTTTTTTTTTTTTTTTTTTTTTTGTTTAATAAATCTTCATTGCAGCTCCTTGTCTTGCGACTCTACAGCGCATTTATAATTAAACCTTAACCTAATTTGTTGGCTAGAAGCCGGTATTTACATTATTTACAGTAGTAGTTGTTATGATTATTAGTCGAAGCCGTTCAAGTCGCCCAACTCCAGATCCTATACAGGCTGCCACTCCTCCGCTGACGATGCTAATGGACACAATATGGTCAGCATTCTCCCTACGGCGGTCATCGTGCTCTAAACGACGACCAAGGATTTCGAAGTCAAGGCGCTGATTGACCCGTGCAGTCTCACCAGTCGGATCAACGCTTCCTTGGCAAAGACATTGGGTCTTTCCGTCACAAGCGTTGGTCCAGGGCAAGTCTGCACGAGTCTCATTCGATCGAAGACCTCGCGCTTCGAGTTCGACGTGTTGTTCCAACTGGCCCCCAGCTGAACGCTCGGACGCCAATGCGGGCCATCAAGCGGGAAGCTGCGCCTCCAGGGATCACGCTCGCCGACAGCACCTGGTCACGCTTCCTTCCGGGGATCGTTCCAAGCACCGACGGCCTTCCAATGGCCCAAAACACCGTGTTCGGATGGGTCCTCTCGGGCGCCTGCTCATAGACCCAGCCCAGGTCTTGCAATCCTTGCAAGGGGGGGAGTATGTTTATGTCAGATTCCATTAAACAGAACTGCTCCTCCCTCCACATCCCCATGCTATGTTATTAACAGCGCTGTTAATAGCATAAGCTCCAACTCCAGCTCTCCTGCTGGTTCTCTGGAGTTTTTCTTTGTACTTTCCTCCTCTCTTCCTTTTTTTTATATCACTTCACTCTATCTTTTTTTCCGCCTTGTACGCACATTGACTGTGCAACTTCATATTTAAATAAACGCAAACGATTTCCAATCAACCCACAAGAAAAGTGTTTATACTTATCTACGACGCCCCCCTACAAACAGTTAATTTTCGTTGTTTTTATACCCTGAGCCCATTGAAAATGGGAAATCAGGGTATAATGGTTTTGTTAAATGTATGTAACAGGCAGAAGGAGGCGTGTCAGACCCCACAAAGTATGTATATTCTTGATCAGGGCGACGAGCTGAGTCGATTTAGCCCTGTCCGTCTGTCTGTCTGTCCGTCCGTCCGTCCGTCTGTCCGTATGTTTGAACGCGTCGATTGAAGCATCTAGACAAGCTAGAGACTTGAATTTTTTTTGTTGGGTCCGTGGATAGCACGCGCAGGTCAAGTTTGTTACCAAAAAAACGATATCTATTTTTGTTGTTTTGTTATCGATTTTTAACCTTATCGAAAACAGGTTATAAAATTATATCTCCCACACCTTTAGAGCAAGACCCCTCAAATACTTATTTTACCTTATTGCTTCTCTTCGGTTCCGAAACGCGGTTTATCTGTATTTGTGCCCTGTTCGGTTGACAAAGCTTGCCATTTCGTCAACTTCTTTACTCACTCTCCGAGTACGTACTCACTCTCCGAGTAATCTTCTGTCCCTAACGCAAACCTTTCCGACAGCTAACTTCTAGTTAGTCTCCATGTCGGATCGTTCTAGCCGATCGCAACTGAGTGCACCTCCTTCGCGTTTTATTAAGCGCAGTTCCTCTGCGTCTCCCATTCCGTCCGGGAAACAGCAGACTTCCAGCACACTCAAGCGTAGTCCGGTGGTAACTCGATCCGCTCCAAAGTCCACCATTCCATTGACTAAAATGTCGCTGTCCGAGTTCATTTCTGCTGCGGACAGGCTCATTAAATTTGGCCTGCATCGACCATTCCGGAGAGACTGGTGCTCCATGTTTCACCCTAAAAAGAATTATAATGCATACACCTTCAATCCAACTGGAGGGAGTAACACTACAGCAACCAGCACAGGCAAAATATCTTGGCATCACACTGGACAAGCGTCTAACATTTGGACCGCATCTAAAAATTGCGGTTAAAAAATGTCGCCACAGACTGCAACAACTGAAATGGCTCAACAATAAGAGGAGTAAGTTGCCGCTGAGATGCAAAAGAGCTGTCTACGTGCACTGTATTCTGCCGATATGGCTCTATGGAGTGCAGATCTGGGGGATTGCAGCCAAATCCAACTACAAACGGATACAGGTTTTGCAGAATCGGGTGCTAAGACAAATAACTAACTGCCCTTGGTATGTACGCGGAACTACACTCCATAGAGACCTCAAACTACTTTCAATAGAAGAGCAAATTGGAAGACATACAAGCAGGTACAGCGAAAGATTGCTGAGACACCGCAGCCAACTCGCCAGAGGTCTCCTTCCTGCCAGACCTCTAAGAAGACTCAAACGGCAAGGTTTTGCCAAGACGATTCAAAGTCAGTGATACAACCTTCATTGAATTCCTCGTACTATAATCGAGGTTTGGTCCAAATTAAACTTGTATTCAATTGTGTTGTTAAGGTACTAAATTATGATTGTACAGATTCTACACTTAATAAATAAGTCCAAAGTAAAGTAAAAAAGTCAACAGCCAGCTTAAAATCCTTCTCAGCCTAACCAAGGTCCCCAAAGAATCAGGCGCGGCTCTCAGAGAGTTGCATGGCACCATGAGCAGATGTGTCACTGCGATCGAGCATGCTCAAATCTCCACGGAGAATTTTTTTTTTTTTTTGTTTAATAAATCTTCATTGCAGCTCCTTGTCTTGCGACTCTACAGCGCATTTATAATTAAACCTTAACCTAATTTGTTGGCTAGAAGCCGGTATTTACATTATTTACAGTAGTAGTTGTTATGATTATTAGTCGAAGCCGTTCAAGTCGCCCAACTCCAGATCCTATACAGGCTGCCACTCCTCCGCTGACGATGCTAATGGACACAATATGGTCAGCATTCTCCCTACGGCGGTCATCGTGCTCTAAACGACGACCAAGGATTTCGAAGTCAAGGCGCTGATTGACCCGTGCAGTCTCACCAGTCGGATCAACGCTTCCTTGGCAAAGACATTGGGTCTTTCCGTCACAAGCGTTGGTCCAGGGCAAGTCTGCACGAGTCTCATTCGATCGAAGACCTCGCGCTTCGAGTTCGACGTGTTGTTCCAACTGGCCCCCAGCTGAACGCTCGGACGCCAATGCGGGCCATCAAGCGGGAAGCTGCGCCTCCAGGGATCACGCTCGCCGACAGCACCTGGTCACGCTTCCTTCCGGGGATCGTTCCAAGCACCGACGGCCTTCCAATGGCCCAAAACACCGTGTTCGGATGGGTCCTCTCGGGCGCCTGCTCATAGACCCAGCCCAGGTCTTGCAATCCTTGCAAGGGGGGGAGTATGTTTATGTCAGATTCCATTAAACAGAACTGCTCCTCCCTCCACATCCCCATGCTATGTTATTAACAGCGCTGTTAATAGCATAAGCTCCAACTCCAGCTCTCCTGCTGGTTCTCTGGAGTTTTTCTTTGTACTTTCCTCCTCTCTTCCTTTTTTTTATATCACTTCATTCTATCTTTTTTTCCGCCTTGTACGCACATTGACTGTGCAACTTCATATTTAAATAAACGCAAACGATTTCCAATCAACCCACAAGAAAAGTGTTTATACTTATCTACGACGCCCCCCTACAAACAGTTAATTTTCGTTGTTTTTATACCCTGAGCCCATTGAAAATGGGAAATCAGGGTATAATGGTTTTGTTAAATGTATGTAACAGGCAGAAGGAGGCGTGTCAGACCCCACAAAGTATGTATATTCTTGATCAGGGCGACGAGCTGAGTCGATTTAGCCCTGTCCGTCTGTCTGTCTGTCCGTCCGTCCGTCCGTCTGTCCGTATGTTTGAACGCGTCGATTGAAGCATCTAGACAAGCTAGAGACTTGAATTTTTTTGTTGGGTCCGTGGATAGCACGCGCAGGTCAAGTTTGTTACCAAAAAACGATATCTATTTTTGTTGTTTTGTTATCGATTTTTAACCTTATCGAAAACAGGTTATAAAATTATATCTCCCACACCTTTAGAGCAAGACCCCTCAAATACTTATTTTACCTTATTGCTTCTCTTCGGTTCCGAAACGCGGTTTATCTGTATTTGTGCCCTGTTCGGTTGACAAAGCTTGCCATTTCGTCAACTTCTTTACTCACTCTCCGAGTACGTACTCACTCTCCGAGTAATCTTCTGTCCCTAACGCAAACCTTTCCGACAGCTAACTTCTAGTTAGTCTCCATGTCGGATCGTTCTAGCCGATCGCAACTGAGTGCACCTCCTCCGCGTTTTATTAAGCGCAGTTCCTCTGCGTCTCCCATTCCGTCCGGGAAACAGCAGACTTCCAGCACACTCAAGCGTAGTCCGGTGGTAACTCGATCCGCTCCAAAGTCCACCATTCCATTGACTAAAATGTCGCTGTCCGAGTTCATTTCTGCTGCGGACAGGCTCATTAAATTTGGCCTGCATCGACCATTCCGGAGAGACTGGTGCTCCATGTTTCACCCTAAAAAGAATTATAATGCATACACCTTCAATCCAACTGGAGGGAGTAACACTACAGCAACCAGCACAGGCAAAATATCTTGGCATCACACTGGACAAGCGTCTAACATTTGGACCGCATCTAAAAATTGCGGTTAAAAAATGTCGCCACAGACTGCAACAACTGAAATGGCTCAACAATAAGAGGAGTAAGTTGCCGCTGAGATGCAAAAGAGCTGTCTACGTGCACTGTATTCTGCCGATATGGCTCTATGGAGTGCAGATCTGGGGGATTGCAGCCAAATCCAACTACAAACGGATACAGGTTTTGCAGAATCGGGTGCTAAGACAAATAACTAACTGCCCTTGGTATGTACGCGGAACTACACTCCATAGAGACCTCAAACTACTTTCAATAGAAGAGCAAATTGGAAGACATACAAGCAGGTACAGCGAAAGATTGCTGAGACACCGCAGCCAACTCGCCAGAGGTCTCCTTCCTGCCAGACCTCTAAGAAGACTCAAACGGCAAGGTTTTGCCAAGACGATTCAAAGTCAGTGATACAACCTTCATTGAATTCCTCGTACTATAATCGAGGTTTGGTCCAAATTAAACTTGTATTCAATTGTGTTGTTAAGGTACTAAATTATGATTGTACAGATTCTACACTTAATAAATAAGTCCAAAGTAAAGTAAAAAAGTCAACAGCCAGCTTAAAATCCTTCTCAGCCTAACCAAGGTCCCCAAAGAATCAGGCGCGGCTCTCAGAGAGTTGCATGGCACCATGAGCAGATGTGTCACTGCGATCGAGCATGCTCAAATCTCCACGGAGAATTTTTTTTTTTTTTTTTTTTTTTTTTTTTTGTTTAATAAATCTTCATTGCAGCTCCTTGTCTTGCGACTCTACAGCGCATTTATAATTAAACCTTAACCTAATTTGTTGGCTAGAAGCCGGTATTTACATTATTTACAGTAGTAGTTGTTATGATTATTAGTCGAAGCCGTTCAAGTCGCCCAACTCCAGATCCTATACAGGCTGCCACTCCTCCGCTGACGATGCTAATGGACACAATATGGTCAGCATTCTCCCTACGGCGGTCATCGTGCTCTAAACGACGACCAAGGATTTCGAAGTCAAGGCGCTGATTGACCCGTGCAGTCTCACCAGTCGGATCAACGCTTCCTTGGCAAAGACATTGGGTCTTTCCGTCACAAGCGTTGGTCCAGGGCAAGTCTGCACGAGTCTCATTCGATCGAAGACCTCGCGCTTCGAGTTCGACGTGTTGTTCCAACTGGCCCCCAGCTGAACGCTCGGACGCCAATGCGGGCCATTAAGCGGGAAGCTGCGCCTCCAGGGATCACGCTCGCCGACAGCACCTGGTCACGCTTCCTTCCGGGGATCGTTCCAAGCACCGACGGCCTTCCAATGGCCCAAAACACCGTGTTCGGATGGGTCCTCTCGGGCGCCTGCTCATAGACCCAGCCCAGGTCTTGCAATCCTTGCAAGGGGGGGAGTATGTTTATGTCAGATTCCATTAAACAGAACTGCTCCTCCCTCCACATCCCCATGCTATGTTATTAACAGCGCTGTTAATAGCATAAGCTCCAACTCCAGCTCTCCTGCTGGTTCTCTGGAGTTTTTCTTTGTACTTTCCTCCTCTCTTCCTTTTTTTTTATATCACTTCACTCTATCTTTTTTTCCGCCTTGTACGCACATTGACTGTGCAACTTCATATTTAAATAAACGCAAACGATTTCCAATCAACCCACATGAAAAGTGTTTATACTTATCTACGACGCCCCCCTACAAACAGTTAATTTTCGTTGTTTTTATACCCTGAGCCCATTGAAAATGGGAAATCAGGGTATAATGGTTTTGTTAAATGTATGTAACAGGCAGAAGGAGGCGTGTCAGACCCCACAAAGTATGTATATTCTTGATCAGGGCGACGAGCTGAGTCGATTTAGCCCTGTCCGTCTGTCTGTCTGTCCGTCCGTCCGTCCGTCTGTCCGTATGTTTGAACGCGTCGATTGAAGCATCTAGACAAGCTAGAGACTTGAATTTTTTTTGTTGGGTCCGTGGATAGCACGCGCAGGTCAAGTTTGTTACCAAAAAACGATATCTATTTTTGTTGTTTTGTTATCGATTTTTAACCTTATCGAAAACAGGTTATAAAATTATATCTCCCACACCTTTAGAGCAAGACCCCCTCACCTGCTGGTTCTCTGGAGTTTTTCTTTGTACTTTCCTCCTCTCTTCCTTTTTTTTATATCACTTCACTCTATCTTTTTTTCCGCCTTGTACGCACATTGACTGTGCAACTTCATATTTAAATAAACGCAAACGATTTCCAATCAACCCACAAGAAAAGTGTTTATACTTATCTACGACGCCCCCCTACAAACAGTTAATTTTCGTTGTTTTTATACCCTGAGCCCATTGAAAATGGGAAATCAGGGTATAATGGTTTTGTTAAATGTATGTAACAGGCAGAAGGAGGCGTGTCAGACCCCACAAAGTATGTATATTCTTGATCAGGGCGACGAGCTGAGTCGATTTAGCCCTGTCCGTCTGTCTGTCTGTCCGTCCGTCCGTCCGTCTGTCCGTATGTTTGAACGCGTCGATTGGAGCATCTAGACAAGCTAGAGACTTGAATTTTTTTTGTTGGGTCCGTGGATAGCACGCGCAGGTCAAGTTTGTTACCAAAAAACGATATCTATTTTTGTTGTTTTGTTATCGATTTTTAACCTTATCGAAAACAGGTTATAAAATTATATCTCCCACACCTTTAGAGCAAGACCCCTCAAATACTTATTTTACCTTATTGCTTCTCTTCGGTTCCCAAACGCTTTTTATCTGTATTTGTGCCCTGTTCGGTTGACAAAGCTTGCCATTTCGTCAACTTCTTTACTCACTCTCCGAGTACGTACTCACTCTCCGAGTAATCTTCTGTCCCTAACGCAAACTTTTCCGACAGCTAACTTCTAGTTAGTCTCCATGTCGGATCGTTCTAGCCGATCGCAACTGAGTGCACCTCCTTCGCGTTTTATTAAGCGCAGTTCCTCTGCGTCTCCCATTCCGTCCGGGAAACAGCAGACTTCCAGCACACTCAAGCGTAGTCCGGTGGTAACTCGATCCGCTCCAAAGTCCACCATTCCATTGACTAAAATGTCGCTGTCCGAGTTCATTTCTGCTGCGGACAGGCTCATTAAATTTGGCCTGCATCGACCATTCCGGAGAGACTGGTGCTCCATGTTTCACCCTAAAAAGAATTATAATGCATACACCTTCAATCCAACTGGAGGGAGTACCACTACAGCAACCAGCACAGGCAAAATATCTTGGCATCACACTGGACAAGCGTCTAACATTTGGACCGCATCTAAAAATTGCGGTTAAAAAATGTCGCCACAGACTGCAACAACTGAAATGGCTCAACAATAAGAGGAGTAAGTTGCCGCTGAGATGCAAAAGAGCTGTCTACGTGCACTGTATTCTGCCGATATGGCTCTATGGAGTGCAGATCTGGGGGATTGCAGCCAAATCCAACTACAAACGGATACAGGTTTTGCAGAATCGGGTGCTAAGACAAATAACTAACTGCCCTTGGTATGTACGCGGTACTACACTCCATAGAGACCTCAAACTACTTTCAATAGAAGAGCAAATTGGAAGACATACAAGCAGGTACAGCGAAAGATTGCTGAGACACCGCAGCCTACTCGCCAGAGGTCTCCTTCCTGCCAGACCTCTAAGAAGACTCAAACGGCAAGGTTTTGCCAAGACGATTCAAAGTCAGTGATACAACCTTCATTGAATTCCTCGTACTATAATCGAGGTTTGGTCCAAATTAAACTTGTATTCAATTGTGTTGTTAAGGTACTAAATTATGATTGTACAGATTCTACACTTAATAAATAAGTCCAAAGTAAAGTAAAAAAGTCAACAGCCAGCTTAAAATCCTTCTCAGCCTAACCAAGGTCCCCAAAGAATCAGGCGCGGCTCTCAGAGAGTTGCATGGCACCATGAGCAGATGTGTCACTGCGATCGAGCATGCTCAAATCTCCACGGAGAATTTTTTTTTTTTTTTTTTTTTTTTTTTTTTTTTGTTTAATAAATCTTCATTGCAGCTCCTTGTCTTGCGACTCTACAGCGCATTTATAATTAAACCTTAACCTAATTTGTTGGCTAGAAGCCGGTATTTACATTATTTACAGTAGTAGTTGTTATGATTATTAGTCGAAGCCGTTCAAGTCGCCCAACTCCAGATCCTATACAGGCTGCCACTCCTCCGCTGACGATGCTAATGGACACAATATGGTCAGCATTCTCCCTACGGCGGTCATCGTGCTCTAAACGACGACCAAGGATTTCGAAGTCAAGGCGCTGATTGACCCGTGCAGTCTCACCAGTCGGATCAACGCTTCCTTGGCAAAGACATTGGGTCTTTCCGTCACAAGCGTTGGTCCAGGGCAAGTCTGCACGAGTCTCATTCGATCGAAGACCTCGCGCTTCGAGTTCGACGTGTTGTTCCAACTGGCCCCCAGCTGAACGCTCGGACGCCAATGCGGGCCATCAAGCGGGAAGCTGCGCCTCCAGGGATCACGCTCGCCGACAGCACCTGGTCACGCTTCCTTCCGGGGATCGTTCCAAGCACCGACGGCCTTCCAATGGCCCAAAACACCGTGTTCGGATGGGTCCTCTCGGGCGCCTGCTCATAGACCCAGCCCAGGTCTTGCAATCCTTGCAAGGGGGGGAGTATGTTTATGTCAGATTCCATTAAACAGAACTGCTCCTCCCTCCACATCCCCATGCTATGTTATTAACAGCGCTGTTAATAGCATAAGCTCCAACTCCAGCTCTCCTGCTGGTTCTCTGGAGTTTTTCTTTGTGCTTTCCTCCTCTCTTCCTTTTTTTTTATATCACTTCACTCTATCTTTTTTTCCGCCTTGTACGCACATTGACTGTGCAACTTCATATTTAAATAAACGCAAACGATTTCCAATCAACCCACAAGAAAAGTGTTTATACTTATCTACGACGCCCCCCTACAAACAGTTAATTTTCGTTGTTTTTATACCCTGAGCCCATTGAAAATGGGAAATCAGGGTATAATGGTTTTGTTAAATGTATGTAACAGGCAGAAGGAGGCGTGTCAGACCCCACAAAGTATGTATATTCTTGATCAGGGCGACGAGCTGAGTCGATTTAGCCCTGTCCGTCTGTCTGTCTGTCCGTCCGTCCGTCCGTCTGTCCGTATGTTTGAACGCGTCGATTGAAGCATCTAGACAAGCTAGAGACTTGAATTTTTTTTGTTGGGTCCGTGGATAGCACGCGCAGGTCAAGTTTGTTACCAAAAAACGATATCTATTTTTGTTGTTTTGTTATCGATTTTTAACCTTATCGAAAACAGGTTATAAAATTATATCTCCCACACCTTTAGAGCAAGACCCCCTCACCTGCTGGTTCTCTGGAGTTTTTCTTTCTACTTTCCTCCTCTCTTCCTTTTTTTTATATCACTTCACTCTATCTTTTTTTCCGCCTTGTACGCACATTGACTGTGCAACTTCATATTTAAATAAACGCAAACGATTTCCAATCAACCCACAAGAAAAGTGTTTATACTTATCTACGACGCCCCCCTACAAACAGTTAATTTTCGTTGTTTTTATACCCTGAGCCCATTGAAAATGGGAAATCAGGGTATAATGGTTTTGTTAAATGTATGTAACAGGCAGAAGGAGGCGTGTCAGACCCCACAAAGTATGTATATTCTTGATCAGGGCGACGAGCTGAGTCGATTTAGCCCTGTCCGTCTGTCTGTCTGTCCGTCCGTCCGTCCGTCTGTCCGTATGTTTGAACGCGTCGATTGAAGCATCTAGACAAGCTAGAGACTTGAATTTTTTTTGTTGGGTCCGTGGATAGCACGCGCAGGTCAAGTTTGTTACCAAAAAACGATATCTATTTTTGTTGTTTTGTTATCGATTTTTAACCTTATCGAAAACAGGTTATAAAATTATATCTCCCAGACTTTTAGAGCAAGACCCCTCAAATACTTATTTTACCTTATTGCTTCTCTTCGGTTCCGAAACGCTTTTTATCTGTATTTGTGCCCTGTTCGGTTGACAAAGCTTGCCATTTCGTCAACTTCTTTACTCACTCTCCGAGTACGTACTCACTCTCCGAGTAATCTTCTGTCCCTAACGCAAACCTTTCCGACAGCTAACTTCTAGTTAGTCTCCATGTCGGATCGTTCTAGCCGATCGCAACTGAGTGCACCTCCTTCGCGTTTTATTAAGCGCAGTTCCTCTGCGTCTCCCATTCCGTCCGGGAAACAGCAGACTTCCAGCACACTCAAGCGTAGTCCGGTGGTAACTCGATCCGCTCCAAAGTCCACCATTCCATTGACTAAAATGTCGCTGTCCGAGTTCATTTCTGCTGCGGACAGGCTCATTAAATTTGGCCTGCATCGACCATTCCGGAGAGACTGGTGCTCCATGTTTCACCCTAAAAAGAATTATAATGCATACACCTTCAATCCAACTGGAGGGAGTACCACTACAGCAACCAGCACAGGCAAAATATCTTGGCATCACACTGGACAAGCGTCTAACATTTGGACCGCATCTAAAAATTGCGGTTAAAAAATGTCGCCACAGACTGCAACAACTGAAATGGCTCAACAATAAGAGGAGTAAGTTGCCGCTGAGATGCAAAAGAGCTGTCTACGTGCACTGTATTCTGCCGATATGGCTCTATGGAGTGCAGATCTGGGGGATTGCAGCCAAATCCAACTACAAACGGATACAGGTTTTGCAGAATCGGGTGCTAAGACAAATAACTAACTGCCCTTGGTATGTACGCGGTACTACACTCCATAGAGACCTCAAACTACTTTCAATAGAAGAGCAAATTGGAAGACATACAAGCAGGTACAGCGAAAGATTGCTGAGACACCGCAGCCTACTTGCCAGAGGTCTCCTTCCTGCCAGACCTCTAAGAAGACTCAAACGGCAAGGTTTTGCCAAGACGATTCAAAGTCAGTGATACAACCTTCATTGAATTCCTCGTACTATAATCGAGGTTTGGTCCAAATTAAACTTGTATTCAATTGTGTTGTTAAGGTACTAAATTATGATTGTACAGATTCTACACTTAATAAATAAGTCCAAAGTAAAGTAAAAAAGTCAACAGCCAGCTTAAAATCCTTCTCAGCCTAACCAAGGTCCCCAAAGAATCAGGCGCGGCTCTCAGAGAGTTGCATGGCACCATGAGCAGATGTGTCACTGCGATCGAGCATGCTCAAATCTCCACGGAGAATTTTTTTTTTTTTTTTTTTTTTTGTTTAATAAATCTTCATTGCAGCTCCTTGTCTTGCGACTCTACAGCGCATTTATAATTAAACCTTAACCTAATTTGTTGGCTAGAAGCCGGTATTTACATTATTTACAGTAGTAGTTGTTATGATTATTAGTCGAAGCCGTTCAAGTCGCCCAACTCCAGATCCTATACAGGCTGCCACTCCTCCGCTGACGATGTTAATGGACACAATATGGTCAGCATTCTCCCTACGGCGGTCATCGTGCTCTAAACGACGACCAAGGATTTCGAAGTCAAGGCGCTGATTGACCCGTGCAGTCTCACCAGTCGGATCAACGCTTCCTTGGCAAAGACATTGGGTCTTTCCGTCACAAGCGTTGGTCCAGGGCAAGTCTGCACGAGTCTCATTCGATCGAAGACCTCGCGCTTCGAGTTCGACGTGTTGTTCCAACTGGCCCCCAGCTGAACGCTCGGACGCCAATGCGGGCCATCAAGCGGGAAGCTGCGCCTCCAGGGATCACGCTCGCCGACAGCACCTGGTCACGCTTCCTTCCGGGGATCGTTCCAAGCACCGACGGCCTTCCAATGGCCCAAAACACCGTGTTCGGATGGGTCCTCTCGGGCGCCTGCTCATAGACCCAGCCCAGGTCTTGCAATCCTTGCAAGGGGGGGAGTATGTTTATGTCAGATTCCATTAAACAGAACTGCTCCTCCCTCCACATCCCCATGCTATGTTATTAACAGCGCTGTTAATAGCATAAGCTCCAACTCCAGCTCTCCTGCTGGTTCTCTGGAGTTTTTCTTTGTGCTTTCCTCCTCTCTTCCTTTTTTTTTATATCACTTCACTCTATCTTTTTTTCCGCCTTGTACGCACATTGACTGTGCAACTTCATATTTAAATAAACGCAAACGATTTCCAATCAACCCACAAGAAAAGTGTTTATACTTATCTACGACGCCCCCCTACAAACAGTTAATTTTCGTTGTTTTTATACCCTGAGCCCATTGAAAATGGGAAATCAGGGTATAATGGTTTTGTTAAATGTATGTAACAGGCAGAAGGAGGCGTGTCAGACCCCACAAAGTATGTATATTCTTGATCAGGGCGACGAGCTGAGTCGATTTAGCCATGTCCGTCTGTCTGTCTGTCCGTCCGTCCGTCCGTCTGTCCGTATGTTTGAACGCGTCGATTGAAGCATCTAGACAAGCTAGAGACTTGAATTTTTTTTGTTGGGTCCGTGGATAGCACGCGCAGGTCAAGTTTGTTACCAAAAAACGATATCTATTTTTGTTGTTTTGTTATCGATTTTTAACCTTATCGAAAACAGGTTATAAAATTATATCTCCCAGACTTTTAGAGCAAGACCCCTCAAATACTTATTTTACCTTATTGCTTCTCTTCGGTTCCGAAACGCTTTTTATCTGTATTTGTGCCCTGTTCGGTTGACAAAGCTTGCCATTTCGTCAACTTCTTTACTCACTCTCCGAGTACGTACTCACTCTCCGAGTAATCTTCTGTCCCTAACGCAAACCTTTCCGACAGCTAACTTCTAGTTAGTCTCCATGTCGGATCGTTCTAGCCGATCGCAACTGAGTGCACCTCCTTCGCGTTTTATTAAGCGCAGTTCCTCTGCGTCTCCCATTCCGTCCGGGAAACAGCAGACTTCCAGCACACTCAAGCGTAGTCCGGTGGTAACTCGATCCGCTCCAAAGTCCACCATTCCATTGACTAAAATGTCGCTGTCCGAGTTCATTTCTGCTGCGGACAGGCTCATTAAATTTGGCCTGCATCGACCATTCCGGAGAGACTGGTGCTCCATGTTTCACCCTAAAAAGAATTATAATGCATACACCTTCAATCCAACTGGAGGGAGTACCACTACAGCAACCAGCACAGGCAAAATATCTTGGCATCACACTGGACAAGCGTCTAACATTTGGACCGCATCTAAAAATTGCGGTTAAAAAATGTCGCCACAGACTGCAACAACTGAAATGGCTCAACAATAAGAGGAGTAAGTTGCCGCTGAGATGCAAAAGAGCTGTCTACGTGCACTGTATTCTGCCGATATGGCTCTATGGAGTGCAGATCTGGGGGATTGCAGCCAAATCCAACTACAAACGGATACAGGTTTTGCAGAATCGGGTGCTAAGACAAATAACTAACTGCCCTTGGTATGTACGCGGTACTACACTCCATAGAGACCTCAAACTACTTTCAATAGAAGAGCAAATTGGAAGACATACAAGCAGGTACAGCGAAAGATTGCTGAGACACCGCAGCCTACTTGCCAGAGGTCTCCTTCCTGCCAGACCTCTAAGAAGACTCAAACGGCAAGGTTTTGCCAAGACGATTCAAAGTCAGTGATACAACCTTCATTGAATTCCTCGTACTATAATCGAGGTTTGGTCCAAATTAAACTTGTATTCAATTGTGTTGTTAAGGTACTAAATTATGATTGTACAGATTCTACACTTAATAAATAAGTCCAAAGTAAAGTAAAAAAGTCAACAGCCAGCTTAAAATCCTTCTCAGCCTAACCAAGGTCCCCAAAGAATCAGGCGCGGCTCTCAGAGAGTTGCATGGCACCATGAGCAGATGTGTCACTGCGATCGAGCATGCTCAAATCTCCACGGAGAATTTTTTTTTTTTTTTTTTTTTGTTTAATAAATCTTCATTGCAGCTCCTTGTCTTGCGACTCTACAGCGCATTTATAATTAAACCTTAACCTAATTTGTTGGCTAGAAGCCGGTATTTACATTATTTACAGTAGTAGTTGTTATGATTATTAGTCGAAGCCGTTCAAGTCGCCCAACTCCAGATCCTATACAGGCTGCCACTCCTCCGCTGACGATGTTAATGGACACAATATGGTCAGCATTCTCCCTACGGCGGTCATCGTGCTCTAAACGACGACCAAGGATTTCGAAGTCAAGGCGCTGATTGACCCGTGCAGTCTCACCAGTCGGATCAACGCTTCCTTGGCAAAGACATTGGGTCTTTCCGTCACAAGCGTTGGTCCAGGGCAAGTCTGCACGAGTCTCATTCGATCGAAGACCTCGCGCTTCGAGTTCGACGTGTTGTTCCAACTGGCCCCCAGCTGAACGCTCGGACGCCAATGCGGGCCATCAAGCGGGAAGCTGCGCCTCCAGGGATCACGCTCGCCGACAGCACCTGGTCACGCTTCCTTCCGGGGATCGTTCCAAGCACCGACGGCCTTCCAATGGCCCAAAACACCGTGTTCGGATGGGTCCTCTCGGGCGCCTGCTCATAGACCCAGCCCAGGTCTTGCAATCCTTGCAAGGGGGGGAGTATGTTTATGTCAGATTCCATTAAACAGAACTGCTCCTCCCTCCACATCCCCATGCTATGTTATTAACAGCGCTGTTAATAGCATAAGCTCCAACTCCAGCTCTCCTGCTGGTTCTCTGGAGTTTTTCTTTGTGCTTTCCTCCTCTCTTCCTTTTTTTTTATATCACTTCACTCTATCTTTTTTTCCGCCTTGTACGCACATTGACTGTGCAACTTCATATTTAAATAAACGCAAACGATTTCCAATCAACCCACAAGAAAAGTGTTTATACTTATCTACGACGCCCCCCTACAAACAGTTAATTTTCGTTGTTTTTATACCCTGAGCCCATTGAAAATGGGAAATCAGGGTATAATGGTTTTGTTAAATGTATGTAACAGGCAGAAGGAGGCGTGTCAGACCCCACAAAGTATGTATATTCTTGATCAGGGCGACGAGCTGAGTCGATTTAGCCATGTCCGTCTGTCTGTCTGTCCGTCCGTCCGTCCGTCTGTCCGTATGTTTGAACGCGTCGATTGAAGCATCTAGACAAGCTAGAGACTTGAATTTTTTTTGTTGGGTCCGTGGATAGCACGCGCAGGTCAAGTTTGTTACCAAAAAACGATATCTATTTTTGTTGTTTTGTTATCGATTTTTAACCTTATCGAAAACAGGTTATAAAATTATATCTCCCACACCCTCAAATTTTGCATATAGATTAATGTGAATTTTATGCAATTTCTATTTTTTTATTTTTTGGATACAGGCTCTTTTTACGAATTAGCCCCCCCCCCCCCTCCACTGCTCCACTCATGGAGAGTCTGTTGCAAATATAACCATGTGAATAAATTAGCATTTTTAAAAAATGTAAAAAATTCAATAAAATCATATGCTGAAAGTTTCATCAAATTCCGTTAAGGCAGTCCCGATTTATTAAACAAAACGTTTAGTTGTACGTGGCAAGCAGCGACGCGCAGTAAAAAACATTTACATACATATATTCTCACATACACACATTGAAACGAGCAAGCGCGTCTGCTTATGCATGTGCACAAATAAATTCAATTCTATCATATTCTTCAACCAAATCTGTGTATGAATTGTACTTGTATTTGTCATATATCGCCCCTTACACGCATACATTGAAACAGACCACCGTTTTTGTATGTACACATACTCATACGTTCATATGCGCGCATTTCAGCATATTCTAAGAATTACAATTGCGATTGATCTGCTTCTTTAGCTTCTTTAGTTTTGAATTTGTAACATAACGCCCTTGTAGTAGTACTTTGCGTTTTGCCAACAAGCAACGCAATACTGGTGTAGCGTAGTGGGTAGACGCAAAGCGCAAAGCGAAAATTAAATAAATAAATGCAAGCTATATAGCGTATTAAATATTGCAAATCGGACGGGGCTAAGGGGATCTCCTAGTCGGGCACCTCCGACTAGAGTTTTCTTACTTGTTTTCCTTATTTTAAATATACAAAAAACTGTTTAATATTATAAAAAAAAAATTGTTGATAAATGTGTGTTAAGAAATTATTTTCAACTAAAAAATATAATATTGATTTTCAATATGTACTTTATTTCCAAAATTATTACATTTTGCTTAAAGCTAGCTTATTTTTAATTATACAGAGTTTTAGACAGCTGAGATATAATATAATAGAAATTAATTTAAAACATTGTGTGAAATATTTACATGGTAAAGGAAAATGGATGAAAAAAACCTTTAGTTTCGTCTTAAATATTAACTTAAAACTAAAAGGGAAAGGAAGGCACTTTTGGCATTACTATATTGAAATAGTAGGTCAAGGGCCCTATTGACCCGTATCTTGGGTTAAATATGATTTTGTAATTATGAACTTGGCTTTTGAGAGAGTGATGAGCTCATCAATCGTTTTGACATTCGCTATTTTATGCAGTGATATGGTTCTGTGATATCGTGGTAGATTGAGGATAATTTTTAATGTTTTATTTTTAGCAACTTGGAGTTTTCTCAAATGTGTTAATGCCGAAGTATTCCATATTTCAGATCCGTACATTATCATTGGAAGTATAATAGATTTGTAAATTGTTAACTTATTTTTAGTTTAAAGTTTAGAATAACGGTTTATGAAAGGGTAAAGAATACAAATAGTTTTGTTAATTTTGTCTATGATATTGCTTATATGGGCACTAAATAATAGTTTTTTATCTAATCTAATTCCTAAATATTTAACAGATTCCTCCCATGAAATTTTAATATCGTTTAGTTCAAGATCTAAAGTGGGTAGGAAACATGACTTTCGTTTTTTGGTAAAAAATAAAGCTTTGGTTTTGTTGGCATTGAGCTTTATTTTCCAACTATAAAAGTATTCATATAAACAGTTTAGAGAGTGTTGCAAATTATTGTGAATATTCGAGAAATGTGCACCAGAGGAATATATTATAGTGTCATCGGCAAAGATTAAAGCTTTGGATCTTAACGTCCTGGGGAAGTCAAAAGTGTAAATATTGTATAGAATAGGACCGAGGACAGAACCTTGAGGGACTCCTGCGCAGATGGATATTTTTGGCAAAAATAGTTTCATTCAAATATACGCAGAAATGTCTATCAGTCAGAAAACTTTTAATTATGTGGGTCAGGTAAGCTGGAGTGTTACAAGCTCTCAGTTTGTGGATAAGACCATCATGCCAAACAGTGTCAAAGGCAGCTTCGACATCCATAGTTACCAAACCAACGAATTTCTTTTCAGCTAATTTGGCTTTGACAAAGTTTGTCAATTTGTCCAAAGGAAATATGCAGCTATGGAGCGCTCTAAATCCATATTGTATTGGTGGTAAAATATTATTAGCTTCCAGGTGAGTGTTTAATCTGACCTTGATCAGGCGATCGAATATTTTCGATAAACCACAAAGAAGGCTAATCGGACGATAGCTCAAGGGAGAACTAGGAGGTTTACCTGATTTTCCAATTGGAATTATCTTGGCAGTTTTCCATACAGAAGGAAAATAACTGATTTTTAAACAATTATTATAAAGCAGTGTAATAAATTCAATTGCATTTGCCGACAAATTTTTAAGACAAATATTAGGTATTTTGTCTAATCCGGGTGATTTTTTGTTTTTGAGACACTTTATTATATATTTAACTTCTAAAGTTGAAACAATGGGAGGGTCACACACATGGTTGGCCTCAGTAGCAAGTTCAATGAGTGAATTTTGCACTAACTCAGCAGTAGTGATACTTGAGAAGGTTTCAGTAATGTGATGTTTAGACTCAAATATGGCACAGAGACAGTTTGCTTTATCTAAGCTGGTGGTGTAGACCTTATCTTCATGATTGAAACAGGGAATATATTGCTTTTTGTTTTTTATTATTTTAGTGAGCTTCCAGAAGGGCTTTGAGTTATATTCGAGTTTAGACAACTTTTCGCCCCAAATGATATTGTTATGATTATATAGTTCCTGCTTTATCACTCTATTTAAGTGGTTTATTCTAGCTTTATAGATTGGCAGTCTGGTTCTGATCCATTGTCTCTGGACAGCATTTCTGGTTACAATAATGTCTGTTATTCTAGCTGGAAGTTTTCGGGTTTGTTGCTTGACTTGTTTTCTAGGAGTGCAGTGCTCAACTGCCTGAGTAATTTTTTGTGTAATGGTCTTAGTCATACTGTCAATTATTTCTCTATTTGGGACGATGGTTCTAAAAGCATTTAGGTCACGTTTGATTGTTTTAGAAAGAGTACGTTTAAACTTTTCCCAGTTACACCTAAAATATTGAAGATAGGTCTCAATAAAGTCGACATTTGTATCAATTGCCAATTTGCAGATAATTGGCAAATGATCAGATGAGAGGTCATTGAGTACTTTGGGATGAGAGAGCTTTCTGGGTTGATTTGACAGAAAAAGATCAAGAATGGATGACTTTCCTTTGTAGCTTGGAGGTATGTAAGTAGGATCACTGGAGTGGAGTAAAGTGAATTTGCCCAATGTAGAGAGGTCATAAAAGGTATTGCCGAAAGAATTTGCTCGAGAGCAGTTCCAATGTCTGTTTCTGCAGTTTAGATCCCCTCCTACAATAAAGTTGTCATTTATACGAGAAAAATTTAGTAGATCTGCTTTAAACATATCTTTTACGTGTTTAGTTACATTTTGAGTGTTACATTGGCTGATTAGGCACTTGGCTGATATACCAGGAAAATATGCTGCATAGATTTGGATAGATGTTTGGGAGTTAAGACAAACCTTGATACCAATATTTTCAATTACGTGCGTAGCAATGTTCTGAATCTGAATGTGCTTAATCGATTTTTTAACTAAGATTGCTACACCCCCACCTCTATTTGCTAAACGATCATTTCTATAGACCAAGTAATTAGGGATAAGGAATCTGTTATTTTGCGTCAGCCATGTTTCGCTGACAAGACATATATCGATTTGGTTTCGATTTAAAAATTCAATTAATTCTAAACGTTTATTGGAAACGGCACGTGCATTCCATGCCATAATTTTAAGAAAGTTGAGCGAACTATTTATACACATATTTTAACGCTAACTCAGTAATTATATTGAATTGGTCATGTTTAGTTTTGCAGCCTTTAAGTTTGCTGATGAGTTCTCTTGTGAGGGAGGTGATTTCTTCGAGAGTAAAAAGATCAGGATTTGTTGGTTCGTTTAGCCCATTTGTGACGACCCGGCTATAACTTACGGAATGCTTATCGATTGGAATGACATTTGCTCTTGTCATTAACGGTTGGGCATAGTTGCTTATTTTATTATTATTGTTGATTTTACCATGTTTCGATCTTTTCACCAAGAGCGACTGGTAGGAAAGTCGGCAAGGACAGTTGGCATCAGTTGATGGATGGGGTCCTTTGCAATTTGCACACGACACAGCCGTCTTGTTTGTACATTCAGAGGTTAGATGGTTTTCAGCACAGTGCGCGCAAGAAGTTTTTATTTCGCATTGTTTGGCTCCGTGTCCATATAATTGGCACTTGTAGCACTGCGTCAATTTGTTATTGATTTTGGTTTTGTATTCCCAACGTACTTTGGTGTGGTTTACGTGGGAGTAGTCATTCCGCAGTTGCTTAACAGTTACGCTCTTGGGAGAGAAGTACACAATATACAGAATAAGGTTATAACCATTCCTTGTAGTTTTTTCAATCAGTTTTACATCAGTACAGCTGAGGCCAAGATTAAGAAGCATGTCTTTGACATCTTTGCAAGGTTGTTTGTCCAAACCAGAGAGAACTGCCTTGTAAGGCCTGGAATGTCTAGTCTCGTAGGTAAAGAATTCACACTTATTCTCTCTCAGCTTCATGAGTGTCTTATTGAAGTCATCTTCCGATTTTAAATATATTTTGTGTCCGATTGAAATTGATTTTATAAAATATTCACTTATTACATTTTTTGCAAGAAGATCGTGGACAAACTTAGATGTTTGTTTAATTACAGTTATTGGTGGCATTTTAACAGCAACTCCAGACTTAGGCTCATCATCGATGGCGCTTGTGATATTAACATCCCCTATAGTCTGTAGTGGACGAAAGTAGTTGGTATAATTGTTTCCAGAACTGTTGTTCGGTGAATGGTCTTTAGCACGAGGCATCTTGCAGTTGGCAGGTGCAGTAGCACCGCCGGGCAACAAATTTCGTCGTTTTATGATTGTTTATTTTGTCGTTGCTATGAAAATAAACTGATAAGGCGAGCTATTTTTAGCAAAAGCACCGTTAGTTTTGTAGAAGAGAGGGAATAGATAATCCGTTGATTTTATGTCGACCGCACACGTTGAGTGTAAGCAAGAGACTGATGAATATATATAATATTGATAAAAATACTATTATTTATCATATTTATTCTCTATCAAAGTCGCTCAATAGGCCTGTACGCATAGTTTTATATATATATATATATATATATATATATATATATATATATATATATATATATATATATATATAGAGAGAGAGAGAGAGAGAGAGAGAGAATAAATATGATAAATAATATATATATATACATCTTGTTATGTATATATATAGTGACTAAATAAGTTCCTGTGACCTGGTGGTTAGTTCCGGTCCTGTCCACTATGTGAATTGTGGCGCCTTTGATGATTCTGCATTTGATTGCAGAAGGTGGTGCTCTTTCTAGAAGCGCAGTCGCGCACGGCGAAGGTTTTTCTCCGACAATCGGCCATCACGTCGCCTTCTTCTAAATCTATTATTACATTATTATGCTGAACGGGAAAAATATTGATTTTTTCAGTGTAACTTAGGTCTAGGGAATTTGATTAAAAAATATAGCAGTTGGGAATTTTGTAGTTTTATTATTAGAGACCTATAGTAGGTCTGTTATGCTTACATTGGTGAGTTTCTCATTTAATTCTTTTACGTCAATGCTGTCAAGTATGAGTGGGCTAATTAAATTTATTTTTGCAAGTTAAATGGAAAGAATTAAATCTTCTAGGTCCCTAGGTCATTCTATTTTTCGCCAAGGTAGTAGTAGAAAAGTGTTCGACTTCAACATCTGGTTTTTGGATTGCGTTAAGAGTTCTTGAAATCTCGTTGAGTCTTTCTTGAATATTGTTGTTGATCTCAATTTTTTAAGAGTATTAATTTAAGTGGCTATGTGTTGTAAGTCGGTCTTAAGTACTTTTCTCATATGGTCTTTGGGTAATTTGTCCACTAAAATCTATGTCTCGTCAGCGAATGTCTCGTATATTGTCAAGTTAGTCGTGTGTCCCATGTAGCCGTATTCGTCCCAAATCATCACGATCTTTTATTATAGGTATGTAGTCAGCGTGCGTATAGTTACAAAGTCTCGAAGTCGCGTCGGTTCTAGTCAGTCACTATTGTTAAGGCTGAAATATGTGCTATCCTAAGGTATATGAATGTTATTATTGAAAATGTATATAAAAAAGGGTTAAAAAATGAGAAAATTGGTTTACTTAAGGTTGTCTTTTTTTGTGTCATTTAGGGACACACTGGTACATTCGCGTTTCTCTAGTGCTCCCGGCAAAGTAATTATTGACCTGAACGCCGCCACCAGAATTATCTGGAAACGGCACAGTCAATAGGTGCGTGGACGCCGCGCATCATACTTTCATAGGGTACTGCAGAATTTCAAAGAAAATACGCTATAGAGAAAAACAAATTTTTCTCAGCGCACGTGCGCGCGTATTTTGTTTTGGTTTTTTCCAAACAAAACAAAAAAAAAAAAAAGAAAAATCTGCTGTGCAAATCATTTGGGCATTTGTAAGAAAGCTCAACTGATTTGTGTCTACGGAAACGTCATCATCCAAGAAAAAAAGCATACTTCTAGGGCGAAGTAATATAAAATTGCAATGTCCACTGACAGTCTAACAGCAGAATCCGAAAGGATTAAGGCAGCAATGCAGAGCAGACTCGATGCACGAATGGCTGAATTACTTGCTAAAAGCAACGACTCGTCTCTGAAGAACATTGATGTGGCATCCATCCAAGGTCCGAAGACATCAAGCATAAAACGCAAGCAGCTAAGCTCCCCTGAAATAGCTAGAAAAAAATCTTCCGTGCTCAATCAACCGAGCACTAACGAAGCTGCGGCAGAAAGACAAAACAAATTTGCACTTCTTGATCAAGAGGACGAAGAAGACTGCGAAATGGTAGTAGTCGCAAAAGCCGATGAGCAGCAGCCAGCCGAAAAACCCAAAGCTCGACCGCCCCCTATTTGGTGCCCGGACATTAGATCAGTTGTTAAACAACAACAAGTCATTGACGAAGTCATCGATCCCAAATCGTATGTCATCAAGCCAAAAAGGAATAATATTGGAGTCCTTACAAGCTGCAGTGATGACTACCGTGCGGTGGTAAAGCACCATTCAAAGCTTGGATTGCAGTTCTGCATAAAAGGTCTGCACTCAAGCACGGACGTGGACCAGATAAAGTCAGATATTGGTTTAAAGGGGCATACAGTTGACAACATATTCAACCCGCTCAGCCGGATCGATAAAACGCCCTTAAACATATTTTTTGTTGATCTGGCGCAGGCCACAAACAACAAGCAAGTCCACGACCTCCGCATTATTGCTCGTTAAAGATGCACGGTGGAGCTACCGAGGAAATTCAACGATCTCACGCAATGTCACCGTTGCCAGGAATTTGGGCACACACAGCGCTACTGCCACAAGGCTCCCAGATGTGTGCGATGCGCCGGAAAGCATTCTTCTAAGGATTGCCTCCGAGCAAGGGACCAACCTCCAATCTGTGCTCACTGTGAGGAACAGCACCCGGCGAATTACAGGGGTTGCCATGTTTACAAGCGACTCCTAAAGGCACAGGCTCCAGCGCAAAAACGGAATCCGACACAAGCCTTCAATGCTGTCCCGCGCTGGGCTGACAAAGGCCATCTAACATTGCCCACTGAATTGCCCACTAGTGGACTATCATATGCCCAAGCTACTAGAGGAGAAAAAGCCCAGCCAGCATCTTACAAGCCTGATACAAGCATTATTGAGCTTCTTCAACAACAGCAGCGACAATTTGATATTATTAATGCTGAAATCAAAGCAATGCGAGAGCAGCAAGCCCTGCAAGCAAACGTTATGACCAGCCTTATGGCTCTCATCGCAAAACTCAGCTCCAAATAATGGCTCTTCGCGTGGGCATATGGAACGCTAATGGCTTGAGCAGCAAAGCTCAAGAATTAGCCGTCTTCTTATCACGGAAAAACATCGATGTTATGCTAATTGCAGAAACACGTGAATGCCCCACGCTAAAAATCTTCGGATTCGAACACTATCATGCTCATGGTGGTGGAGCAAACAGTTTTGGAGGATCCTCGCTGCTTATCCGCTCAACTCTGGCACACACCCAGATGCAATGTAGAGAGGCTCTTGAACGAGCAGATACTCCAGCTGGGGTAGAATTTCAGCTATGGCGGTACACGCGAAACATCAAAAGGCAGTCCTTACGTCGTCACCCCATCCTGAGCGCTACGAGTGAGTGGCTCACCGGAGATGAAGCGCAGGCCGAAGCCTTTGCTGATCACCTCTATGAGCAATTCTCGCCGCTGCTAACAACCGAGATATCTGACCTTGAGAGCATCAGAAGAACTGCGAACTCTCCTATCCCAGAAGGTATCCCCATCGAAGTATGCACAAAGGCAGAGGTTGTCAAGCTGATGAAAGCTGTAAAAGCTAAAAAGGCGCCGGGACATGACCGAATCGATGGCAAAGTTCTCAGGGCACTCCCTGAATCAACTATAGACTACTTCGTAGTACTATGCAACGCCATCCTTCGCATTCCGTACTTTCCGTCCTGCTGGAAACGAGCTGAGATAATCATGATCCCGAAACCTGGAAAACCCGAAAAGGAAATTGCTTCTTACAGGCCCATCAGCTTACTACCGGTACTCTCCAAAATATTCGAAAGAATACCACTGCGAAGAGTGCTTAACGAGCTGAATCAAAGAAAGACCATACCAGAGCATCAATTTGGCTTCAGGAGACAGCACGGTACGCCAGAGCAAGTGCATCGAGTTGTTAACCACATTCTCAGCGCGGTTGAAAACAAGGAATACTGTTCTGCAGTGTTTCTCGATGTTAAGCAGGCCTTCGATCGGGTGTTGCATCTGGGTCTCCTTAACAAGATTAGGAAAGCCCTACCTGTCTCCCACTTCAAGCTGCTGGCCTCCTATCTATCAGAAAGAAGCTTCAAGGTTCTAAGAGGACAGACAAAATCGTCGAGTCGACCAGTCAGAGCAGGCGTGCCCCAAGGTAGTGTGCTTGGCCCAACATTATACACACTCTACACCGCTGACATGCCGTTGCCCCCAAGTAACAGCGATATGCTTATAGCGACGTACGCAGACGATACCGCCATACTGAGTCGCAATAAATCGCCCGAAGTAGCCTCTAGTCAAATGCAAGTTTACTTGCAGGATCTCAATCGGTGGCTAACTCGCTGGAGCATCGGAATTAACGCCCAGAAGTCCACGCACATCACATTTGCAACTAGAAGGGGAGTCTGCCCCGAAGTGACTCTAGGAGCT
The DNA here is from genome assembly GCA_035045145.1 of Drosophila meridionalis. Taxonomy (NCBI): domain Eukaryota; kingdom Metazoa; phylum Arthropoda; class Insecta; order Diptera; family Drosophilidae; genus Drosophila; species Drosophila meridionalis. Next base: position 3,264,796 of record JAWNPG010000019.1, on the reverse strand, counting down.
CCAATACCACGAGCAAACAAGGTGAAGTACCTGGGAGTCACTCTGGATAAGAGACTGACCTATGGCCCGCACATAAGTGAGACAGTCAAAAAGTGCAAGTTTAAATTAAAAAAACTTGACTGGATGCTAAGAAGCGATAGCCCTCTGTCACTACGCAGTAAGAGGCATATATACAACGCAATAGTGGCACCTGTCTTCACCTATGCAATGCCTTTATGGGGGTCTGCTGCAAGAACTCACATCAAAAAAGTTCAAACCACACAAAACAAAGCACTAAGGACATGGACCAGAGCCGAACGGTACGTCAGAAACGAAACACTGCACACCGACCTCAAGATGCCGACAATTGCTGAACTCATTGGCCGACACAGCACTAGGTACGCGGATAGAATATCCGCCCACCCAAACCAGCTTACAGCCAATTTAGCTACCAACACCATCAACAGAAGACTGAAAAGATCACACCCCTTGGACCTGAGAAGTGACCTAAATTAAAGTAATTTTTTAGCAATAAAGGCATTAAGCCACTTTAATAGCTAAGGTACCCTTATAAATGCGCTATAGAGTCCACGACAAAAGCTGCAATAAAACTATATTAAAAAAAAAAAAAAAAAAAAAAAAAAAAAAAAAAACAAAACTTAAGGTTGTCCTTATGGACCACCCACCCCTTTATAAGGTCCGTAACACCTGAGGTCTGCTTCAACCACTGCTTCGGTGAATAATCTCTTATTGGACCTTACCCATACTTTCTCACCTATACGTACGTACGTTTTTATACCCTGAGCCCATTGAAAATGGGAAATCAGGGTATAATGGTTTTGTTAAATGTATGTAACAGGCAGAAGGAGGCGTGTCAGACCCCACAAAGTATATATATTCTTGATCAGGGCGACGAGCTGAGTCGACTTAGTCCTGTCCGCCTATCTGTCCGTCCGTCTGTCCGTCCGTCCGTCGGTCTGTATGTTTGAACGCGTCGATTGAAGCATCTAGACAAGCTAGAGACTTGAATTTTTTTTGTTGGGTGCGTGTATAGCACGCGCAGGTCAAGTTTACTTCGTATGAACGATAACTACTTTTGTTGTAATGTTATCAATTTTAATGCTTATCGAAAATACGTTTTTAAGTCGTGGATTGTACATCGTTTGAGCTAGAGACTTCAAATTTTCTGTGTTATTGCTTGTAATGAATTCGGAGATTATGTTATTTTTAGATTTTGGATGCCACGCCCCATGCGCCCCCTCAATAGCCCCCTATTTGTAAAAAGCGCAAATAATATACTAGAAACCTGTGCTTTGGCAAATGCACACATATGAATGCCATGAATAAGTCGTGAAAGTTTGATGCAGATAGTCTATGGCTAAGAAAAGTTATTAAACAATTAAGTTTCCATAGTTATGCTCACATTGCAGCCGAAGCGCAGTCGTTGCACCAACTGCGCATTTGGCAGAGCGCGCGGCCATGCGAGCATGCATATGTGTGTGTGTGTATATGTTGTTTTTATGCATGCTTAAAAAGAGCGTAAAATGATTTGATATTCTTCACTGGGCTAAGGGTATCTTCTAGTCGAGCAGTCTCGACTAGAGCACTCTTACTTGTTGAACCCTGATTTTGTTATGTTGCTCTAAAGACTTTTCTTGTGCTGACGTCAGATTGTTTTTTATCTGCACAGCAACATTTATAGGGATATTATGAATGATTTCTACCGGTTTTTCTTTGTTACTGAATAAACCGACTTATTGTACTTAATTGTCGCAAGGAGAATGTTGTCAATGGTATCGTTAATGTGATTTCCGTTTTATAGACAACGACTTATGTCCCCTAAGGTGCCGTAAAACGCTCGACTTGCCCGTTAGATGTACTATGTAAGGAAGGTGCGTTTACGATCACAATGTAAAAGTTGTTTGATAACATTGTTCTGATGGTCTCTGTGTTGAGCAATTTTTCGTTATCGCAGTAGATTGTTTCAGAAGCTCCAAGAATGTAGCATTTACTTCCACAATTGCGCGTGATAGTATTGGTTGAACGACACCGAATTTACAAAATTTGTCGATACAGGTTTGGAAGTATTTCCCACCTGTGGAGTAAATGTCAACATGCATCATTTCTCCAGCATTTGAAGGTATAGGGGTTTTTCCTAGTTCTGGCCTGGTCGGGTGTCGGTTGTGTTTGTTCATAGCGCATATTTGACAGTTTGCTGCTATTTCAGTTGTTAAGCGGCCTATTTTTGGAAGAAAAAAAATGCTCCGCTATAGCTATTTTCCTTTATTCTGCAATGTCTGATATATCTATCACGAGCCTTTTAGAAAGTCGAAAAGTTGTTGAGGGGAATTCCTTCTTTAGATTATGTTGGATGAAGTCTAGAATAGGAAGTTCACAATATATTGCATTAGTCACTTTGGAGTTTACAACCTCTCGTAGAGTCTGTATTAGTGTGTTGCGATTGGAAAACTGTATAACGTGTCGGGTCTTTGTGCTAAACATAACATATGTCTTATGTTGTGGAACAGTGCTTTCCTCCAGTATAATCTGGTTTCGGAAGCAGTTTACCGTTTTATATGTTGTCTTAATTGTGTAAGTTAGAGATTCTTCGCTGTGAATCGTAGCGTCATCGGAATCCGCCGTGTCCTCCAGAGCGTTGATATCTTGGCGAGACAGAGCGTCTGCCATAAGGTTTTCTTTGCCTGGTTTATAAATTATGTTTGCGTTATGATCATCAATAAAAGCCTTCCAGCGCTTTATTTGGGCATTCGGGTTTTTATCTGACACCGCGAATGTCAGTGGCTGGTGGTCTGTGTAGATGTTAAGGTTTTTAACACCGTACAAGTAATTTCAGAGATTTTTTAGTGCCCACACAATGGCCAAGAGCTCTCTCTTATTTGGGGCAAAGTCTCGCAATGTGCGTGAGATCATTGTTATAGGGCGTCCGACTTGAGATAGTACAGAACCGATCCTTTGGCCTGACGCTTCTGTTATCAAGTCAAATGTTTTTTAAATCGGGATATGCCAACAGCACATCCTCGGAAGTTAGCAATTTGTTAAAAGCGACTAACTATGATTGGTTTAATTCAATTTTTACCGCCCTTGACTGGTTGGCACTTATTTTTCCATTTTCGCCTTTCAAGATCTCCGTAAGGGGTCTTGCAATGTTGGCGAATCCTGCTATGAAGCATCTGTTATAACTAGTTATACTAAAAATGATCGAAGACTGAATAAAGTTTTAGGCGGTTGAAAATATTTTATGGCTCTCACTTTGTCGGCCGAAGTTTGAATTGCGCCTCTACGTACTGTGAATCTCAAGTATTCTACGCTCTTTTTGAAGAACTTAAATTTCTCTTGAGAAACTCTCATCTCAGCATCCCTAAGATTTTCCAGACCAATTCAATATGTTTGACATTTTCTTTCTTATTTGGTGAGAAAATGATTACGTCATCCTATAATTTTGTGTTTGTGTTTTTTTGAAAATAATAAGAACCGAAATTTTCGTGTTGACCATTTTGACGCCAGTTCTGGTTTTTTTGGCCATTTGTCTTTTGAGTTTTTTCCTCCGAGTACTTTGAAAAGTTCGCTGCATAAATTCCCTCTTCATTGATCCATTCAGCTTCTTGAGCTAAAGCTAGAGCAGAGGGAAGGTCTTTGGGTTGTGCCGGAAAAACGGCCCACCTCAGTGATGTTCTGATTTTCTGAGTCCCGAAACAATAACCCCCTATTAGTAAAAAGTGCAAATCAAATACTAGAGATTTAGACTTTAGCAATTACACACATATGAGTGCTATTAATAAGTTGTGAAAGTTTGATGCAGTTAGTCCATCACTAAGAAATGTTATTAAACAATTAATTTCCCATAGTAATGCCCACATTACTGCCCAACCGCAGTCGCTTCGTAGTTAGCAGAGCGCACGCTTATGCATGGAAGTTATCACCCCGCTGCTCAGGCAAATCTAATAAGCAAGTGTTCTCAGAAAATCCGACAATCCTACAATCCGACAATCCGACAAGTGGCAACCGAATTACAATTGTCTACCTTTTGTCAGCAATGCGAATGACGCGAGGAAAGAAAAGTATGTAAAGAAACGGTTAATAAGTGAAGTGAGCCCGCTACTTGGTTTCACAATTCCGATATAGAATCAGCCAATCTTGGGAGCTTTTAAAGATAAGGGAAGCTTTAGAATAAGCATAAGCTGACTAGCATCATAAGATCTTATCTTGTAACAAGTTCGATTTTGGGTTTAATAAATGAACACTACATTCACAAAATAAAAACAAGTAAGAAAACTCTAGTCGGAGGTGCCCGACTAGGAGATCCCCTGAGCCCCATCCGATTTGCATTGTTTAATACGCTGTATAGCTTGCATATAACATTAAATTTTCCAAAATTAAATAATTAATTTTGAAATTTTATTCAACTAGAATGTATGTAAATCAAAAATAAATAAATAACTAAATAAATAAACAAATCAACAAAAAAAAAAACATCACCGCACCTGGACTCGAACCTACATCTATTTACTACAAATGTAACGTTAAAGCGCATCATCTCAACTAGTTACAACCAAATTTGAAAAAAAAAATTTAAAAAGTTACGCTGTTGTCACTGGGTTTCGAGCTCGGGACTTTTCGTTTACGCGCTATGCGTCTATCCACTACGCTACATCAGCATTGCGTTGTTTGTTGGCAAAACGCAAAGTAGTACTACAAGGCTATATGTGACATATACAAAACTAAAGAAGCTAAAGAAGCAGATCAATCGCAATTGTGATTCTTAGAATATTCTGAAATGCGCGCATATGAACGTATGAGTATGTGTACTTACAAAAACAGTGGTCTGTTTCAATGTATGCGTGTATAGGGCGATATATGACAAATACAAATACAATTCAAACACAGAGTTGGTTGAAGAATATGATAGAATTGAATTTATTTGTGCACATGCATAAGCAGACGCGCTTGCTCGTTTCAATGTGTGTATGTAAGAATATATGTAAAGGTTTTAGCTGCGCGTCGCTGCTTGCCACGTGCAGCTAAACGTTTTGTTTAATAAATCGGGACTGACTTAACGGAATTTGATGAAACTTTTAGCATATGATTTTATAAAAATACTAATTTAGTCACATGGTTATATTTGCAACAGACTCTCCATGAGTTGAAAAATGTGTGGAGTGGGGGGAGGGGGGTGGGGTTAATTAGTAAAAAGAGCCGGTATCCAAAAAATAAAAAAATAGAAATTGCATAAAATTCACATGAATATGCAAAATTTGAGGGGTCTAGCTCTAAAGGTGTGGGAGATGGAATTTTATAGCCTGTTTTCGATAAGGTTTAAAATCGATAACAAAACAACAAAAATAGATATCGTTTTTCGGTAACAAACTTGACCTGCGCGTGCGGACCCAACAAAAAAAAAATTCAAGCCTCTAGCTTGTCTAGATGCTTCAATCGTACTGACAGACGGACGCACAGACGGGCGGACGGACGGACGGACAGACGGACAGACAGATAGACGGACAGGGCTAAATCGACTCAGCTCGTCGCCCTGATCAAGAATATATATACTTTGTGGGGTCTGACACGCCTCCTTGATAACAGAACCGATCCTTTGGCCTGACGCTTGTGTTATCAAGTCAAATGTTTTTTAAATCGGGATATGCCAACAGCACATCCTCGGAAGTTAGCAATTTGTTAAAAGCGACTAACTATGATTGGTTTAATTCAATTTTTACCGTCCTTGACTGGTTGGCACTTATTTTTCCATTTTCGCCTTTCAAGATCTCCGTAAGGGGTCTTGCAATGTTGGCGAATCCTGCTATGAAGCATCTGTTATAACTAGTTATACTAAAAATGATCGAAGACTGAATAAAGTTTTAGGCGGTTGAAAATATTTTATGGCTCTCACTTTGTCGGCCGAAGTTTGAATTGCGCCTCTACGTACTGTGAATCTCAAGTATTCTACGCTCTTTTTGAAGAACTTAAATTTCTCTTGAGAAACTCTCATGCCAGCATCCCTAAGATTTTCTAGACCAATTCAATATGTTTGACATTATCTTTCTTATTTGGTGAGAAAATGATTACGTCATCTTTTAATTTTGAGTGCTTCTATAGCCCTGAGTGGGTTGCCTAAAGCGTGAAGAAGAGTCGACTGCAGGTCCGCGGTTTGATTTTTGAGAAGGGAAGCGCTATTTAGAACTACTTGGCTTCTGTTGGTTTGTGTTTTTTTTTAAATAATAAGAACCGAAATTTTCGTGTTGACCATTTTGACGCCAGTTCTGTTTTTTTTTGGCCATTTGTCTTTTGAGTTTTTTCCTCCGAGTACTTTGAAAAGTTCGCTGCAAAAATTCCCTCTTCATTGATCCATTCAGCTTCTTGAGCTAAAGCTAGAGCAGAGGAAGAGAGCCCATCTCAGTGATTTTCTGATTTTCTGAGTCCCGAAACAATAACCCCCTATTAGTAAAAAGCGCAAATCAAATACAAGAGACTTAGACTTTAGCAATTACACACATATGAGTGCTATATAATAAGTTGTGAAAGTTTGATGCAGTTAGTCCATCGCTAAGAAATGTTATTAAACAATTAATTTCCCATAGTAATGCCCACATTACTGCCCAACCGCAGTCGCTTCGTAGTTAGCAGAGCGCACGCTTATGCATGGAAGTTATCACCCCGCTGCTCAGGCAAATCTAATAAGCAAGTGTTCTCAGAAAATCCGACAATCCGACAATCCGACAATCCGACAAGTGGCAACCGAATTACAATTGTCTACCTTTTGTCAGCAATGCGAATGACGCGAGGAAAGAAAAGTATGTAAAGAAACGGTTAATAAGTGAAGTGAGCCCGCTACTTGGTTTCACAATTCCGATATAGAATCAGCCAATCTTGGGAGCTTTTAAAGATAAGGGAAGCTTTAGAATAAGCATAAGCTGACTAGCATCATAAGATCTTATCTTGTAACAAGTTCGATTTTGGGTTTAATAAATGAACACTACATTCACAAAATAAAAACAAGTATGAAAACTCTAGTCGGAGGTGCCCGACTAGGAGATCCCCTGAGCCCCATCCGATTTGCATTGTTTAATACGCTGTATAGCTTGCATATAACATTAAATTTTCCAAAATTAAATAATTAATTTTGAAATTTTATTCAACTAGAATGTATGTAAATCAAAAATAAATAAATAACTAAATAAATAAACAAATCAACAAAAAAAAAAAACATCACCGCACCTGGACTCGAACCTACATCTATTTACTACAAATGTAACGTTAAAGCGCATCATCTCAACTAGTTACAACCAAATTTGAAAAAAAAAATTTAAAAAGTTACGCTGTTGTCACTGGGTTTCGAGCTCGGGACTTTTCGTTTACGCGCTATGCGTCTATCCACTACGCTACATCAGCATTGCGTTGTTTGTTGGCAAAACGCAAAGTACTACTACAAGGGCGTTATGTGACAAATTCAAAACTAAAGAAGCTAAAGAAGCAGATCAATCGCAATTGTGATTCTTAGAATATTCTGAAATGCGCGCATATGAACGTATGAGTATGTGTACTTACAAAAACAGTGGTCTGTTTCAATGTATGCGTGTATAGGGCGATATATGACAAATACAAATACAATTCAAACACAGAGTTGGTTGAAGAATATGATAGAATTGAATTTATTTGTGCACATGCATAAGCAGACGCGCTTGCTCGTTTCAATGTGTGTATGTAAGAATATATGTTAAGGTTTTAGCTGCGCGTCGCTGCTTGCCACGTGCAGCTAAACGTTTTGTTTAATAAATCGGGACTGACTTAACGGAATTTGATGAAATTTTTAGCATATGATTTTATTAAAATACTAATTTAGTCACATGGTTATATTTGCAACAGACTCTCCATGAGTTGAAAAATGTGTGGAGTGGGGGGAGGGGGGTGGGGTTAATTAGTAAAAAGAGCCGGTATCCAAAAAATAAAAAAATAGAAATTGCATAAAATTCACATGAATCTATATGCAAAATTTGAGGGGTCTAGCTCTAAAGGTGTGGGAGATGGAATTTTATAGCCTGTTTTCGATATGGTTTAAAATCGATAACAAAACAACAAAAATAGATATCGTTTTTCGGTAACAAACTTGACCTGCGCGTGCGGACCCAACAAAAAAAAAATTCAAGCCTCTAGCTTGTCAAGATGCTTCAATCGTACTGACAGACGGACGCACAGACGGGCGGACAGACGGACAGACAGATAGACGAACAGGGCTAAATCGACTCAGCTCGTCGCCCTGATCAAGAATATATATACTTTGTGGGGTCTGACACGCCTCCTTCTGCCTGTTACATACATTTAACAAAACCATTATACCCTGATTTCCCATTTTCAATGGGCTCAGGGTATAATAAAAACAAGTAAGAACGTTGCATGAGGGCGAACCTAACGCGTGATACTCGTTTCCCATAGAATCAAATGGTATATTCAATTTAATAATATATCTCAAATTTTGCATTTATGTAGATTCATGTGAATTTTATGCAATTTAAATTTTTGTTACATTTTGGATACCGGCTTTTTTAACTAATTACATACCCCCTCATATACTGCCAATTGAAGGTCTGTTGCAAATATCACCATGTAAATGAGTTAGCATTTTTATAAAATGTAAAAAATTCAATAGAATCATATGCTGAAAGTTTCGTCAAGTTCCGTTAAGTCAGTCGCAATCTATTTAACAAAACGTTTAGCCAATTATGACACGCACGCGTTAAGCAGCGACAGCAAAATATATTTACATTTACATTTAATATCGCTCTTTATACGCATACATTCAACCGACCACCGTTTTTGTATGTACACATATAAATACATACGTTCATATGCGCGCATTTCAGCATTTTCTAAGAATCACAATTGCGATTGATTTATGTTTATATTGTGTTTGCATTAACAGCAGCTTCTATAGTTTTGTATTTGTCAAATGTCGCCTTGTAGTGAAGTAGTTTCGGATTTGCCAACAGGCAATGAAAAACTGATGTGGCGCAGCAGGTATTTGAAAAGCGTGTAAGCAAAAGGGTCCGCGTTCGAGACGCGGCGGCGACGGCATGAAAATAGTTTTTTTTTTTTTTGCAGCTGTTCGTGTCTACATACATACATGATGGGTCCTATCGTCAATTTTTTTTGTGTGGAATAATTTTGGTCGGACTAAGTCGATATTTGTGTAATCGATATTTCATATTTACATTTCTTGTCATGGTCAGACACACAAAAAGAAAATAACATAACTGACCTAGGCTATACGAAAAATGATAATTTTAGCAACTAAGTTATTTGCAGAACTTCAACATTAAATCGAATTACATATATTTCTCAGAAGTGCCGTTTGTCGTCTTAGCAATTCTTATTAAGCTTTTTTATATAGGTGGCACAGGCATATGAATTTTGCAGCTGGGCGTTACAAATTTTGCTGCCAATTTGCCACGCCCCCAGTAGGCGTTTACATATCATATTTGGCAAGTTCCTAGATGGAGTCGAGGGTAATGTAACTGTAAAGTTTGGATGCTTACACTCCAAAAATGTAAAAGTTACAGGGTATATTTTCGATATGCCACGCTTCAAAAGGGGCGTAAGATTTATTTTTGATGAATCAATAGAGGAGGCCCCCAGTAACACAAACATCCAATTTTGAACCGTCTAGCTCTAAAACTGTAGGAACTATAAGCTTTTTGAGATTTGCCACGCCCCCTGAAGGCGTAGGTATGTCCGCTATATCTTTTTAATCTTGTGTTGCTTGCCCGAGTATATATATCAAATTTTAAGTCTCTACCATCAATAGTGCTCAAATTATAGTTGAATTTGTAAAATCACTCTATATTCAGATTCAATTTGCCACGCTCCCAGTAGGCGTAGACATCAAATCTTTTCATGGATCTTTATAGAATCGTAGCGTTAAGTTACGTGCCAAATTTCAGCATTCTAGCTTTAAAACTGTAGAATTTACAGTTTTCCTGATTTGCCACGCCCCCAATGGGCGTAGATATATCCCCCATATCTTTTTGAACTTGGGTGGTCAACGCAAGTATACATTCCCAATTTCAACTCTCTAGCTCTTCCACTAATATGATTTCTTAACTATGGGCGCAACCATTTTCCGATTTGCCACGCCCCTAGTGGGCGTATCCGGAAAATCTTGACACTTTATAATTCGAGGGTATACACGAGTATATGTTCCAAATTTCAAGTCTCTAGCTTCAATAGCGTAGAAAAATATTGTATTCATACGGACAGGCGGACAGAAGGCCAGACAGACAGACGGACGGACAGCAAGACGGACATTGCACAAAACCAATATACTATTTTCCCTTTGGGAAACTAGTATAATAAATTTTTATGAACTTGCAAAGGCAAGCAGATTAATTGGCGCCCAACGTGGGGCCTACGTTAAATAAAAAACACATTAAATGAATATAAAAACCTTTTAATGTAATCGTACGCCGCCGAACTTTAAATTTGAAGTAAAAGGTGTTAAAAATTAAACTCAACAGGAAACAAAAGGTTTCTAGAACTCAATCAAGAAGTGCAATAAAAAGTTTTGATAAAAGAACAAAAAAAAATTGTATTTATTGAAACAGAAAAATAACAACATCAATAAAGTGACGGTGAAGAAACCAAGTGAGAGTGAGCGAAAGAGAACGAATATCTTTATTAGCGGCAGCCAAAAGTTGTTAAAACGAAAACGCACAAAATAATAATAATAAAACAAGTAAGAAAACTCTAGTCGGAGGTGCCCGACTAGGAGATACCCTAAGCCCCGTCCGACTTGGATTGTTTAATACGCTCCATAGCTTGCATATAACATTAAATTTTCCAAAATTAAATTATAATTTTGAAATTTTATTCAACTAGAATGTATGTAAATCAAAAATAAATAAATAATTAATAAATAAACAAATCAACAAAAAAAGAAGAAGAAAAACAAACATCACTGCACCTGGACTCGAACCTTCATCTATTTACTACATATGTAACGATAGAGCGCATCATCTCAACTGGCACAACCACCTCATGTTTATAAATTTAAAAAAAAATCTAAAAAGTTACGCTGTCGTCACTGAGATTCGAACTCGGGACCTTTTGCTTACGTGCTTTGCGTCTATCCACTGCGCCACGTCAGTATTGCGTTGCTTGTTGGCAAAACCCAAAGTAGTGCTACAAGGGCGATATGTGACAAATACAAAACGAAAGAAGCAGATCAATCGCAATTGTAATTCTTAGAATATGCTGAAATGCGCGCATATGAACGTATGAGTATGTGTACATACAACGGTGGTCTTTTTCAATGTGTGCGTGTAAAGGGCGATATATGACAAATACAAAACTACAGAAGCGGCTGAAAATGCAAAAACAGAATTCACACAGATTTGGTTGAAGAATATGCTAGAATAAATAGCTTTGAATTTATTTGCACACATGCATAAGTCTACGCGCTTGCACGTTTCAATGTATGTGTATGTGTAAATGTTTTTTGCTACGCGTCGCTGCTTGCCACGTGCGTGTGTTAATTGGCCAAACGTTTTGTTTAATAGATTGGGACTGACTTAACGGAATTTGATGCAACTTTCAGCATTTGATTCTATTGAATTTTTTACATTTTAGAAAAATGCTAATTTATTCACATGATTATATTTACAACAGACTCTCATTAGTGGAGAAGGGGAGGAGGGAAGGGAGTTTAATTAGTAAAAAGAGCCGGTATCCAAAAAATAAAAAAATAGAAATTGCAGGGGTCTAGCTCTAAAGGTGTGGAAGATAGAATTTTATAACCTGTTTTCGATAAGGTTTAAAATCGATAACAAAACAACGAAAATAGATTTTCTTTTTGGTAACAAACTTGACCTGCGCGTGCTATCCACGGACCCAACAAAAAAAATTCAAGTCTCTAGGTCAACTACGTTCTGAGATCGACGCGTTCAAACATACGGACAGACGGACGGATAGACAGACGGACGGACGGACGGACAGACAGACAGACGGACAGGGCTAAATCGACTCAGCTCGTCGCCCTGATCAAGAATATATACTTTGTGGGGTCTGACACGCCTCCTTCTGCCTGTTACATACATTAAACAAAACCATTATACCCTGATTTCCCATTTTCAATGGGCTCAGGGTATAAAAAGAAGGAAGGAAAGAGGCACTACTACGTGAGCGATCGTGAATTATATAGATATATTTCTACATATTTTTTTTTTCTTTTTTTCTCTTTAAGTAATAGTTTAAAATTGTACTAAACCTGGACGAGTTAATTGAAAATTTAGGAAAATTAAAAGTGATTACAAATAATTCAAAAATGGCTAACAATCTAACAGCAGATATTAAAGCTAAACTGATAGCAACTCATACTAAAGCACTTCAAGATCAAATTACAGAATTAAAATCACAATTAACATATCATCTAATAATGAACAAGAATTTAAAGCAACAGTAATCAATGAAGCGATTCGATGCAATGTATCGTTCGACATAATTAAATCTTTACCTGAGTTCTCAGGGAGCCAGAATGCATATGTAAGCTGGCGCGAAGCAGCTTGCGGCGCTATGCGAATGTATAAAGAAGGCAGTAGAAGATACGTAGGTGACCTAACAATATTTAGAAACAAGCTCACTGGTAGAGAAAACGACGTCGTAACAAATCACGGAACCGTACTTACAAGCGTCCTATGCATATTTTGGAATTGAAATAATTTATCAGTTTTTGACTATTACAAGGTGGTTACCAAAAAAATAACTCAAATAATAAACAAAACTATCATGACATATGGCGAAAAAGCCAATTTAATCAATGAATTAGATACAGTCGGGTCTCGATAATTCGAAATTGCAAGGGGATCAGGTTTTTTACGAATTAGACGGAAATTCAAATTATCGGGATTTCCAATAAGCGAGCCTCAAAAAAAAAAAAAAAATCAAATAAACGAGGCTTTTTATATAAAAATATCAACATCAAATAAATTTAATTCAGTAATTAATTTAATTTAGTTCATGAAATCATAATTATAATAACAAAATTCATAATTTTTTAATAACATAAAATTAAAATTGAGTACATAAAATCATAATTATAATATGTACCAAAATTCATAATTTTTTAATAACATCAAATTATTTTTTATACAAGTCTGTAATTTTTGATTGTTTTACACTTTTTTCTTCAATTTTTTCTATTTAATTTTCTAATATAATAAGACTATCAAAGACACTATCTTGAATATCCTTTGTTGAAAAAAAATATTTCAATCGATTAACTAAAGCTATGGCTTGTGTGGTTGTTAAAGTTTCATCTTCTTCGGCGTCATCATCATCCTCATCACTTTCATTACTGACTTGCAAAACTTCTTCCAAAATGTCGTTATCTACCATACCAGTTACAGCAATGTCATTGTCAAAGTTAACATATTCCTCAAAAGATCCGGCATTTTCAGAGTGTTCAGATATAGTTGTCCACAGATAATCTATGTTTGATTGACTATCTTCTAAATAATCATAGCTTAATGTTTTATTAAAACCACAAGCACGGAAGCAGTTTTTAATGCACGAAATGCTTACATTTTTCCAAGATTTGTAAGCAATTTGTGTAGCTGTTAACATTGTGCAAGTAAAGTTTTTCTTTTGATCAATGCTGTTAACTAGACTAATAACCATTTCTTTACGGTATAAGGATTTAAAATCTTTTATAATGCCCATGTCAAGGGGCTGCAGCTTGGATGTGGTGTTAGGTGGCAAAAACTCAATCTTTACGTGGCTTAGATGAGAATTTACACTATGCGCCGTACAGTTATCTATAAATAACAATATCATTCGATTCTTAGCTGCCATGGTGTTATTTAATATTTGAAGCCATTCGTTAAAAATTATTGATGTCATCCAAGCCTTCTTGTTGTGCCGATAATGCACTGGAAAGTAAGAAATGTTTTTAAAGCACCTTGGTTTTGCTGACTTTCCAATAAGCAAGGGCTTAAGTTTTTCACTGCCATCAATGTTTACGCAAAATAACAATGTCACTCTTTCCTTACTATGCTTCCCCCATGAAATTGTTCATTCACATCTGGTAAACACTTATAAAACAATCCAGTTTCATCTGCATTTAATATATCCTTAGCTTCGTAGTTTTTAATCAGGTCAGTCAACTTTTCCTTCCAGTCAGAACAAACACCTTCATTAACAAATGCACATTTTTTTAAAAGATATATTGTTTCGTTGTTTAAAACGAAAATCTTTTATGTTCATAGCTCTGGCAAAAAACAAAGCTTTTCTTTTTAATAGTCTTTCTTTTTTTAATAGTTCTCCGGCTCATTATCAAACATTTTGTTTTCTCTTAACCCAGAAAACCTTCCAAATGCTTTATCAAAAGCTCAGGAACTAGAAGCAAATCATCAAAGAGCTAATTTCGGTTATAAGCATTCCTTTAATTCGCAGCAATCTAATGCAAATAAAAATAATAAAAAAAAAACAAAATCAATCTGATCAATCCTATAAAAATTATGATAACCGTTTACGATTCAATAAAAATTCGCAAAATCAAAAGCATTCAAATGCTCAACCCCCTCAAGAACCAATGGATGTAGATAAATCCATTAAAATTCAAAATGCGTCTTTTCAACAGAATCGAATTTTAGAGCAAGCCAATAAAAGAGGATTCTCTTCACAAACAACTCATCAACCAAAAAGTTATGCGCATAAATAATATTGAGGAAGCTCATTTTTTAGAGGAACAAAGGGAGACATCCCATTCATTTATAGAATAGACTAAAAAATGATCAATTAAAATTATTAATAGATACAGGTTCTACAGCTTGTTATATTAAAAATGGAATATATGATAACCCAGAGGAGCTAGTTATTAAAAAAAAAAGAATAAAAACTGTAAACGGATACAGCATCATAACACACTTTCATAATATAAATATTTTCGGTAAACGTTATAGATTTTATGAAATCAATAACCTAGAAGCAGCCTTGTTAATCGGCTAAAATCTATTAAAAGATATCAATGCAATAATTGACCTATCAAAAAGTTCCTTGTAGTATAATAATAAAACAGAAAAAATTAATTTAGTAAATGCAAATCTAGATAAGGAGCATTGCGTCACTTCTTATCTAGATTATGAAACTCTTAAATCAGATTCATTATTCAACGTATCTGACATAGAATCATCGTCATCAAGTGACTCTGATTGCCCCAATATAAACTTCAAGAGAAATAAGCATAAAATGAAGAAAGCTAAAAGAGAGAGTTCTCAGTTGAGAGTGTTCACACGTATTTTTTTGTGCTCTTGAGTTTTAATTAAATTATCACTTATTATTTCACTATAATTGTCACACTATCGCGTTCGGTTAACTTTGGATAACTATCATTACATTGCTGTGCAAGGTTTGATCCGCTGTGCTTTGTGCTTCAGTTATTACCGATTTTAATTTTCGGTTTTGGTGCATCGGCGATTTTGATTTCTATTATCGTTTTTGTTTTGCGTCGCTGTTTGCCGGCTTTCTGTTTCATCTGCTCTCACTTGTTGTTGTATGTTACATTTTGCTTGCATACAAGTTAAATTCTTCTTTTATTTGAATGATAAAAAAAAGGTTTTATTTATTTAAACGAAACAAGTCCGTCTCATTCAAATCGAATTTTGCAACTGATTACTTAAATCAATTCTATCCCTAGCTCAGCTGTGGTTCAGTCGACGGCGCTGGCAGCGGCGTCGCTCGTGGTGTTGTTGACCCGTTGTGCAATTCTTCTTAGAATTGCTGCAGCTCTGGTTGGCGTGAGCAGGAAGTCCACTAGACGTGGTGTCAGCAGATTTGGCTTATGGTTTTGGTCAGTTTGTTATGTCTTATTTGTGTTGCAATAATTCCCATTGGATTTTGTTGCAATGTGGAATTATTTTCGTTATTAACTCTTCCCCCTTTAATTTGAGCTTGTCCTCAAGCGATTGTTAAAAGAAGGGAATGTCATTGAACTGTATGTTTTCTATTGTTCGTCTTGGTGCCTCTGTTACTTTATTTACTTGATTATTATCCAATAGTAACGTTATTTTTCTAGCTCTCTTTGTGTAGAGGTAGGCAATGACGATGGTTATCGCAACAATGCAGATCAATATTACAGATGATACTGCGTGTGTCGTAAGTTTTAATTTTTCCAGTATTTGGCTATTGTTGATGTGTAGTGCCTGCAAAGCCTTTAGCGATAGAATTTGGAGTCGTCTCGATTCTCCGGTGTCATCTGGATTATTGATGATCCGACTCTCAGTGTGTTTGTCTCTAGATTGTTGAAAGTCCGGTTGCCAATCGAAATGGACTCGTTGGTGAAGCGAATGACGTAAGTGCCATTTAACCATGTACTTGTTTTGGCCGATGTCACCATCCCATTAAAGTTTTTAAGTATCAGAAGACCATTGGCCAATTCGTCGATGGGTTCCACATGCTCGGCATTACTCAACTCACACAGCGACTTTTCTCCATTGAGGAGCCTAGGCAAACATGTACTATTGCTAATATTGACAAGGTTATTCTTAGAACAAATCTTAATGTTATTATATTTCTTACAGTTTTTTATAATTCCATACATTACATTTTTGTGCGACAATATTTCTTTGTATTCTATGTTTATGATGACATTATTTCTTATTACTAGTTTTACAGTTAGGTTTTCGAATTCGGTTTCTTCTACGTTAGGTATTTTTATTACATAAAACAAAGTAGTCGTATTGTGAAATATGGCCACGTCTGAATATTCTAGCATTTCTTCTACGGATAATGAAGGCAAGGAATTTATTATTACCTGCCTATTATTGTTGTCTATCACTTTATTAATATGTTCCTCTATCTGAACGAAGTCATCGTGATCTGGGCTGCCTGCTATATACTTCCAAGCTGTGCTTAGGATATTAATAGCCCTTGAGGTCCTTTTGTTAACGTCATAGTCTATGGTACGTAAAGTCAATTGAGTTTGGTTAATTTCGTGGCACAAGGCATGGTATAAGCTGCTAAATTTTAAATCTTTTTCTGTATGGAACTCTATTTGCTCTAACGCTTCTTTGATTTTGTTTAGATTGAAAATATGAATTATTCTTGTTGTTGTTATTTGTATTTTGCCTAGTCCATCGTAGATCGTAATAGTTTGTGCTTCTGTGTGATTTGTTATGTCCATATTTGGTTCTATTGGTTGTACCGTCACCATCAGTATTACAAGTAATCTATAATTGTCAAACGTTTTTTATGTTACTTTTGTGTACGATGAGATTTGTCGATTTTAGTACAGTCGTGTTTCTGTCTTCTTTTACTATTGCCTTTTTGTATCTAGGTGAAAGTTTAGTACCTAATCGTGTATTTATTTTAATGTAGATTTCTTGTCCAGGTGTGTAAGTTCGTATATCGTTTCGCGTCTTGTTATTTCTGTGAATGTCTGTCGTCTGTTTTTGTTTAAGTCTGTCTATATTATCTTTCCTAGCTTTTTCGTACTGTTCTGGGTCTGTCGTCACGTTTCTGCCAAAAAATATGTCGAGTGGTCGTTTGTTGGTTGTTGAGTGTATAGTGTAGTTATAATCGTATATTGATTTGTTCAGAACTTCGTCGAAAGTTTTGTATTCGTTTTTTCGTCTATTACATCTCATACTCTCTGATAGTGTCGAGTGGAATTTTTCCACTTGCCCATTGACTGTGCTCTTATGTGGTGGGGTTTTATAAATTTCAATTCCGAGTTGGTCTTTCATCATAAAGGTTAGTGAATCTGAGTTTAGGGACTTCTCATTATCGATGACTATTGCTTTTGGTACGCCATAATAAAAGAGTATGTCGTGAAGTGGTTTTTTTACGTCCTCTATTGCTCTGGATTTGATTACTCTTCCTTGAGCGAGTTTTGAGAATTTGTCTATTGCTGTCAATACTAAGTTCTTTTGTGTTGTGTATATATCGATGTGTACTATTTGTCCTGGGTATTCAGGTATTGGGGTTTCTTTTAATTTTGGGTTATTCGGATGTCTGTCATATTTCTCTTCCTTGCAAACTTGACACTGTTTGACAAGGTCTGCTATTGTTTGTTTCATTTTAGGAAAATAATAAAGTTCTATCATTTGATTTCTATTCTCAAGTGCGTTTCTATGTGCTCTATTATGGGTGGCCAAGATTTTTTCGTCTCTTTCGGTTTCGTTTGTTAAATCTTTAACCTGTGACTGTGAGAACCTAATTTTATAGCTTTTGAAGTGTATCGGATATATGGTTTGGATTTGGCGCATAACATCTTCTGAGGTTATTATGCCATTGATAACAGAAGGGTTGAGACGAGCTTTTAATATTTGTATGAGATTATTTGTTGTGTAGCTTGGTTGAGTTATTATGTGCCTATGGAAAGTTGGGAATGGTATATAGAATCTGTAGTCTGTTTTATCGGCCTTTTCTAGAAATATCTGGTTTTTAAATACGTTTATGGGTGCTTCAATGCTTGGTATTAAGTTATGGCTTGAACTGTCTGCACTGTGTTGTGTGGAGGCTACCAATCTGATATTGTTTATGGTGGGGATTCGAGATAGCGCATCGGCGACAATATTGTCCCTTCCTGGTTTATAAAGTAATTCGTAGTCGAATTCTTCTAAATATGCTTTCCATCTTTTTATGCTAGCGTTTCCGTTCGAGCTACTTAACGAATGTGTTAATGGCTGGTCTGTGTATATTTTTACTTTTGTTTTACCGTACAGGTAATTTTTGAGAGCTTTGAGTGCCCAAATGATTGCTAGCATTTCTTTCTCGTTTGTAGCGTAATTTTCTTCCGCTTTTGAGAGAGTTCTAGAAAGGAATGTAATTGGATGGCGATTTTGAGATAAGACGGCTCCAATGGCAAAGTTGGATGCGTCTGTCGTTAAGTGAAATTCTTTTTCGAAGTCTGGGTAGTGAAGAATCACTTCGTTTGAAACTAAAGCGTTTTTTATCTTATTGAAAGCTTCTACCGCTTCATCGTTGAGATAAATCGATTTTTTTGCGGATAGGTTTTTGGACACACGTCCATCTTCCCCTCTTAATAAGGAGCTAAGGGGTTTTGCCAACTTAGCGAAATCCTTAAAAAATCTTCGGTAATAACTCGAGAGACCCAGAAATGATCTCAAGTCTTTGAGGGTTTTGGGTAGCGGATATTTGATTATCGCTTCCACTTTTTGTGGATTTGTTTCGACACCTTTATCAGATATAACGAAGCCGAGAAATTCAACTTTGTTTTTAAAGAACTCGCATTTGTCCAATTGACATTTCATATTGGCAGAGTTTTGAAGATTTTGTCCAGATTTCTGGAATGTGGTTCATTATCTTTGCTAAAAATGATAATGTCATCAATGTATATGAAACATATTTTGCCAATATGTTCATGAAGAATATCGTCTAATGCCCTTTGAAAAATTGAAGGTGCGTTTTTTAGACCGAAAGGTAGTCGGGTAAATTCGTATTTGCCATTATTTACTGAGAATGCTGTTTTTTCAATGTCAGCCTCTTTCAGAGGAATTTGATGGAAGCCACTTTTTAAGTCAAGTACTGAGAAAATTGTATTATTTCTAAGTTGAGCTAGTACTTCGTTAATTTCTGGAATAGGGTATTTGTCTGCTATAGTTTCTTTATTGAGCTTCCTATAATCGATAACCATTCTATATTTTTTCTGTTGGGAAGCGTCCATTTTTTTTTGGAACAATCCACAAGGGTGAATTGTAGGGTCATCGGGATGGGCGAATAATTCCGTCCTTTAAGAGTTCTTGTATTTGTCTATGGACTTCGTCTTTTAAAGACATTGGGAATTGATAAAATTTTGAATATATCGGTGAATCTGTCTTTGTTCAAATTTCTGCTTTTACGTTTGTTGTGTACGTTAACTTTTCGTTCGGGGTGGCAAATAAATTGGGATATTTTGTGACTAACTGGTTTAGTCTTTGTTTCTGTTCGATAGTCATGTGGTCTTTTCGTGGTATAACAGTGTTAACTGCCTCAATTTTTTTCTGTCTAAGGGTTATACTCATGTTTTTTTTAATTATTAATTGATTCTTGCTGCTGTGGATTACAGCGTCTAGTTCTTTAAGACTGTCATTGCCCAGAATTGCGTCGAATGCTTTCAACGTTGGTAATAGGAAAAATTTGACTTGAATATCTTGTCTATTAAAAAGATTAGCGATTTTATGGTGAGTTATTTTTATATTTCCAGCGACTGTTACGGCTTCGAAAGGCTTTTTGTTAGGAATGGGGTTAGAAACTAGTTTGGGCTGTATGTAATTTCTGTTTGAACCTGTATCTATTAGTATTTTGAGTACCTCTCCGCTTGTTGTCTTACATTCTATGTTAGGAAGCGAAGAGTTGGTTATCCTAAAAAATTGATATCGGCTTGTTCGGTGGCGTTTCCCTGTTCGTTTTCGATTTGCTCTATTTCGTCTGTGCATTCTTGCAGTGATTGTTCGTACTCGGTCTGTTGCTGTTCGTAAGTTTCGATGGTCTGTCCGTATTCTTCCATATTCCAGGAAGCGTCACTGTTGTCATAGTCGGGCTGTTCTTCTATTGTTTGAATATTGAAATTTCTTTGTCTTTTGTCAGTTGGGTTTGCTAACGGTGGGGGTCTTTTGCCTGTCTCGAAATTTGGTCTGTTCATGTAATTTACCATCCGTGTCTGGATGCTCTGGTCAACGTCCATTGGTTCGGGACGTGGCTGTGGTTTGGGTGCTAATGGTCGGGGAGGTATGTATGTACGTTGTGGTTGCATTTGATGAAAGTGTGGTTTATTGTATTGATGTCCGTTATTATTATTATTTGGCCATGCAGACTGCATTGGCACTTGGGTCCTGAAGCCTATTGGTACTGTTCTCATAATTTGGGGCGGATTTTGTGGATATTGGGCCATGCGAGGTGGCAACATAGGTGGTGGTGCGCTTCGAGCTGCGCTTTTATGACCTGTTTGATGGATTTTATTGAAAGCAATGTTTGTTCTATAGCTTTGATTTTCTAACTTTAAGCAGTAATGGAGGGCTGAGGGAAGGTCTGCTGGTTCCTTTATGCAAAGAATACGTGGCAAATATCCTCTCAAACCTCTGATGAAGGTATCTAATGCTTTTTCCCTGTACATTTTTGTCATGAGGATCTCGGACTCTCTATTGAGTTCTATACATCCTACTTTGTTCAGTATTAGTGTTAGGTGATTATAAACAATCTGGTAAAACTGTTCTACCGTCTGGTTGTGACCTTGTACTAACATGGTCATTTGATATTCAAGCGTCCCTATATCTCTTTTATCTGCATAATGCAGGGTAAGACACTTGGAGATGGCACTCCAATTTAGAGGCACGTTGTACGACTCGAGGGCCGTATCAGCATTTCCGACTATCTTGTTTCTCACGGTATGCAATATGCCATAATATGTTGGTGAACCGACTTAGCTTGCATATATCGAGAGTATACGGTCTACACTCTTTTTCCATGAGCTAAATTCAGCTTTGTCACCAGAAAATTCCCTGAGGCTTTTTACGATGTCTGGTACTCTGTTCAGGTCATTCAGATTTTGATCGCCAACTATGTTTTGATCTGCTACGTCATTAAATTCCCTGGAGGGGTTAACTAGTTGTTTCACTAGTGTTGGAAGTTGTGCTGCTAAAATTTGGGCAACAGTAGTTGCAATCTGCTGTTCTGCGTTGTTTGCCATGCCTCTGTTTTGTAAGTGTTCGTTTTGTCGGTCAATGTGTCGTCGTTGCTGTCTATCAACGTTTTGTCCGCCTATCTGAGGTTGTTCTCCTAAAACCGGCGGTCTAATCAAGTTATGCTCGTTGGCCATACGTCACAACTGATTTTTTATGGTCTTATGCTTACAAGTTTTTGAATTATCGGTGTTAAATGTATGTGTATAATGTGTAAATTAAATGTATGGTTAGTTTAGGATTAGTATTATTACAGCTTATTTTATTACAAGAAGTACATAAAATTTATTTATATATATATATGTATTTTTTTTTTCTTTTTTTCTTCTAAGACCAGTAGCTGGTTTTTCCCTTCTACTTTGGAGGGTCCCTTGGGAATCGCAAAGTTGGGCTATGTTATACTACGTTTTTAGTCAATATAAATTTTATCGCTTTACGCTTTTTAATTCTTTGTTTTCTTTATTTATTCTTTATTTTCTTAATCATTAAGTTTACTTTTTTCTTTTCTTAAATTGTTTTTCTTTTCTTAATGGTTGTTTTAGTTTTGTTAGTTTTTGATATTCTTATGTTTCTAACTTACAATAATGATTATGTGGCGGTCTTCACTGCTGGTCCGGATTTCATCCTTTTTAGTTGTTCCTACTGGGGATCCTGCGACCAGACACCGTTGAAGTATCCTCTGGACTGACCGTACAGGATTACCGTCCACCGATGGGCAATCGAACAATTAAGTTCCAGACTACCTTTAGCGAGTCGAACCGAACGTCGAAGTTAATCAACGTGAGTTGCTTCGGTTACTTTCGCACAGACTCTGCAGTTCTTTTACAGTTGCGTGCACTTAGAGTATCGTCACTCTCTCGTAACACACAGTCTGCTTTGATCGGCTTTTAAGTTTATCCGTCGCGTTCGTACAGGCGTTTTGCTGTGTTGAAACGCGATCGAATTTTCCCTTTTTAACCGATTTTGAGATCACACCGTCGCGTTCGTACAGGCGTTTTGCTGTGTTGAGACGCGATCGAATTTTCACTCGTTAACCGACTCTGCTTTTGTATTGCAGTATCACGCACGTACTAAACGTTTTGCTGTATTGCGCGCGAAGTCGGTCCCTGCTCGGGCGCCAGTTAAATTGTTCTTTTATTTGAATGATAAAAAAAAAGGTTTTATTTATTTAAACGAAACAAGTCCGTCTCATTCAAATCGAATTTTGCAACTGATTACTTAAATCAATTCTATCCCTAGCTAAGCTGTGGTTCAGTCGACGGCGCTGGCAGCGGCGTCGCTCGTGGTGTTGTTGACCCGTTGTGCAATTCTTCTTAGAATTTCTGCAGCTCTGGTTGGCGTGTGCAGGAAGTCCACTAGACGTGGTGTCAGCAGATTTGGCTTATGGTTTTGGTCAGTTTGTTATGTCTTATTTGTGTTGCAATAATTCCCATTGGATTTTGTTGCAATGTGGAATTATTTTCGTTATTTACTTACACACTTGTGTCTGAATTTGTTCTCATTAGTTTGTTTTGTGCACAGTATTCTTATTTGTGCGCGATTCTTATTAGTATTGCCACTCTTTTTGTTGTTGTTTGTTTTTAGTGCTCTCAACACGTTCTTATCTCTTTTAGTTTTGCATTCTTTCGCTTTTTGTTTTTTTTCTCGCTTCAATTTTGTTTAACCCCAATTGCCAATATGACATGCTGTAAGAAATCATGTTCTTTTAGGCAGGTTGTTGACTCTGCACAAGCACAATTTGTTAATTGCTGGTTGTGTGAGAACTTGATGCACACTAAATGTGCTGGCCTCACTGGGCGTGACTATGACAAAATCATGTCCACTACCAAAATTGGTTGCGGTGGTTTACGTTGGTCTTGCCCGAGTTGCTTGGAAAAACAAATTAATTTTTCCAAGATGTATAATTCGGTAAGAGTTCAATTTTTAAAACAGTGCAATATTTCAAAACAGCTTTCTAGTGATATAGAAGCTGGTGAAGAAATATTAAAACAGTATAATTTTGAAACTTCTAATGGAGACGACAACATTATTGGTACCACCTTCTGTACCAATGTTGTCTCCAAATTCTTTAGCTCCTACTTCCCCTAATGCTGAATCTATTTCCAATCCACCTTCTGTAGACTTGTCAACACCACCTGGTGCTACTGGTACTTCTAATAAAACTGTCGAGCCTAATCAAAGTCCCACTATAAAAGTAAGAGCGTCCCCGGTTGTTGTTCAAACAGTGAATAACAATCTGTTAGCGACCTCTGAACCCATGGTGCCCACTTTATCAGTTGTGTCTCCTCGAAAGCAGGTTTTTTTATCCAGGCTTTCATCTGACACGACGTGCGAACCAATATCAGCGTTTATCGCTAGTAAGTCTGCAGCAAATGTTTTTATCTCGAAGTTGAATTTCGCAACACCACGTGAAATTGCTTCGTTTAAAATCAGTGTGCCGGTTGAGCACTTCACAACTATATGTGATGCCAAGTTTTGGCCACCGCATATAGTTGTACATGAATTTCAAGCCTAAGAATCGAAACCGATTACCTCCCGTAACACTGAACCCTACTTCGGTACAATCTTCAGTTAGTATTGTATCAAAAAACTAAATAGTATAAATTCTTTACCGAATCTGTCTTTGGGATATCAAAACGTTCGAGGCGTAAATTCCAAACCTAATGGTTTATTTTTGAGCAGTTTCAGTTTTCAATATGATGTCATTGTGTTCACTGAAACGTGGCTTAGTCCTAAAATTTATAATAGTGAGATTCTATCTAATAACTTCACTATTTATAGATGTGATCGATTGATTCGCAGAGGAGGGGGTGTCTTAATAGCTGTTAAGGCCGATATTCTCTCCGAATCATTAAGTTTCAAAGCACTTCATGATGCTGAGATTATTGGGGTTAAAATAACTCTCCCATCTCTTTGCATATATGTCACTTGCTCATATGTTCCTCCCTCTTCTGATGTACAAGTCTATGCACAACATATAACTTGTATTAAAGAAATTTTTGAACATGTAAATGATAATGACTTATTTATAGTGCTAGGTGACTTTAATATACCTAACACTACTTGGTCGTCAGCTCCCAATTTTAACTACCTTATTCCGTCTACAGATCATTATCTTTTTGATGAACTGTTTAGTCTATCAATGTTTCAAATGAACTCTATTTTGAATCATTTGAATCGTTCACTTGATCTGGTTTTTATTAATGATGATTCTGTCATTAATGTTACCAGAATAACCCCTATCTGTATGCCATAAGATTTGCATCATCCCACCTTAGATGTCTTGTTTTCCATAAAGATGTCACCTATTTCTGCCCCGATTCCCCAAATAAGGCGTCGCTGTTTTTATAAATGCAATTTTGTCTTGCTTAATGATTTAATTAATGCAAATGACTGGACGCTTTTATACGACTCAGTTGATGTTAATTTGGCAGCTAATATTTTCTATGAAACTTTAAGCTCTATCCTTGATGTCTGTGTCCCTTCGTACCACTCTAGGCCTGCTTCTAATAAGCCCCCCTGGTTTACTCAGACTCTTTCTAATTTTAGAAACATTAAAACCAAATGTTTTAAGAATTTTAAAAAGTCTGGTTCAATCGTTGACTGGTCTAAATACTCAATAGCCAAGTCAAATTTTAATCTTTTAAATGCTAGGTGTTATGAAAATTACCTTTTACGTTGTAAAAGGAAATTCGTTCGTGATCCGAAGCAATTTTATTCGTTTGTAAATTCGAAGCGTAAATTATACAATTTACCTTCCATGTTTTTCCTTGGAGAAGAAAAAACTTGTAATGATCAAGATTCCTCAGATCTTTTTGCAAAATTTTTTCAATCCACTTATTCTTCCGATGTCTCACACGTCCCGTCTTACTCATTTAAAAGTCCTGCAACGAATATTATCAATGTTCCAAGTGTTTCCCTTGTGTCTCTGGTTTCAGCCATTCGGACATTGAAATCATCTTTTTCTCCTGGTGCTGATAATATTCCAAGTTGTGTTATAAAGGAATGCAGTGCTTCGTTACAGTTACCTTTATTAAAACTATTCAATTTGTCCCTGGAGACTTCTGTTTTTCCATCTATTTGGAAAGAGTCATTTATTATTCCATTACATAAAAAAGGTGGAAGGTCTGACATTTCAAATTATAGAGGCATAGCTAAACTGTCTGTTATCCCAAAATTATTTGAAAAAATCTTAACATCAAACTTACAACACTTTTGTAAATCGATTATTTCGCCATCTCAACATGGTTTTTTCCAGAATCGATCAACTTCAACTAATTTATTAGAATTTTCTTCTCTAATTAACGATAGCTTTTTAAATAAATTGCAAACTGATGTTATTTATACTGATTTCAGCAAAGCATTTGATTCAGTTAATCATAATATCTTAATTTGCAAACTTGATCATTTAGGATTTCACCCTAAACTTGTGTCTTGGATTTCATCCTATTTGAAAGGCAGGACTCAAAGGGTATTGTTGCGGACATCAATTTCGAAGCTTATCTCTGTTTCATCAGGCGTACCGCAGGGCAGTCATTTAGGACCGCTGCTTTTTACCCTCTTTATTAATGATCTTCCTAGCTGTATTGTTCACTCCAAAATTTTTATGTATGCAGATGATGTAAAGCTCTGCCTTTCATACTCCAACTTACTTGACCATCTTCTCCTACAAGATGATCTTAATTCCTTTCAGCGTTGGTGTGTGACTAATCAGTTGCATTTAAATTGCTCTAAGTGTATGACAATGACCTTCAGTCATACCATCCCACATATTGTTAATTACACTATTAACAACATTTCCTTGCAACGAATTTTGACTGTCAAAGATCTGGGTGTTATTTTTGACACAAAATTTTCTTTCAATCTTCATGTCTCTACTATCGTAAATGAAGCTAAAGGTGCTCTTGGTTTTATTAAACGCTGGTCAAAGGAGTTTAAAGATCCCTTTATCACAAAAATATTATATACTTCGCTGGTTCGACCTATTTTAGAATATTGTTCAATTATTTGGTCTCCACAGCATAAACTGTATCAGGATCGTATCGAATTGGTCCTGAAACAGTTTCTTATTTTTGCGTTGCGTGATTTAAACTGGGATCGTAATCTTCGTTTACCATCTTACCAGAGTAGGCTTCTTCTTATTAATCTTCCCTCATTAATCAATCGTAGAACAATTCTGGGGATTGTTTTCCTACATAATATGATTATTGGTAAAATTGATTCGCCATGTCTGTTAGTTCAGCTTAATTTTTCTGTTCCCTCCAGAACAAGCAGACACTTTCGTCCGTTGTATTTACCTTTATGCACATCGGATTATTCTTTGCATAGCGCGTTTCACGTGTTATGTAGTAATTATAATAAATATTATCATGTGTTCTCCTCTGAACTTCTCTTCCCTTAATAAAATCATTGCTTGCAGGTCATCTTCGTGGTAGCCTCTAATCTTAAATCTTAAATTTTGTACTTCTATCTAAGACTATAATTAATTTATTTTGTAAGTTTCCCACAAATACTCTCTATCTTGTATAGCTTCTATAATATCACTGACTAAAATGGCTGTGAATTGGGGCATAGCTGGCCGGACTGGCAAATAAAGTACCCCCACCGAGTTGGTGGTATTATTGATAATTTATGTTATTTTAGGCTTCATAATTATATAAATATTTCTATTGTTTAAATTTAAGTTGACTCCAGTTTTGTCAATGTCTTTTAATAATAAATAAATAAATAAATAAATAAAAAGAGCAGACAACAGAAATTGTCGGTATCCTCTACAAGCACTTCCATATGGAAAGTAAATCATTCCATTGATAAAATGGTTAACCTTGCAAATCTTGAAGAAGAAATCATTCAGGAAATTAAAACCGAACACTCTCAAATACAAATATCTGTTCCTTTTAGAATATAAGAGGTGAAATCAGAACGGTAACCGATACTCCTATTTATAGTAAACAATACCCTTACCCGCATTCAGTTAATAACTTCGTTAATAAAGAAATTAATAGGAAGTTAGATGAAAATATAATAAGGCTAAGTAAAAGTCTTTATAACTCTCCAGTATGGGTTGTAGGAAAAAAGGGCTTTAATGAAGATGGCACACAAAACACAGATTGGTTATCGATTAAAAAAAACTGAATAGCAATACCATCCCTGATAGATCTAGATCCCTCGGTTATACTATCTAATTTAGGTAAAGTTAAGTCCTTCTCAACTTTTAATCTAAGGTCTGGTTTTCATCAAATCTTGATGAAAAACGCAGACATTGAAAAAACTGCATTTTCCATTAATAATGGAAAATATGAATTTCTTCGCTTGCCATTTGGACTTGCAAACGCACCTAACATTTTCCAAAGAGTTATTACGCAATAAAATTGGTAAAACATGCCACATCTATATAAATGACATAATTGTCTTTTCGGAAAATATAGAACAACATTTCAACGACCTACAAAAAATCATTGAAATATTATTCAAAGCAAATATGAAAATATCTCTAGAAAAATCTAAATTCTTTAAAAAAAAAATCGAATTTCTAGGATATATGGTATCTCATATTATTATCACAACCGACCCTAAAAAGATAGAAACTATTTTGAAATATCCCCTTCCCACTAACTTGAGAGAATTACGAAGTTTTCTAGGTCTTACTAATAAAGATAGAAACTATTTTGAAATATCCCCTTCCCACTAACTTGAGAGAATTACGAAGTTTTCTAGGTCTAACTAATTATTACAGAAAATTCGTACAAAACTACGCAAGTATAGCCAAGCCACTGACAAAACTGCTACAAGGACGTAATGGTATGATTTCAAAACAAATGTCAAAAAAAAAAAAAAAAAAAACAAAAATATCTCTAAACGATGAAGCCCATTCAGCGTTTGAAACTTAAAAATCACATTTGGCTGTAAAGGTTGAATTAACTCAACCAGACTATTCCAAAAAAGACGCTTCCGACATCGCTATAGGCGCCGTCCTTTCAGAAGAAAATAAACAAATAACATTCATTTCAAAAACCTCAAATAAAACAGAAAGAAATTATGCAACAAACGAAAGGGATTATATTCCATTGTCTGGGAATTAAAAAATCTTCGTAATAACTTATATGGTATTTCAAATTTAGAAATTCAAACAGACCATCAACCACTTTCTTTCGCGGTTTCTGCACGAAATCCTAATTCAAAAATGAAAAGATGGCTCGCCTTCATTGAGGAATTTTCGCCCACCATTCTCAATAAACCTGGTTCAACCAACGTTGTTGCTGACGCATTATCCAGAATAGTGATAAACCACATCTCCACTGGAAGCAATCAAATCTCCGATAACAAACCCTCATCTGCCAATGAATCCTCATCCGATATTAAAACTATACATACAGCTGACAGCAGCCATGATTACATATTAGAAGAAACAAGAAAACCACTAAACCAATTTAAACAGCAACTACTCATTTCAAAAAATAATTTTACTATCCATGAAAAATGTAACCCATTCAATAAAACAAGACATATAGAATACGACACACTAGACAACCTAATTAAAATACTTAAAGATAACTACAGGAATCCATTGCAGTCTTGAAGACCTATACGAAATTCAAAATACTTTAAAAACCACCTTTCAAATCAAGTAAGAACGTTGCCTTAGGGCGAGACCTAAAGCGTGATACAGGGGCATCTGGTATTTTAAATTTAATAATTTATCTCAAATTTTGCATTTATGTAGATTCATGCGAATTTTATGCAATTTCAATTTTTGCAAATATAACTATGTGAATGAATTAGCATTTTTATAAAATGTAAACAATTCAATAGAATCATATGCTGAAAGTTTCATCAAGTTCCGTTAAGTCAGTCGCAATCTATTAAACAAAACGTTTGGCCAATTATGACACGCACGCGTTAAGCAGCGACAGCAAAATATATTTACATTTACACATATGTACATACATTGAAACGTGGCAGTGCGTTTGCTTATGCATGGTCACAAATAAATTCAGCGCCATTCATTCGAGCATATTCTTCAACCAAAATTGTTATTGAGTTGTGTTTGCATTTTCAGCCGCTTCTTTAGTTTTGTATTTGTCAAATATCGCCCTTTATACGCATACATTCAACCGACCACCGTTTTTGTATGTACACATATAAATACATACGTTCATATACGCGCATTTCAGCATTTTCAAAAGAATCACAATTGCGATTGATTTATGTTTATATTATGTTTGCATTAACAGCAGCTTCTATAGTTTTGTATTTGCCAAAAGTCGCCCTTGTAGTGAAGTAGTTTCGGATTTGCCAACAGGCAATGCAAAACTGATGTGGCGCAGCAGGTAGATGAAAAGCGTGTAAGCAAAAGGGTCAGCGTTCGAGACGCGGCGGCGACGGCATGAAAATAGTTGCGCAGCTGTTCGTGCCTACATACATACATACATGATGGGTCCTATCGTCAATTTTTTTGTGTGTGAATAATTTTGTTCGGACTAAGTCGATTACACAAATATCGGTATTTGATATTTACATTTTTTGTCAGGGTCACACACACAAAAAGAAAATAACATAACTGACCTAGGCTATACGAAAAATGATAATTTTAGCAGATAAATTATTTGCAGAACTTCAACATTAAATCGAATTACATATATTTCTCAGAAGTGCCGTTTGTCGTCTTAGCAATTCTTATTAAGCTTATTTATATAGGTGGCACAGGCATATGAATTTTGCAGCTGGGCGTTACAAATTTTGCTGCCAATTTGCCACGCCCCCAGTAGGCGTAGACATATCATATTTGGCAAGTTCCTAGAAGGAGTCTAAGGTAACGTAACTGTAAAGTTTGGATGCTTACACTCCAAAAATGTGAAAGTGACAGGGTATTTTTTCGATATATCACACCCGCAAAGGGGCGTAAGATTTATTTTTTGGGAATCAATAGAGGAGGCCCCCAGTAACACAAACATTCAATTTTGAAGCGTCTAGCTCTAAAACCGTAGGAGCTATAAGCTTTTTGCCATTTGCCACGCCCCCTGAAGGCGTAGGTATGTCCACCATATCTCTTTGATCTTGGGTTGCTTATCCGAATATATATATCAAATTTCAAGTCTCTAGCTTCAATAGTGATCAAAATATAGCTTAATTTGTAAAATCACCATATATTCAGATCCGATTTGCCACGCCCCCAGTGGGCGTGGGCATAAAATCTATTTATCAATCTTTATAGAATCGAAGCGTTAAGATACGTGCCAAATTTCAGCATTCTAGCTTTAAAACTGTAGAATTTACAATTTTCCCGATTTGCCACGCCCGCAATGGGCGTAGATATATCCGCCATATCTTTTTGAACTTGGGTGGTCAACGCAAGTATACATTCCAAATTTCAACTCTCTAGCTCTTCCACTAATATGATTTCTTAACTATGGGCGCAACCATTTTCCGATTTGCCACGCCCCTAGTGGGCGTATCCGGAAAATCTTGACACTTTATAATTCGAGGATATACACGAGTATATGTTTCAAATTTCAAGTCTCTAGCTTCAATAGCGTAGAAAAATATTGCATTCATTCGGACAGACGGACAGACGGCCAGACGGACAGACCGACGGTCAGCAAGACGGACATTGCACAAAACCAATATACTATTTTCCCTTTGGGAAACGAGTATAATAAGTTTTCAGTTACAGTAAAATTCGTCTTAGATATCGAAAAAAAAAAACGACCATGAAATTATAATAGAGGAAACACATGCTCATAGAGGTTTCGATGAAAATCTTAAACAAATTGTCAAATATTATTATTGGCCAACGCTATAGAAAATTCTTAAACAATATATACGCCATTGCGAAATCTGCAATAAAAATAAATATGATAGAAGCCCAAACAAATACTTATTTCCAAAGCACCAATTTTAAATAAAGAAGGTGAACAATTACATATAGAGATTATTAGGTACTGGGAATATTTTGAATTACGCGCGTAGTTTTAATAAGAATTGATCAGGATTGCGTAATACATTTCCTTATTGATATCGATAACATTAAAAGAGTGCGACGACAGTATATACTGACGTCGAGTGTGGCTCAGTGTGAGAGTAAAACTGGAAGAGAGAACAACACGCTGAGACTCGCTGCACACTTTTAAAGAGAAAATGTATGGAAATGCAGATGAGCATTCTGAAAGGCAAAACGTCAACTACTCGCCGGTATATAGATATTTTTTATGCTCAAAAATTATCATTTATCACTTGTATAGATGCTTAATCCGAATTCCTAGTTATTAAGGAAATCAATAAACTATTAGAATTGGGTAGAATCAGGTATAACTATTTATTATGCATACCCCAGACACAGCCTTAGTAACGGTCAAATAGAAAGAGTTCATTCAAAACTTATTGAAATTTTTCGATGCATCCAAGAATAATTTAATATAATTGATAATTCTGAAGTCATATACCGCGCAGTTAAAGAATATAACAACACAATACAATCAACAACCCAACAAAAACGAAAAACTTTGAATTGCCCGAAAAACTAGAATCAGCCCAATCCAAAATGCTAGAGTATCAAATCATTCTACGCATCTTTTATGCATGCATATAAACAACACATACACACACACACACATGCACGCAAGTATAAGCGCGAGCTCTGCCAAATGCGCAGTTGACGCAGCGACTGCGCTTGGGCAGCAATGTGGGCATTACTATGGGAACTTAATTGTTTAATAACTTTTTTTTGTGATGGACGAATTTCATCAAACTTTTACAACTTATTAATGGCATCCATATGCATGTAATTGCCAAAGCATAAGTCTCTAGTATTTGATTTGCGCTTTTACAAATAGGGGGCTATTGGGGCGAATGGGGCGTGGCATCCAAAATCTAAAGATTACGTAATCCGTATTCATTAGACGCAACTACACAGCAAATTTGATAAGGAGCATTGCGTCACTCCTTATCTAAATTATGAAACTCTTAAATCAGATTCATTATTCAACGTATCTGACATAGAATCATCAAGTGACTCTGATTGCCCCAAAATAAACTTCAAGAGAAATAAGCATAAAATGAAGAAAGCTAAAAAGCGCAGACAACAGAAATTGTCGGTATCCTCTACAAGCACTTCCATATGGAAAGTAAATCATTCCATTGATAAATTGGTTAACCTTGCAAATCTTGAAGAAGAAATCATTCAGGAAATTAAAACCGAACACTCTCAAATACAAATATCTGTTCCTTTTAGAATATAAGAGGTGAAATCAGAACGGTAACCGATACTCCTATTTATAGTAAACAATACCCTTACCCGCATTCAGTTAATAACTTCGTTAATAAAGAAATTAATAGGAAGTTAGATGAAAATATAATAAGGCTAAGTAAAAGTCTTTATAACTCTCCAGTATGGGTTGTAGGAAAAAAGGGCTTTAATGAAGATGGCACACAAAACACAGATTGGTTATCGATTAAAAAAAACTGAATAGCAATACCATCCCTGATAGATCTAGATCCCTCGGTTATACTATCTAATTTAGGTAAAGTTAAGTCCTTCTCAACTTTTAATCTAAGGTCTGGTTTTCATCAAATCTTGATGAAAAACGCAGACATTGAAAAAACTGCATTTTCCATTAATAATGGAAAATATGAATTTCTTCGCTTGCCATTTGGACCTGCAAACGCACCTAACATTTTCCAAAGAGTTATGGACAATATATTACGCAATAAAATTGGTAAAACTTGCCACATCTATATAAATGACATAATTGTCTTTCCGGAAAATATAGAACAACATTTCAACGACCTACAAAAAATCATTGAAATATTATTCAAAGCAAATATGAAAATATCTCTAGAAAAATCTAAATTCTTTAAAAAAGAAATCGAATTTCTAGGATATATGGTATCTCATATTATTATCACAACCGACCCCAAAAAGATAGAAACTATTTTGAAATATTCCTTTCCTACTAACTTGAGAGAATTACGAAGTTTTCTAGGTCTAACTAATTATTACAGAAAATTCGTACAAAACTACGCAAGTATAGCCAAGCCACTGACAAAACTGCTACAAGGACGTAATGGTATGATTTCAAAACAAATGTCAAAAAAAAAAAAAAAAACAAAAATATCTCTAAACGATGAAGCCCATTCAGCGTTTGAAACTTAAAAATCACATTTGGCTGTAAAGGTTGAATTAACTCAACCAGACTATTCCAAAAAGACGCTTCCGACATCGCTATAGGCGCCGTCCTTTCAGAAGAAAATAAACAAATAACATTCATTTCAAAAACCTCAAATAAAACAGAAAGAAATTATGCAACAAACGAAAGGGATTATATTCCATTGTCTGGGAATTAAAAAATCTTCGTAATAACTTATATGGTATTTCAAATTTAGAAATTCAAACAGACCATCAACCACTTTCTTTCGCGGTTTCTGCACGAAATCCTAATTCAAAAATGAAAAGATGGCTCGCCTTCATTGAGGAATTTTCGCCCACCATTCTCAATAAACCTGGTTCAACCAACGTTGTTGCTGACGCATTATCCAGAATAGTGATAAACCACATCTCCACTGGAAGCAATCAAATCTCCGATAACAAACCCTCATCTGCCAATGAATCCTCATCCGATATTAAAACTATACATACAGCCGACAGCAGCCATGATTACATATTAGAAGAAACAAGAAAACCACTAAACCAATTTAAACAGCAACTACTCATTTCAAAAAATAATTTTACTATCCATGAAAATTGTAACCCATTCAATAAAACAAGATATATAGAATACGACACACTAGACAACCTAATTAAAATACTTAAAGATAACTACAGGAATCCATTGCAGTCTTGAAGACCTATACGAAATTCAAAATACTTTAAAAACCACCTTTAAAAACAAGTAAGAACGTTGCATGAGGGCGAACCTAATGCGTGATACTAGTTTCCCATAGGAGCATCTGGTATATTCAATTTAATAATATATCTCAAATTTTGCATTTATGTAGATTCATGTGATTTTTATGCAATTTAAATTTTTGTTACATTTTGGATATCGGCTTTTTTAACTAATTACATACCCCCTCATATACTGCCAATTGAAGGTCTGTTGCAAATATAACTATGTCAATGAGTTAGCATTTTTATAAAATGTAAAAAATTCAATAGAATCATATGCTGAAAGTTTCATCAAGTTCCGTTAAGTCAGTCGCAATCTAAATCTAAACAAAACGTTTGGCCAATTATGACACGCACGCGTTAAGCAGCGACAGCAAAATACATTTATATTTACACATA
The DNA here is from genome assembly GCA_035045145.1 of Drosophila meridionalis. Taxonomy (NCBI): domain Eukaryota; kingdom Metazoa; phylum Arthropoda; class Insecta; order Diptera; family Drosophilidae; genus Drosophila; species Drosophila meridionalis. The sequence goes on along the minus strand of JAWNPG010000019.1, from coordinate 3,229,852 downwards.
CATTGAAACGTGCAAGCGCGTTTGCTTATGCATGGTCACAAATAAATTCAGCGCCATTCATTCTAGCATATTCTTCAACCAAAATTGTTATTGAGTTGTGTTTGCATTTTCAGCCGCTTCATTAGTTTTGTATTTGTCAAATATCGCCCTTTATACGCATATATTGCAACCGACCACCGTTTTTGTATGTACACATATAAATACATACGTTCATATGCGCGCATTTCAGCTTTTTCTAAGAATCACAATTGCGATTGATTTATGTTTATATTGTGTTTGCATTAACAGCAGCTTCTATAGTTTTGTATTTGCCAAAAGTCGCCCTTGTAGTGAAGTAGTTTCGGATTTGCCAACAGGCAATGCAAAACTGATGTGGCGCAGCAGGTAGATGAAAAGCGTGTAAGCAAAAGGGTCCGCGTTCGAGACGCGGCGGCGACGGCATGAAAATAGTTGCGCAGCTGTTCGTGCCTACATACATACGTGCATGATGGGTCCTATCGTCAATATTTTTGTGTGGAATAATTTTGTTCGGACTAAGTCGATTACACAAATATCGGTATTTGATATTTACATTTTTTGTCAGGGTCACACACACAAAAAGAAAATAACATAACTAACCTAGGCTATACGAAAAATGATAATTTTAGCAGATAAATTATTTGCAGAACTTCAACATTAAATCGAATTACATATATTTCTCAGAAGTGCCGTTTGTCGTCTTAGCAATTCTTATTAAGCTTATTTATATAGGTGGCACAGGCATATGAATTTTGCAGCTGGGCGTTACAAATTTTGCTGCCAATTTGCCACGCCCCCAGTAGGCGTAGACATATCATATTTGGCAAGTTCCTAGAAGGAGTCTAAGGTAACGTAACTGTAAAGTTTGGATGCTTACACTCCAAAAATGTGAAAGTTACAGGGTATTTTTTCGATATATCACACCCGCAAAGGGGCGTAAGATTTATTTTTGGGGAATCAATAGAGGAGGCCCCCAGTAACACAAACATCAAATTTTGAATCGTCTAGCTCTAAAATTGTAGGAGCTATAAGCTCTTTGCGATTTGCCACGCCCCCTGAAGGCGTATCTTTTTGATCTTGTGTTGCTTGTCCGAGTATATATATAAAATTTCAAGTCTCTAGCATCAATAGTGCTCAAATTATAGTTGAATTTGTAAAATCAGTATATATTCAGATCCGATTTGCCACGCTCCCAGTAGGCGTGGACATAAAATCTTTTTATCAATCTTTATAGAATCGAAGCGTTAAGATACGTGCCAAATTTCAGCATTCTAGCTTTAAAACTGTAGAATTTACAATTTTCCCGATTTGCCACGCCCGCAATGGGCGTAGATATATCCGCCATATCTTTTTGAACTTGGGTGGTCAACGCAAGTATACATTCCAAATTTCAACTCTCTAGCTCTTCCACTAATATGATTTCTTAACTATGGGCGCAACCATTTTCCGATTTGCCACGCCCCTAGTGGGCGTATCCGGAAAATCTTGACACTTTATAATTCGAGGATATACACGAGTATATGTTTCAAATTTCAAGTCTCTAGCTTCAATAGCGTAGAAAAATATTGCATTCATTCGGACAGACGGACAGACGGCCAGACGGACAGACCGACGGTCAGCAAGACGGACATTGCACAAAACCAATATACTATTTTCCCTTTGGGAAACGAGTATAATAAGTTTTCAGTTACAGTAAAATTCGTCTTAGATATCGAAAAAAAAAAAACGACCATGAAATTATAATAGAGGAAACACATGCTCATAGAGGTTTCGATGAAAATCTTAAACAAATTGTCAAATATTATTATTGGCCAACGCTATAGAAAATTCTTAAACAATATATACGCCATTGCGAAATCTGCAATAAAAATAAATATGATAGAAGCCCAAACAAATACTTATTTCCAAAGCACCAATTTTAAATAAAGAAGGTGAACAATTACATATAGAGATTATTAGGTACTGGGAATATTTTGAATTACGCGCGTAGTTTTAATAAGAATTGATCAGGATTGCGTAATACATTTCCTTATTGATATCGATAACATTAAAAGAGTGCGACGACAGTATATACTGACGTCGAGTGTGGCTCAGTGTGAGAGTAAAACTGGAAGAGAGAACAACACGCTGAGACTCGCTGCACACTTTTAAAGAGAAAATGGATGGAAATGCAGATGAGCATTCTGAAAGGCAAAACGTCAACTACTCGCCGGTATATAGATATTTTTTATGCTCAAAAATTATCATTTATCACTTGTATAGATGCTTAATCCGAATTCCTAGTTATTAAGGAAATCAATAAACTATTAGAATTGGGTAGAATCAGGTATAACTATTTATTATGCATACCCCAGACACAGCCTTAGTAACGGTCAAATAGAAAGAGTTCATTCAAAACTTATTGAAATTTTTCGATGCATCCAAGAATAATTTAATATAATTGATAATTCTGAAGTCATATACCGCGCAGTTAAAGAATATAACAACACAATACAATCAACAACCCAACAAAAACGAAAAACTTTGAATTGCCCGAAAAACTAGAATCAGCCCAATCCAAAATGCTAGAGTATCAAATCATTCTACGCATCTTTTATGCATGCATATAAACAACACATACACACACACACACATGCACGCAAGTATAAGCGCGAGCTCTGCCAAATGCGCAGTTGACGCAGCGACTGCGCTTGGGCAGCAATGTGGGCATTACTATGGGAACTTAATTGTTTAATAACTTTTTTTTGTGATGGACGAATTTCATCAAACTTTTACAACTTATTAATGGCATCCATATGCATGTAATTGCCAAAGCATAAGTCTCTAGTATTTGATTTGCGCTTTTACAAATAGGGGGCTATTGGGGCGAATGGGGCGTGGCATCCAAAATCTAAAGATTACGTAATCCGTATTCATTAGACGCAACTACACAGCAAATTTGATAAGGAGCATTGCGTCACTCCTTATCTAAATTATGAAACTCTTAAATCAGATTCATTATTCAACGTATCTGACATAGAATCATCAAGTGACTCTGATTGCCCCAAAATAAACTTCAAGAGAAATAAGCATAAAATGAAGAAAGCTAAAAAGCGCAGACAACAGAAATTGTCGGTATCCTCTACAAGCACTTCCATATGGAAAGTAAATCATTCCATTGATAAATTGGTTAACCTTGCAAATCTTGAAGAAGAAATCATTCAGGAAATTAAAACCGAACACTCTCAAATACAAATATCTGTTCCTTTTAGAATATAAGAGGTGAAATCAGAACGGTAACCGATACTCCTATTTATAGTAAACAATACCCTTACCCGCATTCAGTTAATAACTTCGTTAATAAAGAAATTAATAGGAAGTTAGATAAAAATATAATAAGGCTAAGTAACAGTCTTTATAACTCTCCAGTATGGGTTGTAGGAAAAAAGGGCTTTAATGAAGATGGCACACAAAACACAGATTGGTTATCGATTAAAAAAAACTGAATAGCAATACCATCCCTGATAGATCTAGATCCCTCGGTTATACTATCTAATTTAGGTAAAGTTAAGTCCTTCTCAACTTTTAATCTAAGGTCTGGTTTTCATCAAATCTTGATGAAAAACGCAGACATTGAAAAAACTGCATTTTCCATTAATAATGGAAAATATGAATTTCTTCGTTTGCCATTTGGACCTGCAAACGCACCTAACATTTTCCAAAGAGTTATGGACAATATATTACGCAATAAAATTGGTAAAACTTGCCACATCTATATAAATGACATAATTGTCTTTCCGGAAAATATAGAACAACATTTCAACGACCTACAAAAAATCATTGAAATATTATTCAAAGCAAATATGAAAATATCTCTAGAAAAATCTAAATTCTTTAAAAAAGAAATCGAATTTCTAGGATATATGGTATCTCATATTATTATCACAACCGACCCCAAAAAGATAGAAACTATTTTGAAATATTCCTTTCCTACTAACTTGAGAGAATTACGAAGTTTTCTAGGTCTAACTAATTATTACAGAAAATTCGTACAAAACTACGCAAGTATAGCCAAGCCACTGACAAAACTGCTACAAGGACGTAATGGTATGATTTCAAAACAAATGTCAAAAAAAAAAAAAAAAAACAAAAATATCTCTAAACGATGAAGCCCATTCAGCGTTTGAAACTTAAAAATCACATTTGGCTGTAAAGGTTGAATTAACTCAACCAGACTATTCCAAAAAAGACGCTTCCGACATCGCTATAGGCGCCGTCCTTTCAGAAGAAAATAAACAATTAACATTCATTTCAAAAACCTCAAATAAAACAGAAAGAAATTATGCAACAAACGAAAGGGATTATATTCCATTGTCTGGGAATTAAAAAATCTTCGTAATAACTTATATGGTATTTCAAATTTAGAAATTCAAACAGACCATCAACCACTTTCTTTCGCGGTTTCTGCACGAAATCCTAATTCAAAAATGAAAAGATGGCTCGCCTTCATTGAGGAATTTTCGCCCACCATTCTCAATAAACCTGGTTCAACCAACGTTGTTGCTGACGCATTATCCAGAATAGTGATAAACCACATCTCCACTGGAAGCAATCAAATCTCCGATAACAAACCCTCATCTGCCAATGAATCCTCATCCGATATTAAAACTATACATACAGCCGACAGCAGCCATGATTACATATTAGAAGAAACAAGAAAACCACTAAACCAATTTAAACAGCAACTACTCATTTCAAAAAATAATTTTACTATCCATGAAAAATGTAACCCATTCAATAAAACAAGACATATAGAATACGACACACTAGACAACCTAATTAAAATACTTAAAGATAACTACAGGAATCCATTGCAGTCTTGAAGACCTATACGAAATTCAAAATACTTTAAAAACCACCTTTCAAATCAAGTAAGAACGTTGCCTTAGGGCGAGACCTAAAGCGTGATACAGGGGCATCTGGTATTTTAAATTTAATAATTTATCTCAAATTTTGCATTTATGTAGATTCATGCGAATTTTATGCAATTTCAATTTTTGCAAATATAACTATGTGAATGAATTAGCATTTTTATAAAATGTAAAAAATTCAATAGAATCATATGCTGAAAGTTTCATCAAGTTCCGTTAAGTCAGTCGCAATCTATTAAACAAAACGTTTGGCCAATTATGACACGCACGCGTTAAGCAGCGACAGCAAAATATATTTACATTTACACATATGTACATACATTGAAACGTGGCAGTGCGTTTGCTTATGCATGGTCACAAATAAATTCAGCGCCATTCATTCGAGCATATTCTTCAACCAAAATTGTTATTGAGTTGTGTTTGCATTTTCAGCCGCTTCTTTAGTTTTGTATTTGTCAAATATCGCCCTTTATACGCATACATTCAACCGACCACCGTTTTTGTATGTACACATATAAATACATACGTTCATATACGCGCATTTCAGCATTTTCAAAAGAATCACAATTGCGATTGATTTATGTTTATATTATGTTTGCATTAACAGCAGCTTCTATAGTTTTGTATTTGCCAAAAGTCGCCCTTGTAGTGAAGTAGTTTCGGATTTGCCAACAGGCAATGCAAAACTGATGTGGCGCAGCAGGTAGATGAAAAGCGTGTAAGCAAAAGGGTCAGCGTTCGAGACGCGGCGGCGACGGCATGAAAATAGTTGCGCAGCTGTTCGTGCCTACATACATACATACATGATGGGTCCTATCGTCAATTTTTTTGTGTGTGAATAATTTTGTTCGGACTAAGTCGATTACACAAATATCGGTATTTGATATTTACATTTTTTGTCAGGGTCACACACACAAAAAGAAAATAACATAACTGACCTAGGCTATACGAAAAATGATAATTTTAGCAGATAAATTATTTGCAGAACTTCAACATTAAATCGAATTACATATATTTCTCAGAAGTGCCGTTTGTCGTCTTAGCAATTCTTATTAAGCTTATTTATATAGGTGGCACAGGCATATGAATTTTGCAGCTGGGCGTTACAAATTTTGCTGCCAATTTGCCACGCCCCCAGTAGGCGTAGACATATCATATTTGGCAAGTTCCTAGAAGGAGTCTAAGGTAACGTAACTGTAAAGTTTGGATGCTTACACTCAAAAAATGTGAAAGTTACAGGGTATTTTTTCGATATACCACGCCCCCAAAGGGGCGTAAGATTTATTTTTAGGGAATAAATAGAGGAGGCCCCCAGTAACACAAACATCCAATTTTGAACCGTCTATCTCTAAAACTGTAGGAGCTATACGCTTTTTGCGATTTGCCACGCCCTCTGAAGGCGTAGGTATGTCCGCCATATCTTTTTGATCTTGGGTTGCTTTTCTGAGTATATATATCAAATTTCAAGTTCTAGCATCAATAGTGCTCAAATTATAGTTGAATTTGTAAAATCAGTATATATTCAGATCCGTTTTGCAACGCCCCCAGTGGGCGTAGATATATCCGCCATATCTTTTTGAGCTTAGGTGGTCAACGCAAGTATACATTCCAAATTTCAACTTTCTAGCTCTTCAACTAATATGATTTCTTGACTATGGGCGCAAGCATTTTCCGATTTGCCACGCCCCTAGTGGGCGTATCCGGAAAATCTTGACACTTTATAATTCGAGGGTATACACGAGTATATGTTCAAAATTCCAGTCTCCAGCTTCAAAAGCGTAGAAAAATATTACATTCATACGGACAGACGGACAGACGGACGGACAGCAAGACGGACATTTCACAAAACCAATATACTCTTTTTCCCTTTGGGAAACGAGTATAATAAGTTTTTATTTACAGTAAAATTCGTCTTAGATATCGAAAAAAAAAAACGACCATGAAATTATGATAGACGAAACACATGCTCATAGAGGTTTCGATGAAAATCTTAAACAAATTGTCAAATACTATTATTGGCCAACGCTATAGAAAATTCTTAAACAATATATACGCCATTGCGAAATCTGCAATAAAAATAAATATGATAGAAGCCCAAAACAAATACTTATTTCCAAAGCACCAATTCCAAATAAATAAGGTGAACAATTACATATAGATATTTTTTATGCTCAAAAATTATCATTTATCACTTGTATAGATGCTTAATCCGAATTCCTAGTTATTAAGGAAATCAATAACAAATCCGATATGGCTAATAAACTATTAGAATTGATCCAAATCTTTCCATTTGCTAAATCAATAATGCTATATAATGAACCTAGTTTTTTTATCAGCACAATTCAAATCAACAATGTCCCGTTCAGGTATAACTATTTATTATGCATACCCCAGACACAGCCTTAGTAATGGTCAAATAGAAAGAGTTCATTCAACACTTATTGAAATTTTTCGATGCATCCAAGAATAATTTAATATAATTGATAATTCTGAAGTCATATACCGCGCAGTTAAAGAATATAACAACACAATACAATCAACAACCCAACAAAAACGAAAAACTTTGAATTGCCCGAAAAACTAGAATCAGCCCAATTCAAAATGCTAGAGTACCGTAACAAAAAAAAAAAAACAAGTAAGAACGTTGCCATAGGGCGAGACCTAAAGCGTGATACTCGTTTCCCACAGAGGCATCTGGTATTTTAAATTTAATAATTTATCTCAAATTTTGCATTTATGTAGATTCATGTGAATTTTATGCAAATTCAATTTTTGCAAATATAACTATGTGAATGAATTAGCATTTTTATAAAATGTAAAAAATTCAATAGAATCATAGAAAGTTTCATCAAGTTCCGTTAAGTCAGTCGCAATCTATTAAACAAAACGTTTGGCCAATTCTGACACACACGCGTTAAGCAGCGACAGCAAAATACATTTACATTTACACATACATTGAAACGTGCAAGCGCGTTTGCTTATGCATGGTCACAAATAAAATCAGCGCCATTCATTCGAGCATATTCTTCAACCAAAATTGTTATTGAGTTGTGTTTGCATTTTCAGCCGCTTCATTAGTTTTGTATTTGTCAAATATCGCCCTTTATACGCATATATTGCAACCGACCACCGTTTTTGTATGTACACATATAAATACATACGTTCATATACGCGCATTTCAGCATTTTCTAAGAATCACAATTGCGATTGATTTATGTTTATATTATGTTTGCATTAACAGCAGCTTCTATAGTCTTGTATTTGTCAAAAGTCGCCCTTGTAGTGAAGTAGTTTCGGATTTGCCAACAGGCAATGCAAAACTGATGTGGCGCAACAGGTAGATGAAAAGCGTGTAAGCAAAAGGGTCCGCGTTCGAGACGCGGCGGCGACGGCATGAAAATAGTTGCGCAGCTGTTCGTGCCTACATACATACATACATGATGGGTCCTATCGTCAATTTTTTTGTGTGGAATAATTTTGTTCGGACTAAGTCGATTACACAAATATCGATATTTGATATTTACATTTTTTGTCATGGTCAGACACACAAAAAGAAAATAACATAACTGACCTAGGCTATACGAAAAATTATAATTTTAGCAGATAAATTATTTGCAGAACTTCAAGATTAAATCGAATTACATATATTTCTCAGAAGTGCCGTTTGTCGTCTTAGCAATTCTTATTAAGCTTATTTATATAGGTGGCACAGGCATATAAATTTCGCAGCTGGGCGTTACAAATTTTGTTGCCAATTTGCCACGCCCCCAGTAGGCGTAGACATATCATATTTGGCAAGTTCCTAGAAGGAGTCTAAGGTAACGTAACTGTAAAGTTTGGATGCTTACACTCCAAAAATGTGAAAGTTACAGGGTATTTTTTCGATATATCACACCCGCAAAGGGACGTAAGATTTATTTTTTGGGAATCAATAGAGGAGGCCCCCAGTAACACAAACATTCTATTTGAAGCGTCTAGCTCTAAAACCGTAGGAGCTATAAGCTTTTTGCCATTTGCCACGCCCCCTGAAGGCGTAGGTATGTCCACCATATCTCTTTGATCTTGGGTTGCTTATCCGAATATATATATCAAATTTCAAGTCTCTAGCTTCAATAGTGATCAAAATATAGCTTAATTTGTAAAATCACCATATATTCAGATCCGATTTGCCACGCCCCCAGTGGGCGTGGGCATAAAATCTATTTATCAATCTTTATAGAACCGAAGCGTTAATATACGTGCAAAATTTCAGCATTCTAGCTTTAAAACTGTAGAAGTTACAATTTTCCCGGTTTGCCACGCCCCCAATGGGCGTAGATATATCCGCCATATCTTTTTGAACTTGGGTGGTCAACGCAAGTATACATTCCAAATTTCAACTCTCTAGCTCTTCCACTAATATGATTTCTTAACTATGGGCGCAAGCATTTTCCGATTTGCCACGCCCCTAGTGGGCGTATCCGGAAAATCTTGTCACTTTATAATTCGAGGGTATACACGAGTATATGTTCAATAGCGTAGAAAAATATTGCATTCATACGGACAGACGGACAGCAAGACGGACATTTCACAAAACCAATATACTCTTTTTCCCTTTGGGAAACGAGTATAAAAATTCCGTTAATAACACTGGCTTAGAGGCACTTATCTCATAACTTTGAAGACCATTGTAACCATAAACAACATTAATTACACAAACGAAAAAGAGAAACTGCTCAATTATGTAAAACATAACAAATTTTAGAAATTAATTAATTACTAATTACTAATTATCAACCTTCTAATGACACCGAATTACAATTAGAAAATACTAATACTTTATCAAAATTGTAATAGAATTAGAAAACAACCACACAAAAATAACGTTCATTATATTTTTTATAATTCTTACATTCATTATGATAAAGCTTTTCAAATTTTGTTATGCTAAATACTAAAAACAATCAGATCGAATTTCTTATGAGAAGTCGTTAAGAATCGGGGACGATCCTTCTTAAGAAAGGGGGGAGCTATCACCCCGCTGCTCAGGCAAATCTAATAAGCATGTGTTCTCAGAAAATCCGACAATCCGATAAGAGGCAACCGAATTACAATTGTCTACCTTTTGTCAGCAATGCGAATAACGCGAGAAAAGAAAAGTATGTAAAGAAACGGTTAATAAGTGAAGTGAACCCGCTACTTGGTTTCACAATTCCTATATAGAATCACGTGAGCCAATCTTGGGAGACTTGAGCTTTGAGCTTTGCAGATAAGGGAAGCTTTAGCATAAGCATTAGCTGACTAGCAGCATAAGATTTTATCTCTTAATGAGTTCGATTTTGAAGTTTAATAAATGAACACTACATTCACAAAATAAAAATAAAAATAATTTTTTATCAACTTGCAAGGCAAGCAGATTAATTGGCGCCCAACGTGGGGCCTACGTAAAATAAAAAACATATTAAATGAATATAAAAACCTTTTAATGTAATCGTACGCCGCCGAACTTTAAATTTGAAGTAAAAGGTGTTAAAAATTAAACTCAACAGGAAACAAAAGGTTTCTAGAACTCAATCAAGAAGTGCGTTAAAAAGTTTTGATAAAAGAAAAAAAAATTGTATTCATTGAAACACAAAAATAACAACGTCAATAAAGTTGTACGATAAAGAATCAAATAAAGAATATTAAACGAGTAATACTTAACCAAAACCTAAAAACCAAACAACGGAAATCTGTGACCAATCCAAAGACTATTAAGAAAGAAGAGAAAAAAGGGAGCGCAAGACAGAAACCGAAACAACAGTCACTCCGATTGCGAGAGAGCGACGGTGAAGAAACCAAGTGAGAGTGAGCGAAAGAGAACGAATATCTTTATTAGCGGCAGCCAAAAGTTGTTAAAACGAAAACGCACAAAATAATAATAATAAAACAAGTAAGAAAACTCTAGTCGGAGGTGCCCGACTAGGAGATACCCTGAGCCCCGTCCGACTTGGATTGTTTAATACGCTCCATAGCTTGCATATAACATTAAATTTTCCAAAATTAAATTATAATTTTGAAATTTTATTCAACTAGAATGTATGTAAATCAAAAATAAATAAATAATTAAATAAATAAACAAATCAACAAAAAAAGAAGAAGAAAAACAAACATCACCGCACCTGGACTCGAACCTTCATCTATTTACTACATATGTAACGTTAGAGCGCATCATCTCAACTGGCACAACAACCTCATGTTTATAAATTTAAAAAAAAATCTAAAAAGTTACGCTGTCGTCACTGAGATTCGAACTCGGGACCTTTTGCTTACGTGCTTTGCGTCTATCCACTGCGCCACACCAGTATTGCGTTGCTTGTTGGCAAAACCCAAAGTAGTGCTACAAGGGCGATATGTGACAAATACAAAACGAAAGAAGCAGATCAATCGCAATTGTAATTCTTAGAATATGCTGAAATGCGCGCATATGAACGTATGAGTATGTGTACATACAACGGTGGTCTTTTTCAATGTGTGCGTGTAAAGGGCGATATATGACAAATACAAAACTACAGAAGCGGCTGAAAATGCAAAAACAGAATTCACACAGATTTGGTTGAAGAATATGCTAGAATAAATAGCTTTGAATTTATGTGCACACATGCATAAGTCTACGCGCTTGCACGTTTCAATGTATGTGTATGTGTAAATATTTTTTGCTACGCGTCGCTGCTTGCCACGTGCATGTGTTAATTGGCCAAACGTTTTGTTTAATAACTTGGGACTGACTTAACGGAATTTGATGCAACTTTCAGCATTTGATTCTATTGAGTTTTTTACATTTTATAAAAATGTTAACTCATTCATATAGTTATATTTGCAACAGACTCTCATTACTGGAAAAGGGGAGGTTGGAAGGGGGTACAACGCCATTTTTCGCATCCGGCATTTTCCAGCTTGCTAGAAGCAGGCTATGATTGTGATGATCCCCAAACCAGGCAAATCACTAGGCGAAATCGGCTCCTACAGGCCAATTAGTCTGTTGCCTGTACTTGCTAAAATATTCGAAAGAATATTCTTAGCTAGAATACAGCCGCATCTGGAATGCAGGGGGATCGTACCGAATCACCAATTTGGCTTTCGGAGGCAGCACGGAACGCCGGAACAGGTACATAGAGTTGTAGATCACATCCTTGGCGCCTTCGAACAGAAGATGTATTGTTCTGCCGCATTCTTAGATGTCAAGCAAGCCTTCGATCGTGTATGGCATTTAGGATTGTTGCAAAAAGCAAAGACAGCCCTCCCGGCTTCTATTTTTATTCTGCTGTCTTCATACATCACTAACAGAAGCTTTCAAGTGGTTAAGGGACAGGCTATTTCATCGACAAGACCTATCAAGGCTGGTGTCCCTCAGGCACACTGTACACAGTGTGTTCAGTGTTGGCCCCAGTACAACTGTGTACAGCTGACATGCCACTTCCACTGGACAACTACGGAGCTGCAGACACGGAAGTGCTAATAGCAACGTATGCAGATGACACTGCCATCCTTTCGCGATCTCACTCTGCGCAAGAAGCTACTGAAAGCTTCCAGAGGTACCTGGACGCATTTGGGTGTTGGGCAAAACGATGGTGCATAACCATCAACGCACAAAAATCAGCTCACGTAAGTTTCACAACGCGAAGAGGAGACTGCCCTGGTGTAACTCTGGGAGTGCAAATACCGAAAGTCAACAAAGTGAAATATCTCGGTGTTACACTTGATAAAAAATTGACCTATAGTGCGCACATCACGCAGACAGTTAACATAGCCAGGTCAAAAATCAAAAAACTATTTTGTATGTTGAGACCGTCCAGCAAACTGTCGCTGTGCAGCAAAATAAAAATTTATAATGCCATCGTCGTCCCAACACTCACATAAGCTATCCCCATTTGGGGTACCGCAGCGAGGACACACATAAAAAAAGTGCAAACCCTGCAAAACAAAGCGCTACGGCGACTCACAGGTGCCAGCTGGTACGTTCGCAATTCTGTGCTGCACAACGATCTCAGAATTCCAACAATTGCTGAACTGATCGGACAGGCTCTTGGCGCACCCAAATCAACTGGCTACTGACCTGGCACACAACAACAATAGGCGAAGGCTAAAAAGGGTTCACCCGTTGGACCACATACACTAATAACTAATAATCATAACAACTACTACTGTAAATAATGTAAATACCGGCTTCTAGCCAACAAATTAGGTTAAGGTTTAATTATAACTGCGCTGTATAGTCGAAGACAAGGAGCTGCAATAAAGATTTATTAAAACAAAAAACAAAAAAAAAAAAAGAATTTTTTTATCAACTTGCAAAGGCAAGGAGATTAATTTTCATGCATATGTAAATTAAGGTGTTCATCTTGGGATGTATGGACTACGTAATTATGTTGTTCGTCTTGCGATGTATGGGCTCCGCAAATATTTTGGATTAGAATGGAGAGCCTACTAAGGCTCTCTTCACGATTGGCCACGTGGCTCAAGAGTGCAATGAACTACGGCAAGATTAGTATCGAGTGCCGGAGCTCTGTTAGACTTTATTCTCCAATGTCTGTTACAGAACTAAATTATGAACTATGGCATAAGCTAAAGGTTACTACTAAGTTACAAAGCTACAAACACAGTCGGCAAGCCGACTCTGCATAAACGGTAGACGGACACTTGCACATAGTAAAATATCGGATTACCGTTGGCCACCGTCGCGGTTGGGTCACAGAACTTATGCATTAGCGGAATAGGTCTGTAGCATTTGGCGGCGTTTAGATAATATACTTATTAAATACTTAGAGACAATTCTTATGTGTTGTCAACTCACAAACGCAGGTGTACGTCGTTGCTTAGCACACGTTTACTGCTTGAATGTCGTTGTTACATTCGGCCTCGATGTCATCTTGTCGTTGAAGCGCGGCGTGTTGGTGGGATACCGGGAAGATCGTAACCATCTTGCAGATAAATTTTACTATACGATAAGTTATTAATATGTGGACTATGTTTTCGGACTGTCGGACCTTAATTGTAGATGCTTCTGTAAGACTAACTATGGGAATTTCTATGGGGTGTTCATTTAAAATAGTTTTCTAATCATTGTGTTCCAGAATGTTTGGTTTTATTATGCCGGCTTTTGGAGGGTAAGTGTAAGAATCAAAATTGATATCTGATTAATTAGTATTCTGCTTCTTGATAATAGTGTTTCATACAAGTGTGGTGTGTCAACTAATTCGTTCTTTTTAGCTTTTATTACCTTGTTTACTGTGTCAGTTAGCTTATTGATGTGTTTTTGCGTCTCTGAGTTTATAATAAATTGCTTGTCTAGGCTTCTGGCTATTCTATAATGTATCTCAACAACGGACAATAAACGTCTAGTGTGGTCTGTAACTGCGTCTGACAGCTTACGCATATGCGAATGGGGGACATGTTCTGTCAACTTAACGGTTTTATCTGCTACTACATTGAATTCCGTTAAGTGGCTAGAATGCCTTAAATAACCTCTATACTCCCACACCAATACCTTTCCATCTATGATTGGAATGTAGTTTGAGTGCGAATAGTCGAAAATCCGACTCTGTGCCGTTCCCCATAATAACAGAATTGCTAGTTGTATCCTGTAGAGAACAGATAGGGTTATTACGTGATTAGTAATCTGATCTTTGTTTAAGTAAACTTCTTGGGTGTTATTTCGGGTTGTCTTTATGGATCACCCTCCCTTTAATAAGAACAGACGTTCTCAGGTCTGCTTGGATTCTTTCCTCTGTGCAAAGCGGTGTTAGCTTATTGCCTAATCTTCTGTTATTCTTAACGAATACTTTTTCGCCCACCTCGAAAACTCTGTTCTGTCTGTCCGTGTTGCATCTTTGGAGTACAGCTTGCTGTGCTTGTTCTATTCTCCCTTTAATATTTTGTCTGAATTCAACTGTCGAAGCATGTATGATGTCAATTGGTCTTTGGTTGGTAACTAAATGGATTGATTTGTTGTATTCTACTGTGGAGAAATATATACATATGTATATTTCATTCCCACTCCTGGTCCGACGTTACAGATTCCATATACCATATACACAAACACACACATATATATCCATTCATATGTACATATGTACATATCTCATTCTACGACTAAGGTTAATAAATAAAAGGACAGTATCCTCTGTGTTTTATTTACATATTTAACTTCAGTCGTTTAAATTATTTTTCGTAAGCCTTTCTGAAAGCTTTAAGTTCGTTCGAGTGTTGTGTTGATTTATGTGCTCATTGTGTCAGCTGTTTGTGCTATCGACTGCTCGTATGTACATATGCACATACGCAGCCAACAACAACACAATTAATGCACAAGCAGTTGTCAAACTTATACTTATCCACGTGCACAGCACATATCAACACATTCACAATATTATCCGAACACATATGAGCACATAACAAAAAAAATTAAGCGCAGAATTAATAAGCTCGTTTGTCTTTGGTTCCAAGCGTTAGCGATCGTGCTTGCACGTCACAAACTATCGATAATTGTTCCGACACTCAATTCGGGGGTGGAACGTTCATTTTTTGTGACGTCATTGCTCCAGCAAGTACACTCTAAGAGCAAATAAAAATAATAAAAAATAATAAACAGTTTTTTTTACTTCTTTTTAAATAAAAAAAAATAAATAAATTTAAATATATAATACATCAATATTTTCGTCTACCATTTTCTTTTTTGTTTTAAATTCTTGTATACATACATGTTTTTTATTTTTATTTTCAGTTTATTTATTTTTTATTCTCTATTATTGTTTTTATTTTTTATCTTATTCTCTTCGCTTCCAAAACGCAGTTTATCTATATTTGTGCCCTGTTCGGTTGACAAATCCTGCCATTTCGTCGACTTCTTTACTCACTCTCCGAGTAATCATCTGTCCCAAACCTTTCCGACAGCTAACTTCTAGTTAGTCTCCATGTCGGATCGTTCTAGCCGATCGCAACTGAGTGCACCTCCTTCGCGTTTTATTAAGCGCAGTTCCTCTGCGTCTCCCATTCCGTCCGGGAAACAGCAGACTTCCAGCACACTCGAGCGTAGTCCAGTGGTAACTCGATCCGCTCCAAAGTCCACCATTCCGTTGACTAAAATGTCGCTGTCCGAGTTTATTTCTGCTGCGGACAGGCTCATTACATTTGAGGCCCGCATCGACCATTCCGGAGAGACTGGTTCGGCCCCTGCAGATCAGCTCCAGGCCTTAGAGATCCGACGGGATCGAGTCAAGGTCCTGTGGGAGAAAGCCGAACTGCAATACGAATCGTGTTCCACAGCGCTTAGTCAGGGAGAAGGCAGTGGAGAAGTTGAGGCCATGGAAGACAAATTCAACCACTGCTATACAGTTTATGAGCGGAGTGCTGCCCAATTGAGCAGGCAAATTGCCGCCGTGTCCGCACCGAGTGCACCGCCCGCTCCTGTGTCCACTATTGTTTCTTCGGGCGGCTGTCGCCTTCCTCCCATCGACACAGAAGTGTTCCACGGCGATTACTTGCGCTGGCCAACGTTTCGCGACCTCTTCACAGCCATATATATTGACAATCCCCGGCTGACTGCGGTGGAAAAACTCTTCCACCTTAATTCCAAAACCGCAGGCGATGCAAATGCTATAGTCGCAGAGTGTCCTCTCACTAATGACGGCTTTGCATCGGCTTGGGGCGCCTTGTGCGACCGGTTCGAGAATAAGCGGCTGCTAGTCAACAGCCAGCTGAAAATCCTTCTCAACCTAACCAAGGTCCCCAAAGAATCAAGCGCGGCTCTCAGAGAGTTGCATGGCACCATGAGCAGATGTGTCACTGCGATCGAGCATGCTCAAATCTCCACGGAGAATGGGGACTGTATCCTTGTGTTCCTGTGCACTTCCAAATTGCCAGAACACACTCGATCTCTCTGGGAGCATTCTCTGACAAATAAGTCAGAAATCCCAGCTTGGCAGGACGTTAGTCGTTTCCTCAGCGAGCGTGCGCGAGCACTTGAAGCTATAGAAACTGACAGGTCCAGTCCTGCCGCGCCAACACCTGCCCCGAGGCCCGCGAGCCCTGACCCTTCCAAACGGGTGAGCTCCTTTGAAGCCCACGTCACCACTGAGAGCAAGAAATGCGATTTGTGCTCAGTCCGACTCTGTCCTCGCTTCCTCCAAATGTCTATTCAACAGCGAGAGGCCTACATAAAGCAGAAGAAGCTATGTCTGAACTGTTTCGCACGCGGTCATCTGCTGCGCGGTCATCTGCGCACAGCTGCCAGAAATTCAACGGTCGGCATAACACACTGCTCCATAAAGAGCATGAATCCGAGAATGGCGCTGCATCCGCAGCTGCCGTACCCCTTCATTCGCCCAGAGATGTCTCACATCTCCCGACGTATTTCTCTGCTAATACACAAGATGTCCTTCTTGGTACGGCAATAATCAATATATGCCATCTAGAAGCTACATATCCCGTGCGGGCACTAATCGATTCGGGATCTGAGGCGACTTTCATTTCTGAGCGCCTGTTCCGTCTCATCAAATTGCTCTTCCGGTCTGTGAAAACGCGAGTGTCAAGCTTAGGCCAAGCTATAGCAGCCCGATCGCAAAAACTTTGCGATCTCCATATTGGAACTCCGCTGAAAGCAAGACTACGGATTGAAGCATGTGCTCTCGTCCTTCCAAGGTCTGGCAACCTCCCTTCGTCTCCAATTCCGCACAACTTGTTGAACAAACTTCCTAATATTCAGCCAGCTGACCCCGAGTTCTACAAGAGTGCGAAAATTGATGTTCTTATAGGCGCGGATATCCTTCCGTCTATTATTCAGGGAGGTTTCCACCCTAATATCTGTGGATCCATTTTTGGCTTAAAGGTTGGGTACTCACCGGCCCTCTTTCGCAAGCATCACCGAAAATGGTCTCGTCCTTCACAGCTCAAGTTTCCGTTCCGAAAAAGCCAAAATTTTAGTTTCCGACAATCTCGTCTAGGTTACATGACTCATCTGTCGTAACTCTCCCAGTACGAGATCCCGACAGCATCACTACCAAAGTGAAGGTCGGCTGCAATGCACTCTGTCCAGCATTGAATGGTAAGGGGCTGGATGATATTTTTCATCCAGGTCCCGACCCCGGTGTTCCCTGTGATGTCCAACTAACTTCCATGTTCGACAAGCCAGCCATTCATTGCCCCACACGTTCATACGGACAGCAAAACAGACATTTCACAAATCCGGTATACTCTATTTCCCTTTGCGAATAGAGTTTAAAACGAACAACCCATTGAAAATGAAAAGTCATGGTATTGTGGTTTGTTAAATGTTCTTTATTTATTTGTATTATATTCTTTTAGAACTTGTGCTCAATCTGACTGTTCGGTTTAGACTGTTCTTATTCAATTCTATTTCTTTTGGCTTAAGTCTAATACATGAAATTCTTATATCTACATATATGTGGTATGTGTGTTGGGGTATACATTTGTATAAAGAAGGTATGCATATGTTATGTATGGTTTGACCACTTGAGCTGCAAAATGCATGCTCAGCGTTCCCACGCTCTGCGATCCGCCTGTATTTAAGTTATTTAAGTCTATCCGCTCCAGTAGTCCTCGTAAGGAGATGCCGTCGGATAGATCCAGGTTGTTAGTTGATAATGTAGATTAGGTTGAGATACGGTTAAGTATCAGATCACTGGCCTTGTGGCTCAGCGATATATTAATTAATAAATCAAGATTATACGGCAAATTATCGGAGCAGTGTTTATTCAACGTGCGTTAGCTTACGTTATTGGAACAGAACTGAATAAAAGACTAAAGCTAAGTACATAAAAGGGAAATATGAATCCAAACCTAAATACATATTATATAAAGATCACGCCATGGGCTATCGACCGCACGGAGCTATGCCAGCATATTTATGTTAGCGTTACAATGTCTGCGATTGCGACATATAACGGATACTGCCAATGCCCGCAATAGCATATTTTGCAGACGTTGCGTTCGCAGTGCAACCGAAATCCGATACGTGGATGTTCTAGCTGCGTGGGTTGCTCCGAACTTAACGCGAAGGTTGTTCGTTAACTTGGTTGTTAACTATTCCCCCTTTAAATTCATTGCCGTCCTCGATGATGCGCAACTCCTGGATGAATCTCTGCAACTTAATCGAGGTGTTCTTCCGATACCAACATAGGCCAACTACGATGACGCAACAGAACAGGAGGCTGATAATTACCCCAATGGCGAACCAGAACTTGGGGATCCGTTGGATGACATGTCGTCGCTTAGTTCCCAAATGGCGTGCAGGTTGTGTTCATTCATTCGCTGAAGTAGGGGTAGGCTTAACACGTGATCGTGTCCCGTAATGTTCAGTAAAGGTGAAGTCGGAATGCCAGGAACAGTTTTATCGTGATTGAGATACGTGGTGTCGTTTATCATGGCGTTGAGCTAAAAAGTTATGAGATTAGTTCCCCTGATGTATATTGTGGGGCCTCCATCTATACTAATGCTCGCAGGCTGGTTGATGATTATCATTCCTTCGTCAATCCTTGTAATAGCTTCCAGGTAACTGGGCTGCGTTCGGCATATGGCTGATTCGCCTGAGTGTAATTCGCGAGCGCATGTATCATGCGCGGCTAGCTTGCAAAATGTTGAGTGGTTAGTTGTGACGCAATCAGTGGCAGCTTTTACTCCGTCCTTGCATTCAGCTACTATATTATCGTGTAATTGTAGCACGGTGTTTTGATGTGCCACTGGAAAAATTATGATCTTTTTACAAACAAATCTTATATTATATTATATTCTATAATTATATGAAGGGTGCTGTCGGGTTGAAATATTTTAATTTGTTATACTGCCATTAACTAACTATGGAGACCTCTGTGAGCTGTTCAGTGAAAATAGATTTTAAGTCTTTATGATCAAAAATAGTTGGATTTATTATATCTGATTTGGCAAGCGTAATTGTAAGCATAAGGTTTAGAATTTCTGTGATAAGCATTCTATTTCTTGCTAAAAGTGTTTCATACAAATGTGGGGTGTCAACCATTTTAGACTTTTTAGCTTTTTAGCTTCTATTAACTGTCTTTGTGAGCAGGTTGATTTGTTTCTGAGTTTTTGTGTTGATTACAATCTGCCTATTGTTTGATTCTATTAATTGTGTGTCCGAATTTCGAATTTTCTCCAAGTCAGACGCATCAGGTGTTCCAGCTATTACTTTTAGTGCTGTGCGTAGGAAATCTAAGCTTCTTGCTATCCTGTGGTGTATTGTTAGAATGGACAATAAGTTTTGGACATGTTCTATGTCTACTTCTAAAAGCTTTCGCATGTGAGAGAGGGGAAATAGTTCGGATAATTTTATGGTATCGTCTATGATGGCTGAGAGTTCTGTTAAGTTAGTCGAGTGTCGTATGATTTACTTTGCTCCCATAGTAAAACACTACCGTCTGGCACAGGAATGTATTTCGCATTTGAGAAGTCGGTGATGCGCGCCCCCGCTGCGGTTAGAATTGACAGTATTATGATAATCAACCTGTAGGCAATGTGAAGCGAAGTTATATTAACTGTGTGGAACCAAAAATATGTGTAGTTTATTTAAGGTTGTCCTTATGGACCACCCGCCCCTTAATAAGTACAGACGTCCATAGGTCTGCTTGTATGTGTCCCTCTGAACATAATGGGGTCAGCTTGTTTCCTAACCTCTTGTTGTTTTTTATGAATACTATTTGCCTATTTGTGTTACATCTGATGAGTTGATCTTGTTGGGCTTTGATTATCCTGTCTTTGATATTATGTTGTAATTCGATATTTTGAGAGTGAATGACGTCTAATAGTTTCTGTTTTGTAACTGAATTAATTGTTCTATTATATTCTATAGTTGCTCTTATTATTATCTGTGTGGTGCTATTTAATTTTTTGTCAATTTTAATGCATCTGGCTATTTCTAATAGAGTGCTATGAAAGCGCTCCACCTGTCCGTTTGAACAGCTATGTAGTGGAGGGGTGTTAACTATGTCTATGTTAAATTGATTTTTTAGTAGCGAGGTAACCGTCTCTGAATTGAACGATGTCTCATTGTCGCAATAGATTGTTTTTATTCTTGGAAAAATGTTGATTAACTGTAACATGGGGTTAATAATATCTATTATTGAGCTGGATAATAAGGGTTGTATAATGGCGAATTTGGAAAATTTATCAACACATGTCAAGAATAGTTTCTGGTCAGTAGAGAAGATATCTATGTGCAGCATTTCGCCAGTATAGGATGGTATGAGCGTTTCCCCAAGTTCTAGTTTTTTTGGGTGACGGTCATACTTAGCGGTAGTGCACACCTTGCAATTTGAGACTATTTCATTAGTTAATTTGGCCATTTTTGGAAAATAATATTCGCGAAGAATTTGTTTCATGTTTTCCTGCGCTGCTCTATGTGCGCGTTTATGTTCATTATTAACTTTTTTTTATTTGGTCACTTTTGCTGGTAATGTCGGCTACAATATTCTTGCAGTGCCAAAACTTTGTTGTAGGGTAGAGTGATACGAGTTCGTGTTGAAAGACAGCCAAGGTCGGGAGATCACAATAGAATGCGTTTGCGACATCACTATTTACTGCTTTATGGATTCAGGGATATCTCACTATGAATGGTAGCAGCACATGATTGTGTTTCATCTTGCAGGGCATTAACGTTTTGCCGGGACAGGACATCTGCCATGAAGTTTTCTTTCCCAGGCTTGTAATGAATCTGTGCCTTATGCTCTTCAATGTATGCTTTCAATCTTTTAATCTTTACTTTGTTAGTGTTTTTTTCTGACACTGAAAAAGTGAGCGCCTGATGATCCGTGAAAATATGAAGTTCTCTGGTGCCATACAGATAGTTCTGTAATTTTCCGAGAGCCCATACGATGGCCAATAATTCTCTTTCATTGGTAGCATAATTAGATTCACTCACCATGCCGTTTTCGCCCTTAAGCATGTTAGTTAAAGGTCTCGCAATTGACGCAAAGTCTTTAACAAACACCCTGTAGTAACTAGCAAGTCCCAAAAACGATCTTAATGCGAAGAGGTTTTTTGGTTCAGCGAATTCTTGGATCGCTTTGACTTTTCGGGATCAGTTTTTGCTCCATTGGTAGTTGCTTGAGACAATGAAACCCAAATATTCAACGCTCTCTTTAAAGAATTTAGTCTTCTCATGTTGGCGTCGTAAAGCTGTTGGAAAACTGTGTCAATGTGTTTGACATGGTTCGTTTCGTTTTCAGAAAATATTATCACGTCATCAACATAGACGTATCATATTTTTCCGATTTGTTCTCTTAATACATCATCGATTGCCCTTTGTAAGATGCTTCCCGCATTTTTCAACCCAAAGCACAGTGGTCTGGCTTGTATGGGATGCGTGGCCGAAAATACTTTTAGTGCAGATATCAATGTGAAATTTTTTTCAAAATTCTATAAAAATATAAAAAGTAATAGCACATGTCTCAATGAGTCAAAAACGACCCCCCACCCCCTCCCCCCATTATACACACCCTTTTCCCCACAAAATAAGTATTCGTAAAGTACACAAATTATATAAATTATACATATATTATTTATTTTAATAGCTCAAATACAGATTTTTTAAAACTGATTTGTGCTTTGGTGGTAAATTTCGTTGTCCTGTTATAAACGGATCTGATGTGATAAGTAAGCGATTAAACAAATCTGTGTTTGTCGCCACACGAGAAATTTTTCGGGTATGCTGCATGCGAAATTTTTGAATGTCCTTATTTCTCGATTCTGCAGCTTCTTCAGATAACTCTCCAATCGACACGAGAGCATTTCCAATAACCGTAGGTCCGTGTATTAAAACTTTATGAATGGTAGGTGGGAGGTAGTACCAGGGATATTTTGAAATCAGCTTCTGTGCTATGTCGAGTGCAAAGTTTTTATATAATTCTGTATTTATGGGATATCCTGAAGAGAGAGCTTGAATTATAACCGAACAATTTTCGATTAGATCCCTATCAAGGCCAGTTATTTGAGCGGACAAGTCAGAATTATTAAAAAATTCTCTGGCAGTATTTCCATCGTTCGATGTTCCACTACCACAACATTTGGGTTTGTCGACAATCAACCCCATTTTTGATCGAAATTCAGCTTGAATTTAACAAAACAACAAACGCAGAAACGAAGACGACAATCACAACAAACCACATAAAAAGAACAGCTACACACATAAAAACGGCGCCAACAACAGCGAGGCCGCTCTGCTTTTTTGACGATAACCGAGAGAATCGCAAATATTCGCAAATTAAGTTTGTTTTTTTATTATCTGTAAATGCTAAAAAATATTTTAAAATTAAGTTGATTATTAACTTCGATTAACTTCATAACTAAACGTCTACATGAAGTTTATGTCTACACACGAATTAATATTAAAATAGGCCTTAAGTTACATTAAAAATCTAAAAATAAACAAAACAGTCTTACACCTTGTATATTATTTAAAATAATAGTTAATACCTTTCTTTAATATTTTAAAATCATCCATTGTACCAGCAATATTAATAAACAACGTTTTTAAAATTAGTTTGCGATCTTCACTTGCAAGTTTTGCGCGCCTTATAACAAACAAAATTTCATGCTCTGCTTTTAGCACCTATTCTTTAAGCGGACAGCAGGCATAAAGAAAAACTAAAAGTACTGTGAAAAAATTTGATTAATTCTGAGATATGATTGCAATATATCTTACGCAAATTTTTAGTTTTTTTTATTTTCGGCCAATGGACCAGACCACTGTGCAAAGGGTAGCCGGCAGAATTCGTATTTTTCGCCATTTACCAAAAATGCCATTTTTTCGCGATCTCTTTCATTTAGATAAATCTGGTGGTATCCAGATTTCAAATCTAGTGTTTTGAAAAATTTCGCTTTTCCAAGATTGGCTAGAATCATTGGGATGCTCGGCATTGGGTACCTATCGGCGATGGTTCGCTCGTTTAACTTTCGGAAATCGATGATGAGTCGCTTATTTTTGTTGCCGTTTGCGTCTGTAACATTTTTATTAACAACCCATGCAGGGCTGTTGTATGCAGACCGTGATGGTTTTATAATGCCATTTTTTAGTAATTGAGCGATTTCGTTGTTAACAAAATCGACTACGCTTGCCGGGTATGGGTATAGTTTTGAGTATACCTCTTTGTGGTGCGGATTGTTGCCAAAACCGATGTGTTAAACGGCAACGCCTCGTTAGAGGTAGAAAATGTGCCAATCCTTTTCAGTATGACATTTTTAAACTTGTCCCTTACATTATCGGGGACTACTATGTCATCTATGCGTATAAAGTGTACATTATCGCAAAGGTGGTGCTGCATTATTGCATATTGCCGTAGGTGATATTATTATCGTTTAAATTTAGATTTACCCCTGCTTGTGTCAATAAATCGAAGCCTATTATAGCATCAAAAGTGTCAAGAGTGTCTAAAATAAAAAATGGGGCACTTTTTCCAAAAATTTTCATGGAACATTTTTCTTTAATTTTACTGGACCCGTCAATAGGTCATTATCTCCTAGCGAATCACTCTCATCGGAGGCCACAGCACCTGCAGCTTCTGCTGCACTTATGTAGTCTTGATCCTCTTGGTTAGAGTTCTGTTCAGTTACATTATTGATTCTTTGGCGTCTTTGCCTGACACACGTTCTGACGTGTTCTGTCTCTTTTGAGCTTCGCCGCATGTGGGGTTACTCTGAGGCCCCAATTACCCCAATTAGTCGGTTGTATAAACTTTGAAGTTCATGGATCGATGTCCATGGGTTGCGCCTGGCTCTGGCCTTGGAGAGAGTTTTGGGCCTGTTGCTTGAACTTGGTCCGGGTTCGCTTTGTTGGGTTTTATTTTGGTTTTGTTTGATTTTTGTGGATTTTTCTCGAAATATTTTCCCTGTTTTGGTATAGAATTATTTCCTTGCTTATTAGGCTCCCTCGAGTGGTTCTTATCTTCGATTGCTTTGGCATAGTGTGAAGCAAACATGCTTCTTTCTATGCTGTTCTCAGCCTCGCGAGCCAACGCTAAAGCGGATGGCAAATCTTTAGGCTGTGCCGGTATGACCAATGCTTTGAGAGGCCTCCTAAGGCCTGCCATAAAAGCGTGCAGGGCATCATTCCTAATTTCTGCATTGAGAATAGCTGCTGCCTGTTCATTATGTGTCATGACGATTTTGTTTGTAACGAGCGTGAGTTTTTTCTCGACTTAGTCATAATATTGCATTATGTCTAGGTCACCTTGCCTAACCAATTCTAATCGCTGTCTGAGGACACGCAGGGACGTTTTTTTTTTTTGTTTTTTTTTTTTTTTTTTTAATTAGGTTGATCAGGCCTGGTTTTTTTTTCTTTCATGAAACGCTTCATTGAATATATATTTATACCCTGAGCCCATTGAAAATGGGAAATCAGGGTATAACGGTTTTGTTAAATGTATGTAACAGGCAGAAGGAGGCGTGTCAGACCCCACAAAGTATATATATTCTTGATCAGGGCGACGAGCTGAGTCGATTTAGCCCTGTCCGTTTGTCTGTCTGTCCGTCCGTCCGTATATTTGAACGCGTCGATTGAAGCATCTATACAAGCTAGAGACTTGAATTTTTTTTGTTGGGTCCGTGGATAGCACGCGCAAGTCAAGTTTGTTACCAAAAAACGATATCTATTTTTGTTGTGTTGTTATCGATTTTAAACCTTATCGAAAACAGGTTATAAAATATATATCTCCCACACCTTTAGAGCTAGACCCCTCAAATTTTGCCTTTTTTTTTTTTGGATACCGGCTCTTTTTACTAATTACCCCTCCCCCCCCTCGCCCAATAATCCCATTGAGAGTCTGTTCCAAATATAACCATGTGAATAAATTAGCATTTTTATAAAATGTAAAAAATTCAATAGAATCATATGCTGAAAGTTTCATCAAATTCCGTTAAGTCAGTCCCGAGTTATTAAACAAAACGTTTAGCCAATTATCACACGCACGTGGCAAGCAGCGACGCGCAGAAAAAAGCATTTACACATACACGTACATTGAAGCGTGCAAACGCGTCTACATGCATGTGCACAGCCGCTTCTGACCATTTTCAGCCGCTTCTGTAGTTTTGTATTTGTCATATTTCGCCCTTTATACGCATACATTCAAACAGATCACCGTTTTTGTATGTACACATACTCATACGTTCACATGCACGCATTTCAGCATATTCTAAGAATCACAATTGCGATTGATCTGCTTCTTTAGCTTCTTTAGTTTTTTATTTGTCACATATCGCCCTTGTAGTACTACTTTGGGTTTTGCCAACAAGCAATGCAATACTGGTGTGGCGTAGTGGGTAGACGCAAAGCGCGTGAACGAAAGGTCCCGGGTTCGAAACTCGGTGACGACAGCGTAACTTTTTTAATTTTTTTTAAAATCTATAAACATGAGGTGGTTGTGCTAGTTGAGATAACGCGATTTAACGTTACATATTTAGTAAATAGATGCAGGTTCGAGTCCAGGTGCGGTGATGTTTGTTTATCTTCTTTTTTTTTTTTTGATAATTTGTTTATTTATTTAATTATTTATTATACTCGTTTCCCAAAGGGAAAAAGAGTATATTGGTTTTGTGAAATGTCCGTCTTGCTGTCCGTCCGTCTGTCCGTATGAATGCAATATTTTTCTACGCTATTGAAGCTAGAGACTTGAAATTTGGAACATATACTCGTGTATATCCTCGAATTATAAAGTGTCAAGATTTTCCGGATACGCCCACTAGGGGCGTGGCAAATCGGAAAATGGTTGCGCCCATAGTTAATAGAAATCATAGAAATCATATTAGTTGAAGAGCAAGAGAGTTGAAATTTGGAATGTATACTTGCGTTGACCACCCAAGTTCAAAAAGATATGGCGGATATATCTACGCCCATTGGGGCGTGGCAAATCGGGAAAACTGTAACTTCTACAGTTTTAAAGCTAGAATGCTGAAATTTGGCACGTATCTTAACGCTTCCATTCTATAAAGATTGATAACGCCTACTGGGAGCGTGGCAAATCGGATCTGAATATATAGTGATTTTACAAATTCAGCTATATTTTGAGCACTATTGAAGCTAGAGACTTGAAATTTGATATATATACTCGGATAAGCAACCCAAGATCAAAAAGGTATAGCGGACATACCTACGCCTTCAGGGGGCGTGGCAAATCGAAAAAAGTTTATAGCTCCTATAGTTTTAGAGCTAGACGCTTCAAAATTGGATGTTTATGTTATTGGATGCCTCCTCTATTGATTTCCCTAATAATAAATCTTACGCCCCTTTGGGGGCGTGGTATATCGAAAAAATACCCTGTAACTTTCACATTTTTGGAGTGTAAGTATCCAAACTTTACAGTTACGTTATCCTCGACTCCTTCTAGGAACTTGCCAAATATGATATGTCTACGCCTACTGGGGGCGTGGCAAATTGGCAACAAAATTTGTAACGCCCAGCTGCAAAATTCATATGTCTGTGCCACCTATATAAATAAGCTTAATAAGAATTGCTAAGACGACAAACGGCACTTCTGAGAAATATATGTAATTCGATTTAATGTTGAAGTTCTGCACATAATTTATCTGCTAAAATTATAATTTTTCGTATAGCCTAGGTCAGTTATGTTTTCTTTTCGTGACAAAAAATGTAAATATCAAATATCGATATTTGTGTAATCGACTTAGTCCGAACAAAATTATTCACACACAAAAAATTTGACGATAGGTCCCATCAGGTATGTATGTATGTAGGCATGAACAGCTGCACAGCTATTTTCATACCGTCGCCGCCGCGTCTCGAACGCGGACCCTTTTGCTTACACGCTTTTCATCTACCTGCTGCGCCACATCAGTTTTGCATTGCCTGTTGGCAAAACGGAAACTACTTCACTACAAGGGCGACTTTTGACAAATACAAAACTATAGAAGCTGCTGTTAATGCAAACATAATATAAACATAAATCAATCGCAATTGTGATTCTTAGAAAATGCTGAAATGCGCGCATATGAACGTATGTATTTATATGTGTACTTACGAAAACGGTGGTCGGTTGAATGTATGCGTATAAAGGGCGATATTTGACAAATACAAAACTAAAGAAGCGGCTGAAAATGCAAACACAACTCGATAACAATTTTGGTTGAAGAATATGCTAGAATGAATGGCGCTGAATTTATTTGTGACCATGCATAAGCAAACGCGCTTGCACGTTTCAATGTATGTACATATGTGTAAATGTAAATATATTTTGCTGTCGCTGCTTAACGCGTGCGTGTCATAATTGGCCAAACGTTTTGTTTAATAGATTGCGACTGACTTAACGGAACTTGATGAAACTTTCAGCATATGATTCTATTAAATTTTTTACATTTTATAAAAATGCTAATTCATTCACATAGTTATATTTGCAAAATCTATCTACATGAATGCAAAATTTGAGATAAATTATTAAATTTAAAATACCAGATGCCCCTGTGGGAAACGAGTATCACGCTTTAGGTCTCGCCCTAAGACAACGTTCTTACTTGTTTATTTTTGATTTACATACATTCTAGTTGAATAAAATTTCAAAATTATAATTTAATTTTGGAAAATTTAATGTTAAATGCAATCTATATAGCGTATTAAACAATGCAAGTCGGACGGGGCTCAGGGTATCTCCTAGTCGGGCACCTCCGACTAGAGTTTTCTTACTTGTTTTATTATTTATTATTTATTATTATTTATTATTAAAGACATTGACAAAACTGGAGTCAACTTAAATTTAAACAATAGAAATATTTATATAATTATGAAGCCTAAAATAACATAAATTATCAATAATACCACCAACTCGGTGGGGGTACTTTATTTGCCAGTCCGGCCAGCTATGCCCCAATTCACAGTCTTTTTAGTCAGTGATATTATAGAAGCTATATAAGATAGAGAGTATTTGTGGGAAACTTACAAATTAAATTAATTATAGTCTTAGATATAAGTACACAATTTAAGATTTAAGATTACAGGCTACCACGAAGATGACCTGCAAGCAATGATTTTATTAAGGGAAGAGAGAGTTCAGAGGAGAACACATGATAATATTTATTATAATTACTACATAACACGTGAAACGCGCTATGCAAAGAATAATCCGATGTGCATAAAGGTAAATACAACGGACGAAAGTGTCTGCTTGTTCTGGAGGGAACAGAAAAATTAAGCTGAACTAACAGACATGGCGAATCAATTTTACCAATAATCAAATTATGTAGGAAAACAATCCCTAGAATTGTTCTACGATTGATTAATGAGGGAAGATTAATAAGAAGAAGCCTACTCTGGTAAGATGGTAAACGAAGATTACGATCCCAGTTTAAATCACGCAACGCAAAAATAAGAAACTGTTTCTGGACCGATTCGATACGATCCTGATACAGTTTATGCTGTGGAGACCAAATAATTGAACAATATTCTAAAATAGGTCGAACCAGCGAAGTATATAATAGTTTTGTGATAAAGGGATCTTTAAACTCCTTTGACCATCGTTTAATAAAACCAAGAGCACCTTTAGCTTCATTTACGATAGTAGAGACATGAAGATTGAAAGAAAATTTTGTGTCAAAAATAACACCCAGATCTTTGACAGTCAAAATTCGTTGCAAGGAAATGTTGTTAATAGTGTAATTAACAATATGTGGGATGGTATGACTGAAGGTCATTGTCATACACTTAGAGCAATTTAAATGCAACTGATTAGTCACACACCAACGCTGAAAGGAATTAAGATCATCTTGTAGGAGAAGATGGTCAA
The DNA here is from genome assembly GCA_035045145.1 of Drosophila meridionalis. NCBI lineage: Eukaryota > Metazoa > Arthropoda > Insecta > Diptera > Drosophilidae > Drosophila > Drosophila meridionalis. The sequence goes on along the minus strand of JAWNPG010000019.1, from coordinate 3,200,157 downwards.
GTAAGTTGGAGTATGAAAGGCAGAGCTTTACATCATCTGCATACATAAAAATTTTGGAGTGAACAATACACCTAGGAAGATCATTGATAAAGAGGGTAAAAAGCAGCGGTCCTAAATGACTGCCTTGCGGTACGCCTGATGAAACAGAGATAAGCTTCGAAATTGATGTCCGCAACAATACCCTTTGAGTCCTGCCTTTCAAATAGGATGAAATCCAAGACACAAGTTTAGGGTGAAATCCTAAATGATCAATTTTGCAAATTAAGATATTATGATTAACTGAATCAAATGCTTTGCTGAAATCAGTATAAATAACATCAGTTTGCATTTTATTTAAAAAGCTATCGTTAATTAGAGAAGAAAATTCTAATAAATTAGTTGAAGTTGATCGATTCTGGAAAAAACCATGTTGAGATGGCGAAATAATCGATTTACAAAAGTGTTGTAAGTTTGATGTTAAGATTTTTTCAAATAATTTTGGGATAACAGACAGTTTAGCTATGCCTCTATAATTTGAAATGTCAGACCTTCCACCTTTTTTATGTAATGGAATAATAAATGACTCTTTCCAAATAGATGGAAAAACAGAAGTCTCCAGGGACAAATTGAATAGTTTTAATAAAGGTAACTGTAACGAAGCACTGCATTCCTTTATAACACAACTTGGAATATTATCAGCACCAGGAGAAAAAGATGATTTCAATGTCCGAATGGCTGAAACCAGAGACACAAGGGAAACACTTGGAACATTGATAATATTCGTTGCAGGACTTTTAAATGAGTAAGACGGGACGTGTGAGACATCGGAAGAATAAGTGGATTGAAAAAATTTTGCAAAAAGATCTGAGGAATCTTGATCATTACAAGTTTTTTCTTCTCCAAGGAAAAACATGGAAGGTAAATTGTATAATTTACGCTTCGAGTTTAGAAACGAATAAAATTGCTTCGGATCACGAACGAATTTCCTTTTACAACGTAAAAGGTAATTTTCATAACACCTAGCATTTAAAAGATTAAAATTTGACTTGGCTATTGAGTATTTAGACCAGTCAACGATTGAACCAGACTTTTTAAAATTCTTAAAACATTTGGTTTTAATGTTTCTAAAATTAGAAAGAGTCTGAGTAAACCAGGGGGGCTTATTAGAAGCAGGCCTAGAGTGGTACCAAGGGACACAGACATCAAGGGTAGAGCTTAAAGTTTCATAGAAAATATTAGCTGCCAAATTAACATCAACTGAGTCGTATAAAAGCGTCCAGTCATTTGCATTAATTAAATCATTAAGCAAGACAAAATTGCATTTATAAAAACAGCGACGCCTTATTTGGGGAATCGGAGCAGAAAAAGGTGACATCTTTATGGAAAACAAGACATCTAAGGTGGGATGATGCAAATCTTCTGGCATACAGATAGGGGTTGTTCTGGTAACATTAATGACAGAATCATCATTAATAAAAACCAGATCAAGTGAACGATTCAAATGATTCAAAATAGAGTTCATTTGAAACATTGATAGACTAAACAGTTCATCAAAAAGATAATGATCTGTAGACGGAACAAGGTAGTTAAAATTGGGAGCTGACGACCAAGTAGTGTTAGGTATATTAAAGTCACCTAGCACTATAAATAAGTCATTATCATTTACATGTTCAAAAATTTCTTTAATACAAGTTATATGTTGTGCATAGACTTGTACATCAGAAGAGGGAGGAACATATGAGCAAGTGACATATATGCAAAGAGATGGGAGAGTTATTTTAACCCCAATAATCTCAGCATCATGAAGTGCTTTGAAACTTAATGATTCGGAGAGAATATCGGCCTTAACAGCTATTAAGACACCCCCTCCTCTGCGAATCAATCGATCACATCTATAAATAGTGAAGTTATTAGATAGAATCTCACTATTATAAATTTTAGGACTAAGCCACGTTTCAGTGAACACAATGACATCATATTGAAAACTGAAACTGCTCAAAAATAAACCATTAAGTTTGGAATTCAGGCCTCGAACGTTTTGATATCCCAAAGACAGATTCGGTAAAGAATTTATACTATTTAGTTTTTTGATACAATACTAACTGAAGATTGTACCGAAGTAGGGTTCAGTGTTACGGGAGGTAATCGGTTTCGATTCTTAGGCTTGAAATTCATGTACAACTATATGCGGTGGCCAAAACTTGGCATCACATATAGTTGTGAAGTGCTCAACCGGCACACTGATTTTAAACGAAGCAATTTCACGTGGTGTTGCGAAATTAAACTTCGAGATAAAAACATTTGCTGAAGACTTACTAGCGATAAACGCTGATATTGCTTCGCACGTCGTGTCAGATGAAAGCCTGGATATCCTTATGTACTTTTTGTCTCTTATTTTTACTATCTTTAATAAAAATGTTGTCATTATCCTCTATTTTATCTACTATATACGGTCCTAAATATACTGGGCCTAATTTATGCCCTGTTTAGTTTCTTAAAAGTACCTTATCTCCTACATGTAATTCAAAATTATTAGTGTTTTTGTCATACAATGATTTCCTATACGCCTTTGCTTTTTCTAACATAACTCTAGCTCTTTTATAGGCTATTTCTAATCTAAACTTTATTTCCTTAGAATAGTCATCTAAATTGTAAATAGGATCTATTCTATTAATTTTATTAAAATCTATGAACTGTTTTGGTAATCTGCCAAATACGAGTTCGTATGGACAATACTCATGCGTTGCTGATGGTGTCGTGTTGAAACAATAAGTAAAATATTGAATCCAAACTTCCCAATCGGATTTATCTGCAGAGATGTATGAACGAATGTATTCATTAAATGTTCGATGACTTCGTTCTATTGTTCCCAATGTTTGGTGATGATATGCAGTAGAGGTGAGATTCTTGATCTTCATGTACTGGCATAAATCTGTTAAGATCTGGTTTTTATACTCTGTTCCCATGTCCGAAATGAACGTCTTCATTGGACCGTACTTGAGTATGAAATTTTCAAAAATTGCTTTAGCGACATTGTTTGCGATTTTGCTTTTGATTGGAATGGCTACTAAATATTTTGTTAGGTCACATATTAATGTGACTATGTATTCATTACCATGTTCCGATTTTGGTAGCGGACCAATTCCATCCACTATTACTATGTCAAAAGCGTTTACTGGTGTTTCGGTAAGAGTCATAGGAGTTTTTGTATGTCTTGTTGTTTTAGACATCTGGCATTTTTGACAGCTACGTACGTACTTTTTTATATGACGTGTCATATTTTTCCAGTAGTAGTGTCTTTTGATCTTTGCTAGCGTTCTCGTTATGCCACTATGGCCTTCTTGAATCGGATTATTATGGTAGGTAGACATTATTTCAAGTATCTTTTTATACCCTGAGCCCATTGAAAATGGGAAATCAGTGTATAATGGTTTTGTTAAATGTATGTACCAGGCAGAAGGGGGCGTATCAGACCCCACAAAGTATATATATTTTTGATCAGGGCGACGAGCTGAGTCGATTAAGCCCTGTCCGTCTGTCTGTCTGTCTGTCCGTCCGTCTGTCCGTATGTTTGAACGCGTCGATTGAAGCATCTAGACAAGCTAGAGACTTGAATTTTTTTTTGTTGGGTCCGTGGATAGCACGCGCAGGTCAAGTTTGTTGCCAAAAAACGATATCTATTTTTGTTGTGTTGTTATCGATTTTAAACCAAATCGAAAACAGGTTAAAAAATATATATCTCCCACACCTTTAGAGCTAGACCCCTCAAATTTTGCATATAGATTCATGTGAATTTTATACAATTTCTATTTTTTATTTTTTGGATACCGGCTCTTTTTACTAATTACCCCTCCCCCCTCGCCCAATCATCCCATTGAGAGTCTGTTCCAAATATAACCATGTGAATAAATTAGCATTTTTATAAAATGTAAAAAATTCAATAGAATCATATGCTGAAAGTTTCATCAAATTCCGTTAAGTCAGTCCCGAGTTATTAAACAAAACGTTTAGTCAATTATTACACGCACGTGGCAAGCACTATACTTTTTTATTTTTCTCTTTTTACAGCGACACGCTGCAAAAAACATTTACACATACACATACATTGAAACATGCAAGCGCGTCTACATGCATGTGCACAAATACATTCAAGGCCATTCGTTCTAGCATATTCTTCAACCAAATCTGTGTTTGAATTCTGTTTGCATTTTCAGCCGCTTCTGTAGTTTTGTATTTGTCATATATCGCCCTTTGCACGCAGACATTGAAACAGACCACTGTTTTTGTATGTACACATACTCATACGTTCATATGCGCGCATTTCACCATATTCTAAGAATCACAATTGCGATTGATCTGCTTCTTTAGCTTCTTTAGTTTTTTATTTGTCACATATCGCCCTTGTAGTACTACTTTGGGTTTTGCCAACAAGCAACTCAATACTGGTGTGGCGTAGTGGATAGACGCAAAGTGCATAAACGGAAGGTCCCGAGTGCGAAACTCATTGACGACAGCGTAACTTTTTTAATTTTTTTTTTATAATCTATAAACATGAGGTGGTTGTGCTAGTTGAGATGAAGCGATTTAACGTTACATAAGTAGTAAATAGATGTAGGTTCGAGTCCAGGTGCGGTGATGATTGTTTTTCTTCTTTTTTTTTTTGTTAATTTGTTTATTTATTTAATTATTTATTTATTTTTGATTTACATGCATTCTAATTAATTTTGAAAAATTTAATGTTATATGCAAGCTATATAGCTTATTAAACAATGCAAATCGGATGGGGCTCAGGGGATCTCCTAGTCGGGCACATCCGACTAGAGTTTTCTTACTTGTTTTCATTTTTTACTTGGGTCACCGGCTGGAGTAGCGCTACTCGTAATGATTTTAATATTTTATTGCCCATATATTTAAAAGAATCTATTGAAACTGATTCAAAGACCTTTTCGCTCGGTGCCACCTTGAGTTGGCTGATTTTTAATATACCGGCCCCTTTTTCGAGCCTTTGGAAGAACTGACCTTAGTCGAGAATTCCATTAGTAGATAAATCGCAAACTTCAATTCTTGCAATAACTTTATTTCCATGTTTAAATAAACAATTAGATTCTGTTATTCGCAAGGTCACTACTTTCCGTACTTCATCATTTGCAATGACTTCGTGTACGTTGGGCTGAGATACTATTTGATGACTTTGCCTTGGCAAAAGCTCATTATTTTCAACTGTACAGATTTTTTCTTGTCTACTTTGTCGCCTGGTAGGACTTTTTATACTCGTTTCCCAAAGGGAAAAAGAGTATAATGTTTTTGTGAAATGTCCGTCTGTCCGTCTGTCCGTATGAATGCAATATTTTTCTACGCTATTGAAGCTAGAGACTTGAAATTTGGAACATTTACTCGTGTATACCCTCGAATTATAAAGTGTCAAGATTTTCCGGATACGCCCACTAGGGGCGTGGTAAATCGGAAAATGGTTGCGCCCATAATTAATAGAAATCATAGAAATCATATTAGTTGAAGAGCTAGAGAGTTGAAATTTGGAATGTATACTTGCGTTGACCACCCAAGCTCAAAAAGATATGGCGGATATATCTACGCCCATTGAGGGCGTGGCAAATCGGGAAAACTGTAACTTCTACAGTTTTAAAGCTAGAATGCTGAAATTTGGCACGTAAATTAACGCTTCGATTCTATAAAGATTCATAACAAGATTTGGTGTCTACGTCCACTGGGGGCGTGGCAAATAGGATCTGAATATATAGTGATTTTACAAGATCAGCTATATTTTGAGCACTATTGATGCTAGAGACTTGAAATTTGATATATATACTCTGATAAGCAACCCAAGATCAAAAAGATATGGCGGACATACTTACGCCTTCAGGGGGCGTGGCAAATCGCAAAAAGCTTATAGCTCCTACAGTTTTAGAGCTAGACGATTCAAAATTGGATGTTTGTGTTACTGGGGCCTCCTCTATTGATTCCCCAAAAATAAATCTTACGCCCCTTTTGAAGCGTGGCATATCGAAAATATACCCTGTAACTTTCACATTTTTTGAGTGTAAGCATCCAAACTTTACAGTTACGTTACCCTAGACTCCTTCTAGGAACTTGCCAAATATGATATGTCTACGCCTACTGGGGGCGTGGTAAATTGGCAACAAAATTTGTAACGCCCAGCTGCAAAATTCATATGCCAGTGCCACCTATATAAATAAGCTTAATAAGAATTGCTAAGACGACAAACGGCATTTCTGAGAAATATATGTAATTCGATTTAATGTTGAAGTTCTGCAAATAATTTATCTGCTAAAATTATCATTTTTCGTATAGCCTAGGTCAGTTATGTTATTTTCTTTTTGTGTGTGTGACCCTGACAAAAAATGTAAATTTCAAATACCGATATTTGTGTAATCGACTTAGTCCGAACAAAATTATTTACACACAAAAAAATTGACGATAGGTCCCATCAGGTATGTATGCATGTAGGCACGAACAGCTGCGCAACTATTTTCATGCCGTCGCCGCCGCGTCTCGAACGCGGACCCTTTTGCTTACACGCTTTTCATCTGCCTGCTGCGCCACATAAGTTTTGCATTGCCTGTTGGCAAATCCGAAACTACTTCACTACAAGGGCGACTTTTGACAAATACAAAACTATAGAAGCTGCTGTTAATGCAAACACAATATAAACATAAATCAATCGCAATTGTGATTCTTAGAAAAAGCTGAAATGCGCGCATATGAACGTATATATTTATATGTATGTGTACATACAAAAACGGTGGTCGGTTGAATGTATGCGTATAAACGGCGATATTTGACAAATACAAAACTAAAGAAGCGGCTGAAAATGCAAGCACAACTCAATAACAATTTTGGTTGAAGAATATGCTAGAATGAATGGCGCTGAATTTATTTGTGACCATGCATAAGCAAACGCGCTTGCACGTTTCAATGTATGTACATATGTATGTGTAAATGTAAATATATTTTGCTGTCGCTGCTTAACGCGTGCGTGTCATAATTGGCCAAACGTTTTGTTTAATAGATTGCGACTGACTTAACGGAACTTGATGAAACTTTCAGCATATGATTCTATTAAATTTTTTACATTTTATAAAAATGCTAATTCATTCACATAGTTATATTTGCAAAAATTGAAATTGCAGAAAATTCACGTGAATCTACATAAATGCAAAATTTGAGATAAATTATTAAATTTAAAATACCAGATGCCCATGTGGGAAACGAGTATGACGCTGTAGGTCTCGCCCTAAAGCAATGTTCTTACTTGTTTTTGAATGTCTTTGAGTTCTGTTATAGTAATCCGCGAAATTGCATGATAAGCTTTACCTTATCAATGAAACAATTGTGTCATTGCTTTTACTGCTGTTGTGGTTTGTATTTATTAGCAAGTGTTTGGTTTAGGCCTTCACTGATGTAGGCACATTCAAGGACCTTTGCCAGTTTTTCCACCTCTTGGGTGTATTGGTTAGCCGTTTTATTCTTTTGCTGCAGATTAAGAAGCTTAGCAGATATTACTTCTACTGATTCTCCTTTCACTGCTTTTGACAATTGAGTAATATTTTAATAAGGCTTATGGCCGTAAGCTCATGTGTGCCTTTTAAAGTTTCCAATGGATTCAAAGAATCTAAAAAACTTTGTAGATTTTCTGGCTTGCCATCAAACTCTGGTAACAGAGATGTGGATAGTTTGATAAAATGTACTATTGTTTGTGCCATTTCTGTGTTTGTAATTATCCAGTGCTTTGTATCAATTGATTCGGTTGTTGTTTCTTCCAGTATTTCTATATCACTATCAGATTCAGCATCACTCGATTGTATAGATTCGTCTAACGTTTTTAATTGACTGGAATTAAAGTCCGCCAACAGGTTTAGATTTCCTGGCACATTTATTGAAATGTGTCGCAGGGAAACAAAAATATGATATGTTTCAAGTGTGGCGAGCGCGGGCATATTAAGGCTGAGTGTAAGAAAGAGAGCGCTAATGAGAAAAAGGTGAGTAGAAGAGAGAACAAACAGTGCAGTTTATTAAATGTGTTGAGCGCAGATCATTTGAAAAGGAGTATGTGGTGTTTGGCTAGTGGCGCAACAAGCCACATGTGTTGTGATAAAAAGTTATTCACAAAGTTTGTTAAACACACAGAAATGATTAGTCTGGCTGATTCTGGTTTCCTGAGAGCAGAAGGAAAAGGAGAAGTAAAGCTGGAGACAGAATTATGCACGTTGCTGTTAAAAGATGTTCTCTATGTGCCGAAAATGAGCGGAAACTTTTTCTTAGTGAGCAGAGCTGTGAAACATACTTGCTTTATAACTTTTGGGCAAGAGTATGCAAAAGTAATGCAAAAAGGTTTTTGCATGGTAAAAGCTAATAAGGTGGAAGACTTGTATATGTTTCATGGAAAATAGCTGCTATGCTGCAGCTAAGGCAGATGGTGTGCTGAGACATAAACGGTATAGCCATTTGAATGTCAACAGCTTGAAAGACCTGATCAAGAAAGGAATGGTGCGTGGTATTGAAAACATGATTTTCAAGGAGAACATGAATTATAAAATTTGCATGCTAAGCTAAATTCAACTGTCAATAGAGCGCGAGGCATATTGGAGTTGGTTCATGCTGATGTGTACGGGCCTTTTAGCACACAGTCTTTATTAACGACAAGTCAAGGCGGATCTTCGTATATTTCCTTCGGAGGAAGGATGAAGTCTTCAAGATGTTCGTCGAGTTGAAAACGTTGGTTGAACGGCAAAAAGGAAAGTGTCTCAAATATATCTGGAGCGACAATGGAGGTGAATTCGTCAATAAGCCGTTTGACGAATACCTGAAGAGTCAAGGGATCAAGAGGCAGCTGACAGTAGCATACACTCCTCAGCAAAATGGCGTGGCTGAGAGGGCAAACCGCACTCTGGTAGAGATGTCAAGGTGTATGTTGCTGCAATCAGGATTGGGCGAATCTTTGTGGGCTGAAGCAGTCAACGCAGCCGTATATGTACGGAATCGATCGCCAACCAGTGCTTTAGGCAGTATTACGCCTATGGAAGCTTGGAAACCTTTTGTTGACCATCTAAAAGTTTTTGGTTAAATTCTTGGGGCTCTGGTTGCTACCAACGTGAAGGTGCCATCATCCTATGAGAAGGCGTTGAGGAGTGTTCATGCATCAGATTGGTGTGATGCGATGAAACGGGAATATGACACACTAATGGCGAACCAGACATGGCAGTTAGCAGACTTGCCAGAAGGACAGCGGGCTGTAGGATGCAAATGGGTATACAGCCTGAAACGTGACAAAGATGGACATGTTGAAAGATTCAAGGTACGATTGGTGGCAAAAGGTTGCTCCCAGCGGTATGGCATTAACTATGCGGAAACTTTTTCTCCGGTGAGCAGACTGGAGAGCGTGCGATTCATCTTTGCACTGGCAGCGAATTGACGGTATGGACAATTGTAGACCAGTAGCAACTCCGCTGGATGCAGGTTTCCAAGTAAATTGCGCCGATGCACGGTGTCAAAAAGTTGACCCTGTCAAGTATCAATCAATGATTGGTGAGCTGGTGTGGTCAGACATTTTGCACTCAGTTGCGAAGTTGGCTCAGAGGAACCAAGATCCGCACGCGTAAAGCAAGTTTTGAGGTATTTGGCAGCGACGCTATATTTCAAATTACATTACACAGGTAGTCATCAGCCATTCACTGGATATGTAGATGCGGATTGAGGTTGAGATCGAACTGGCCGGAGGTCGTATAGGTTTTTTTAACAGCGTTGACCACAGCTAATTTTTGCAATTCACAATGGCTTACCCTCAATTCTATGCAACAAAATAGCTTCATATCCCATAGCACTTGCAACCGTACATAACTTAATTGGAATTGGGGATTAAAAATGATTATAACAGGTTTATTAATTATCACTCCTATAATCATCTGACGGATTTTGTCATTCTCTACTTTCCACTCTAACTTTCCTTTTTCAAATGTTAGAATATATAATGATTTTAATATTTGTGAAAATCTAAGAACAAACTGGTGAAAGTATGATGTAAACCCAATAAATTACGCTTTGGTAACCGATTTAGGTGATGGTAATGTGCTCAATGATTCGATTTTTTACACATCTGGTTAAATCTCGCCTGCTTCCAGTTCAAAACTTAAATATTGAAAATATGTCCTTAAAAAGGATCACTTTTAAAAATGAAGTAAAAACCAGCTTTTGTTAACCTACCAAGTGCTCATTCCTTAGTTGATGGTGTGATTACAATGTCATCCATGTAAACTATGACATACAAATATACAATTTCTCCTAAAACTTTAAAAATTGCTCTTTGAAACACCGATGGGTCAAGCACAAACGAAAAAACGGTGTAAAAAATACCGTATATTAAACTAAATCTGGTTGTATTAGAACCTGATAATACCAACTTGCCATGTCTAAACAAGTTAAGTATTTTGCACCTCTAAGTCTGGCTATTTGATCAGCAATCAATGGCAATGGAAATTTATCAGACATCATATTTAAATTTAATTAAGGACACACAACCTTGCTAGTCCATTATTTTTATTAACATGTAGAGCAGGACTAGCAAATGCTTGCTCCCATAGGCAAGAAATAATATTAGTTGAAGAGCTAGAGAGCTGCAATTTGATATGTATACTCGCGTTGACGAAAAAGATATGGCGGATATATCTACGCCGATCGGGGGCGTGGGAAATCGGGTAAAACTGTATCTTCAACAGTTAGATCGCTGTAATTCGGCATATCAGTTAATTCTCTAATTCTATAAAGATTAATGAAAAATTATATGTCTACACCTGGTGAAGAGGTGGCAAATCGGATCCGATTATATAGTGAGGCATGGTACATCGAAAAATACACTGTAATTTTCCCACTTTTGGAGTGTAAGCATCCAAATTTTACAGTTACATTACACTAGAGTACTTCTAACGATTTTCCAAATATCGGCAACAAATTTTATAGCGCCAAGCAGCAAAATTCATAAGCCTGTGTACCTATATAAATAAGGTTAATAAGAATTGCTAAGACTACAAAAAGGAATTTTAAGAAATATAAAGAAATATATGTAAATCGATTTAATGTTTCTGCAAATGATTTAATGTTTCTGCAAATGATTTAGCTGCTAAAATTATCATTTTCCGCATAAGTCAGTTATGTTGTTTTCTTTTCATTACCGGTGCCCTTTGAAAATGGGAAATCAGGGTATAATGGTTTTGTTAAATGTATGTAACAGGCAGAAGGAGGCTAGTCAAACCCCACAAAGTATATATATTCTTGATCAGGGCGACGAGCTGAGTCGAATTAGCCCTGTCCGTCTGTGCGTCTGTCCATATGTTTGAATGAGTTTTTGTTGTTTTGTTGGGTCCGTGTATAGCACGCGCAGGTCAAGTTTACTTCGTATGAACGATAACCATTTGTGTTGTAATGTTATCGATTTTAAACGCTATCGAAAACTATTAAAATGTCAAAAATTCAATAGAATCCGTTAAGTCAGTCTCTATTATTATCTATTAAACAAAACGTTTGGCCAATTAACACACGCACAATATTTACACATACACATACACATAAATTCAAGACTATTTATTCTAGCATATTATTTAATCAAATCTGTGCTTGAATTGTGTTCGCATTTTTAGCCGCTTCTGTAGTTTTGCATTTGTGATATATCGCCCATACATACACACATACACATACATACACGCATTCAAACAGACCACCGTTTTTATCTGTACACATACACATGCGTTCACATGCGCGCTTTTCAGCATATTATTAGAATCTCAACTGCAATTGTAGTGGATGGACGCAACCCACGTAAACGAAAGGTTCCAAGTTCGAAGCTCATTGGCGACGGCATAACTTTTTTTTTTTTATTTATAAATATGAAGTGGTTATGCTAGTTGAGATGATGCTGTTTAACGTTACATATGCAGTAAATAGATGCAGCTTCAAGTTCAGGTGCGGTGATGTTTATTATTCTACTTTTTTTGTTTTTGTTTATTTATTTGTTTACATATTTAATTATTAATTTATTTTTGATTGACATAAAGTCTAGTTGAATAAAATTTCAAAATTATAATTTAGTTTTGGAAAATTGAATGTTATATGCAAGCTAAGGAGCGTATTAAAAAATGGAAATTGGATTTGGTTCAGCGTATCTCCTAGTCGGGCATCTCCGACCGAGTTTTTTTACTTGTTATACCCTGAGCCAATTGAAAATAGGAAATCAGGGTATAATGGTTTTGTGAAAATGTATGTAACAGGCAGAAGAAGGTGTGCCAACTGATTCCATTTCGATTTTATGAGCATTTATCCATTATGTTAATGTGTTTTTAAGGCTGGGTTTGTACATCATTTAGCTAGAGTCTTCAAATTCGCGATGTAGTTGCGTGTAATGAATACGGATTATATGTCGCATAATAAACACAGCTAGACCACGGTGTAGGCGTCTGCAAGTCGCTGCAGCAATAACTTTGGCATATTGTTAGATTATTAAGGCTAATGCGCAATTTGGAAATTCCAAGAATTGCCACGTAAAATGTTGCCGATAACATAGTACCGTTACTGCGTTACCGCGCGCTGTTGCTTAGTGTAGTCTAACTTGTGTTTCCAAAGAATGCGTAATGAAAGAAGACAGTTCAGTTGTGTTTAGACAATTGCACGCGAAAGTTATATTTTGCTCCACACGAAATAAGTGTCCCTACGATATCAGAAGAGGGATCTGCTTTGCCTACAATCAATACTTACAATGCATAATTGGTAGTTTTAAAAGTGCAAAGTATACCACACTGTCGCAGTCCGTCTGTCCGTCCGTCCGTCCGTCCGTCTGTCCGTCCGTCCGTCTGTCCGTCTGTCCGTATGAATGCAACATTTTTCTTTGCTATTGAAGCTGGAGACTTGAAATTTGGAACATATACTCGTGTATACCCTCGAATTATAAAGTGTCAAGATTTTCCCGATACGCCCACTAGGGGCGTGGCAAATCGGAAAATGGTTGCGCCCATAGTTAAGAAATCATATTAGTTGAAGAGCTAGAGAGTTGAAATTTGGAATGTATACTTGCGTTGACCACCCAAGTTCAAAAAGATATGGCGGATATATCTACGCCCATTGGGGGCGTGGCAAACCGGGAAAACTGTAACTTGTACAGTTTTAAAGCTAGAATGCTGAAATTTGGCACGTATCTTAACGCTTCGATTCTATAAAGATTGATAAAAAGATTTTATGTAAACGCCCACTGGGGGCGTGGCAAAACGGATCTGAATAAATAGTGATTTTACAAATTCAGCTATATTTTGAGCACTATTGATGCTAAAAAACTTGAAATTTTATATATATACTCGGATACGCAACCCAAGATCAAAAAGATATGGCGGACAAACCTACGCTTTCAGGGGGCGTGGCAAATCGCAAAAACCTTATAGCTCCTACAGTTTTAGAGCTAGACGCTTCAAATATTGATTACCCAAAAATAAATCTTACGCCTCTTTCGGGGCCTGGTATATCGAAAAAATACCCTGTAACTTTCACATTTTTGGAGTGTAAGCATCCAAACTTTACAGTTACGTTACCTTAGACTCCTTCTAGGAACTTGCCAAATATGATATGTCTACGCCTACTGGGGGCGTGGAAAATTGGCAACAAAATTTGTAACGCCCAGTTGCCAAATTCATATGCCTGTGCAACCTATATAAATAAGCTTAATAAGAATTGCTAAGACGACAATCGGCACTTCTGAGAAATATATGTATGTAATTCGATTTAATGTTGAAGTTCTGCAAATAATTTATCTGCTAAAATTGTCATTTTTCGTTTAGCCTAGGTCAGCTATGTTATTTTCTTTTTGTGGGTCTGACCATGACAAAAAATGTAAGTATCAAATATCAATTACACAAATAACGACTTAGTCCGAACAAAATTATTCCACACAAAAAAAAATTGACGATAGGACCCATCATGTATGTATGTAGGCACGAACAGCTGCGCAACTATTTTCATGCCGTTGCCGCCGCGTCTCGAACGCTGACCCTTTTGCTTACACGCTTTTCCTCTACCTGCTGCGCCACATCAGTTTTGCATTGCCTGTTGGCAAATCCGAAACTACTTCACTACAAGGGCAACTTTTGACAAATACAAAACTATAGAAGCTGCTGTTAATGCAAACATAATATAAACATAAATCAATCACAATTGTGATTCATAGAAAATGCTGAAATGCGCGCATAACGTATGTATTTATATGTGTACAGACAAAAACGGTGATCGGTTTGAATGCATGCGTATAAAGGGCGATATTTGACAAATACAAAACTAAAGAAGAGGCTGAAAATGCAAACACAATTCAATAACAATTTTGGTTGAAGAATATGCTAGAATGAATGGCGCTGAATGTAAATGTATTTTGCTGTCGCTGCTAACGCGTGCGTGTCATAATTGGCGAAATGTGTTGTTTAATAGATTGCGACTGACTTAACGGAACTTGATGAAACTTTCAGCATATGATTCGATTGAATTTTTTACATTTATAAAAACGCTAACTTATTCACATAGTTATATTTGCAACAGACCTTCAATTGGCAGTATATGAGGGGGTAGGTAATTAGTTAAAAAAGCCGGTATCCAAAATGTAACAAAAATTTAAATTGCATAAAATTCACATGAATCTACATAAATGCAATATATATATATATATATATATATATATATATATATATATATTATTAAATTGAATATACCAGATGCTCCTATGGGAAACTAGTATCACGCATTAGGTTCGCCCTCATGCTACGTTCTTACTTGTTTTCTTTTATGTTTTGTTTCGCGTTCTCGTGTCGAGTACATACATAGAGACATTGTGCGTGATAGAGAAAGAAAGAGACTGCGTTATTTTCAGTTTCGGTCAGTTCGAGTCGATTTTAATTCACGTTAAAAATGCAACGCAAAACCGTTGAAAATTCAAATCTAAGTTCAAATTTTAAATGCTGCTGCCGTTGTCAGCCGCCAAGAACTAAAGCAAAGCAAATGCAGCAGCTGCTACAAGCGTACACTTTTAAGAAGCGGAACCTAGATGATGACGCATCTACAACAGACTGGGAGCGCAAAAAGTTTAAGCATCTGTCTTAAGTGAAATGCAATTATTGTGCCGTGCCGTGCAGGGTGAGTCCGATCCATTTTGTTTTATTCCTTGGTCAAAGAAAGCATTGCCGATAAATTTAGAGGCAAACGAATTAATAACATTGTTAAATTTAACGGAATATGTAATGATTCAATATGTAGCACTCAACAACTATTATGTAATATAAACATAGATGAATACTATTTAGAGATTTTGTTACATGTTATTATGGATAACTTTTTGAAACATGATGAACTAATAGAATGTGAAATTCTTAGCCAAGGTTTTGGCTTAACAATGGACGCTCACAAATTTCAGATTTACAAAACAAAACGGTAGAATCTTAAAAAATTGCCAACTAAGAAGATGTTATCGAATCGAATAGTGAAGTCAGCCTTGATACATATTTTAAAATATTATTCTGATTGGTTTATTGAAGGAATACCGAAGACTAGGATCATCACAGTTGGAAATTAATAGATCAGCAAAAAACAGTTCAACGGCGTCCATATAGGCTTAGTGAAGAAGAAAACAAAATAAAGTGCGATGTTCATTGGACGAATTAACAAAAAAAAATATTCGTCCCAGTTTTTCACCTTTCGGTATCCCTATGATGTTAGTTAAGAAGAAAAATGCACCGATTGATTGTGTGTGGACTATTGCATGTTGAACGAAAACGTAGTTGCTAGTTGATAATTACACATTGACCCTCATCTCAGACCAAATTGCCAGACTTCGAGGTGCTAAATATTTTTCGTGGCTTTTATCAAATTCATGCATGTGGACTCAATGGAACGAATCGCGTTTGTCACGCCCGATCAATATGAGTTCGTGACGATACCGTTTGATTTGAAAAATACACCATCAGTTTTCCGGCGGACAATAATGAAGGCTTAACGAGACTTAGCTGACACGTATGCGATAGAGTATATGAATGATGTTCTCATAATAGCTGAAAGCAAAGAAGATGCGTTGGTTAGACTGCAGACTGTGTTAGAGGCTTTAGGAAAGGCTGGATTTTCATTCAATGATACCAAATGTTTCTTTCTTACAACTAGTATAGAGTATCTTTGATTTGAAGTGAAGTGTGTCAAAGTTAAGATAATTCATCGCGTTTTCCTCTTATTTTCGGCAATTTGTGTTAAAATTCTCACATACACTTAAGCCCCTGTATCTTCTCACTTAAAAGAAAAACACTAATTTCAATTGGCTACCAGTGAACAGGAACGAATAAATAATAACTGTATTAACACAGACTCCAGTTTTAATCATAATTTAATCCGCAATAACCAATAGAACTACATACTGACGCAAGTTGTACTGGCTATGGGGCGATATTGTTGCATAAAATTGACAACAAACCTCATGTGGTAGAATACTATAGTAAGTGTACGTCGCCCGCTGAATCTGAATATCATTCGTACGAACTGGATATGTTAGCAGTGGTAAATTCTATTTAGCACTTCCGACATTATTTGCAGGGAGGAAAATTTGTCGTTTATACAGACTGCAATTCGTTAAAGTCCAGTCCCTTATGCTCGCAGGAAACTTTGTTGTTCTTTTAAAGCAGTCTTTATGATATGTTTCTGACCTCTTACGGATGGCCATATGATGGTATCCCATAGCCTTTGAGTCCAAGACAACCTTTCCCGAGCCCATTGCAAACGCTTAATTTTTTGACGATTTGATACCATCATATTCAGCGATGAAGCTAAATTTTATGTTAGTGTCGGCGATACGAGAAAACGCGCCACCCGTAAGAGGTCAGAAACATATCATAAAGACTGCCTTAAAAGAACAACAAAGTTTCCTGCGAGCAGGGGGGGGGGGGGGGGGTATGGGGATGTATGTCTGCCAAAGGATTACGAAAACTTCATTTCATTGAAGAGACAGTTAATGCTGAAAAATATATTAATATTTTACAAGATAGTTTGTTGCCATCAATACCAAAACTATCAGATTGCGGTGAATTCACTTTTCAGCAGGACGGAGCATCATCGCACACAGCCAAGCGAACCAAAAATTGGCTGCAATATAATCAAATGGAGGTTTTAGATTGGCCATCAAATAGTCCAGATCTAAGCCCGATTGAAAATATTTGGTGGCTAATGAAAAACCAGCTTCGAAATGAGCCACAAAGGAATATTTCTGACTTGAAAATCAAGTTGCAAGAGATGTGGGACTCAATTTCTCAAGAGCATTACAAAAATTTGTTAAAATCAATGCCAAAACGAGTTAAATGCGTAATCACAATTCTAATTAATTAAATTATTGTTTTAAGTATGATAGTAAATCACATTACGCAGCGTTCGAATTAATAGTGGTCAATTTTGTCTTATCTCTTAAGTCAACCGTTTGAATAAATTACTCATATTTTTGTTGTTGTTGGAAATAGAGCAAAACTTTTTTTTTCATCGTGAAGAGAATAAAATTCCCTTTGAGACGAAATGCATTGGTATGTGTTATCTTTAGTAGTATTGATAATATAGTGTGTTAAACATTGCGCACTGCAAAAAAAACATGCTGTTCGAATTAATAGTGGTTTGGGCTCGTAGATTGATTTAATACAGGCACTTGACTTTGAAGTAGAGTATAGAAAGGGCGAGTGAATGGCGCATGTTGACTTTCTTTCTAGGAATCCAGTACTTTCTAGGAATCCAGTACTAACATAAAAGTCTGAATACCTGAATTGCGACTAAATTTGACTTAAGTATCTGACAACTGGTTGGTTTCAGAACAAAAGTGAGATTCTGAAATACATGATACAATACTAAAGTTAAATGAGTTGCCAGACAATCAGGAAAAAACTTATGAATTGCGAAAAGGAATACTGCATAGAAAAGCGAAATAGTAAGACCAAATGTTTGCCGGTTATCCCAAGAGCTTTTAGATGGGCAGTTGCAATCATGCATCTGGGATAGGAAAAGACGCTAGACCAAGTTTATGGGTATTATGGGTTTGAAAACATGTCGAAGTATGTGCGTAAGTTTGTGGAAAATGGCATTACATGTAAAGTATCTAAGCCACCAATGGGAAAAGTGCTAGCAGAGCTGCATGCCATTCCTAAAACAAAAATAACGTGGCATGCCATAGACATCGACATAACAGGCAAGCTGAGTTGTAAAAATACGATGGATTGTTGCTGATAAACGAGGATAGTAACGATGAAATAGATAAAGGAAAATTTAAGAAAGGAGGCAAAAAAGAATATGGAAACTCAAGCAAAATACGCCAAAAATAGGTTTGATAAAAATAAATCTAAAACAGTAAATTTCAACGTTAGTGATTACGTGTTACGTGAACAGCGTCATCAAACTAAACTTGATCCTAAATTTAAAGGGCCATTTGAAGTATTTGAAGTTTTTGCTGGAGATAGATATTTGCTAAAATCTTTAACATCTAATCGAAAGTATAAATATCCTTATGAATGTTTAAGAGCAATGCCAAATGGGCAAATAATTGAACAGTTAGATAAAGATAGGGGCAGCACAATGGAAGTTGCGTGTGATGATCAACACGAAAATTGAAGACCGCATCATAACAGAAGAGAAGCGTTATGGCGGGGGTCGTACGTGTAAAAGGAATTACATAACTGATAAGTTTAAACTGAAGACCGCACCATACCAGAATGCACTTGTTATGGCGGGAGTCGTATGTATAAAAGGAACTATACAAATTTTAAGTTGATCATAATTATGTATAATTAATGATAAGTTCAAACTAAAGACCGCACCATAGCAGAATGGACTTATTATGGTGGGGGTCGTATGTGTAAAAGGAACTACACAAATTATCAGTTGATAATAATTAACTATGTGTAAATGGAACTACACAGATTTTAAGTTGATAATAATTAAGTATGTGTAAAAGGAACTACACAAATTTTAAGTGGACAATAATTAAGTATGTGTAAAAGGAACTACACAATTTAAAGTTGATAATAATTAATTATGTGTGAAAGGAACTACACAATTTGATTTAGAAAAATTACAAGATATACATATGTGTAAAGGAATCACACAAATGAATTTTGTTTTAATCTGAAAAATTGAGTTTCAGTTTGTTAAGAATAAGGTTATGAAATATGACTTGAAAGTATCTAATAAAGAAATTCCTTAAAGAACAAGTAAGAGTTCTCTAGTCGAGACTGCTCGACTGGGGGATACCCTGAGCCCTGTGAAGAGCCAGATATCAAATCATTCTACGTTTTTTTGTGCATACATACAAACAACACATGCACATACATATGCACACACGCATAAGCACGCGCTCTGCCAACTGCGCAATTGACGCAGCGACTGCGCTTGGGCAGCAATGTGGGCATTACTATGGGAATTTAATTGTTTAATAAATTTTATTGGCGATAAACTAAGTGCATCAAACTTTCACAACTTATTAATGGCATTCATATGTATGTATTTGCCAAAGCACAGGTCTCTAGTGGCATCCAAAATCTAGATCACGTAATCTTCGTATTTATTACACGCAATTACACAGCATTTGAAGCAATTGAAGTCTCTAGCTCAAACGATGTACAAAGCACGCCTTAAAAACACATTAAAATTATCGATAAATGCTCATAAAATCGAAATGGAATGAGTTATCGGAAAAATGTTATAAACTTGTGCAGCGTATGATATTATCGAGTATTCATGTAAAATTCAAGTCTCTACGTTGCGTACTTAAAAATATCTCAGCGTTCACACGGACGGATGGACAGACGGACGGACGGACGGAGAGACGGACAGACGGACAGGGCTATATCAACTCGTCTTGTCGCGCTGATCAAGAATATATATACTTTATGGGGTGTGGCACGCCTCATTCTGCCTGTTACATACATTTTCACAAAACCATTATACCCTGATTTCCTATTTTCAATGGGTTCAGGGTATAATATCGATAAATGCTCATAAAATCGAAATGGAATGAGTTATCGGAAAAATTGTATAAACTTGTGCAGTGTATGGTATTATCGAGTATTCATGTAAAATTAAAAGTCTCTACGTTTCGTACTTAAAAATATCTCAGCGTTCACACGGACGGACCGACGGACAGACGGACAAATAGACAGGGCTATATCGACTCTTCTTGTCGCGATGATCAAGAATACATACACTTTATGCCTCCTTCTGCCTCTTACATACATTTTCACAAAACCATTATACCCTGATTTCCCATTTTCAAAAGTTAAAAAGTACAGAGTCGTCAGATCTCGAAGTATTGTCACTTATGCTGCAGGGTTCAGATAGCATACGAGGATGTGTGATTTGTCAGGAAGGCCGTGTCG
Source organism: Drosophila meridionalis (assembly GCA_035045145.1). Lineage (NCBI taxonomy): Eukaryota > Metazoa > Arthropoda > Insecta > Diptera > Drosophilidae > Drosophila > Drosophila meridionalis. The sequence continues at coordinate 3,179,740 of JAWNPG010000019.1, read as the reverse complement.
CATAATAAACACAGCTAGACCACGTAGCAAGCGTCTGCAAGCCGATGCAGCAATAAGTTTGGCATATTGTGAAATTATTAATGCTAATTTAGCAATTTGGAAATTCTAAGAATTGCGATGTAGAATGTTGCCGATAACATAGTACCGTTAAGCGAAGCGACGGCGGGGCGCGCTGTCGCTGAGTGTAGTCTACCTTGCGTTTCTAAAGAAACACCGTAGATCGATGCGTAATGAAGGAAGACAGTTAAGTTGTGTTGAGACAGTTGCACGCGTAAGTTAGAATTTCGCTCCGCTCAAAATTTTGTAAAGACAATAACATGGCCGATCAGCCACAGGAAATAGTTGTGCCTCCGATATATATGTATGTATGTACATATACCATTATACGACTAAAGTTAATAAATAAAAGGACAGTATCCTCTCTGTTTTATTTACATATTTAACTTCAGTCGTTTAAATTATTTTTCGTAAGCCTTTCTGAAGGCTTTAAGTTCGTTCGAGTGTTGTGTTGATTATGTGCTCATTGTGTCAGCTGTTTGTGCTATCGACTGCTCGTATGTACATATGCACATACGCAGCCAACAACAACACAATTAATGCACAAGCAGTTGTCAAACTTATACTTATCCACGTGCACAGCACATATCAACACATTCACAATATTATCCGAACACATATGAGCACATAACAAAAAAAATTAAGCGCAGAATTAATAAGCTCGTTTGTCTTTGGTTCCAAGCGTTAGCGATCGTGCTTGCACGTCACAAACTATCGATAATTGTTCCGACAGGGGTGGAACGTTTATTTTTATGACGTCATTGCTCCAGCAAGTACACTTTAAGAACAAATAAAAACAAGTAAGAAAACTATAGTCGGAGGTGCCCGACTAGGAGATACCCTGAGCCCCGTCCGACTTGCATTGTTTAATACGCTAAATAGCTTGCATATAATATTAAATTTTCCAAAAATAAATTATAATTTTAAAATTTTATTCAACTAGAATGTATGTAAATCAAAAATTAATAAATAATTAAATAAATAAACAAATTATAAAAAAAAGAAGATAAGCAAACATCACCTCACCTGGACTCGAACCTGCATCTATTTACTAAATATGTAACGTTAAATCGCGTCATCTCAACTAGCACAACCACCTCATGTTTATAGATTTAAAAAAAATTAAAAAAGTTACGCTGTCGTCACCGAGTTTCGAACCCGGGACCTTTCGTTCACGCGCTTGGCGTCTACCCACTACGCCACACCAGTATTGCGTTGCTTGTTGGCAAAACCCAAAGTAGTACTACAAGGGCGATATGTGACAAATACAAAACTAAAGAAGCTAAAGAAGCAGATCAATCGCAATTGTGATTCTTAGAATATGCTGAAATGCGTGCATGTGAACGTATGAGTATGTGTACATACAAAAACGGTGGTCTGTTTGAATGTATGCGTGTAAAGGGCGATATATGACAAATACAAAACTACTGAAGCGGCTGAAAACGCTCAGAAGCGGCTGTGCACATGCATAAGCAGACGCGTTTGCACGCTTCAATGTATGTGTATGTGTAAATGTTTTTTTCTGCGCGTCGCTGCTTGCCACGTGCGTGTTATAATTGGCTAAACGTTTTGTTTAATAACTCGGGACTGACTTAACGGAATTTGATGAAACTTTCAGCATATGATTCTATTGAATTTTTTACATTTTATAAAAATGCTAATTTATTCACATGGTCGTATTTGGAACAGACTCTCAATGGGATGATTGGTCGAGGGGGGGGGGGGTAATTAGGAAAAAGAGCCGGTATCCAAAAAATAAAAAAAAAAGAAATTGTATAAAATTCGTCTGTCCGTCTGTCCGTATGTTTGAACGCGTCGATTGAAGCATCTAGACAAGCTAGAGACTTGAATTTTTTTTGTTGGGTGGATAGCACGCGCAGGTCAAGTTTGTTACCAAAAAACGATATCTATTTTTGTTGTTTTGTTATCGATTTTAAACCTTATCGAAAACAGGTTATAAAATTATATCTCCCACACCTTTAGAGCCAGACCCCTCAAATATCATATAGATTCATGTGAATTTTATGCAATTTCTATTTTTTTAGTTTTTGGATATCTTTTTACTAATTGACATCAAACACCCATTGAGAGTCTGTTGCAAATATAACCATGTGAATAAATTAGCATTTTTATAAAATGTAAAAAATTCAATAGAATCATATGCTGAAAGTTTCATCAAATTCCGTTAAGTCAGTCCCGAGTTATTAAACAAAACGTTTGGCCAATTATCACACGCACGTGCCAAGCAGCGACGCGCAGCAAAAAACATATACACATACACATACATTGAAGCGTGCACGCGCGTCTGCTTATGCATGTGCACAGTCGCTTCTGTGTATTTTCAGCCGCTTCTGTAGTTTTGTATTTGTCATATATCGCCCTTTACACGCATACATTCAAACAGACCACCGTTTTTGTATTACACATACTCATACGTTCATATGCGCGCATTTCAGCATATTCTAAGAATCACAATTGCGATTGATCTGCTTCTTCAGTTTTGTATTTGTCTCATATCGCCCTTGTAGTACTTCCTTGGGTTTTGCCAACAAGCAATGCAATACTGGTGTGGCGTAGTGGGTAGACGAAACTCGGTGACGACAGCGCAACTTTTTTAATTTTTTTCAAATTTATAAACATGAGGTGGTTGTGCTAGTTGAGATGACGCGATTTAACGTTACATATTTAGTAAATAGATGCAGGTTCGAGTCCAGGTGCGGTGATGTTTGTTTATCTTCTTTTTTTTTTGATAATTTGTTTATTTAGTTAATTATTTATTTATTTTTGATTTACATACATTCTAGTTGATTAAAATTTCAAAATTATAGTTTAATTTTGGAAAATTTAATATTATATGCAAGCTATATAGCTTATTAAACAATGCAAATCGGACGGGGCTCAGGGTATCTCCTAGTCGGGAACCTCCGACTAGAGTTTTCTTACTTGTTTTATTTATTTATTAAGAACTTACAATTAATATAAAATTAACTCTAACTTAAGGCTAAGCACTGGCAGCAGGGGCCTTCGGCTGGATGGTGTTTATTGTGATTGTAAACTATTTTTAAATTAGTATATACAGATTTTATTTTAAAATAGCATTATTTCTATATTTACATTACATTTTATTTTTATTTAATCTTTTTCATAGGAGGTGGTATGTTTTAGATTTTTTAAGAAACTCAATTATCTTACGGATGTTAATCTCGGTTGGGTTTGCTAGGATTGATAAGGGGCGGGTGTTTTGGAAGATTTGGGTATGCAGGTTTGAGGCTGCGGGGCAGTCGCAGAGAATGTGTATTATATTAATGTTTGTGGTTGTGTGACAGTTGGGGCAAGGAAGGGTGTTGTCAGGATTGTTATAGTGCTGTTGTATCATTCTTGTGTGGCCTAGTCTTAGCCTTAGAAATTTTATTTGATCACTGTGTGTGATGCTTTTTTGGTCTATATTTTTTAGGTAGTTTGACGAGATGGATAGGTTTGTATTTAATCTCTGGTACCATCGGTTGCAGAGCTCTATGTTCAGTTTAAGTTTTTTTGAGAGTTCGTTTTTGAGGAGTTTGTTTATGTCTGTAGTGTTAAAGTTAGGGTTATAGTGAAGGGGCATATAAAATGTATCTTTGGCTGCACTGTCGGCTAACTCGTTGTGGGATAAAAGCTATTGTTGTTAATATTGCGAATGGATTTTATGGATGCGAGGGAGTCGGAGCAAATTATATATTTTCCAAGTCTGTTTTTGATTAGATTTATTGCATCGAGAATGGCTTTGGTTTCAGCTGATAGGATGGATGAATAATGGGGGAGGATGCATCTTTTCAGGATTTCTTTTTCGGTCGTAATCGCAAAAGTGGCTGTGTTGTTTTGTGTATATGAAATTATGGTTGTTGTATTTCTCTTTGATTTCAAGAAATTGTTGTCTGAATGTTCTTGGTGGTTTGTTGGATTTGCTCCGTCTATGTAGTGTGGTATTGATGACAGAAGAGGGGAATAGCCATTGGGGTGTGGTAGTTTTGCTTGGGAGGGGAAGGTAGGGAACGTTGGTTTCTTTACACAATGCTATGGTTTTTTCTATTGTTGACGTCAATTTGTTTGTTTTTTGGCTGTCCTTCTGTTTAGTGTATCTGTGGAGCGGTGAGTTTGAGCTATGTAGGAGTGTTTTGTAGGCTTTGGCTGTGATCAGGTCTCTTTTTTGCTCTATTGTAGGTATGTTTGCTTTGAAAAGTAGGTTAGCGATAGGTGTTGAGTGTAGTGCCCCAAGTGATATGCGGATTGTGGCATTAAATAAAGTTTTGAGTTTATTGATGGTTGATTTGGGAGCATACCCGTAGATGAGCAGTACGTAGTAAATTTTCGGAATTACTATAGATTTTGTTACATTTAATATAGTATATGTATTGCAGTTTAGCTTAGAGCTTTCTAGGCATTTAATGATGTTAAGTTTGTTATTTAAGGTTGGCAGAATTTGTTTTATGTGCGCGTCCCATCTATATTTATTGTTAATGGTGAGTCCTAAGATCTTTATATTGGTGACTGAGGGGATAGGGGTGTTGTTGCATGATATGCTGCAGATGCAGTTTTGCTTACGGCAAACATGAAGGTGTTGACACTTTTCTACTGATAGTGAGCATCACTATCAGTAAAAAAGTGTCAACACCTTCAACATATGTTGGAAATGAGTTGGTCGAGGTTGCAGGATGGATTTTTTTTGCTGATTATGTGGGAGAGTCTGTTGTAGGCAATTAGGAAAAGGATGACGGATATTGGCGACCCCTGGGGGATGCCGTTTTGAAGAGGATAGGGATTACTTTTGACATTTTTTATTTTAACTTCAATTTTCCGGTTTGCCATGAAATTCCGTATAATCTGTATTATTTTAGGTCCAACTTACCAGCGGTTTAATTGGTCTATTATTGGGTGGACGCTGACTCTGTCGAAGGCTCTTGAGAAGTCAAGGGCAATGATAGAGGCGTGCTTCTTGCTTCTTAACGACTTCGTTATTAGGTGGTCTGCAAAGAGCAGACCTTCTGTAAAGGATTTGTCGTATTTGAAGCCTGTTTGGTTGGGATGGATGTAGTTATTTTTCGATACCAACCACCAAAGGCGCTTGGCTATTATTTTTTCTTAGGTTTTGGATATGCAGCAGTTAAGGGAGAAGGGTCTATAACTAGTTATGAGTGTTTTGTTGGATTTGGGTTTTATTATAGGAATGACAAAGCTGGTTTTGTAGGATTGTGGTATGGTGTTGTTGAATATAGTATTGAAGTGGTTTGTAATTCTAGCTTTAAAGGCGTAAGAGGTATTTTTTATCATAGGATAAGAGATTCTGCTTAGGCCGGGAGTTGTACCTTTGAGGGTGTGTAACGCTGCTAGTAGTTCAATTAGTGTAATGTCAGATTCTATTGCTATCTAGGGCTGGGTGAGTAATTGATAGAGTTGTCAGCATATTTGCTGGTAATGAAGCTATTGCTAAGATTGTGGTCGTTGGAGCAGTCGGACCAATGTTGGGCAAAAAAGAGGGCTATGTGGTTTGTGTCTGTTGATAGTGAGTTGTTGGTTGTATCTGTAATGCAATGTATGGCTTTGGTAGGGTTAAGCCCGCAGAGCCGTAGGATATTAGTCCAGATTTTGTCGGAGCGGGTGTTGGGTTCTATTTTGGATGTGAAGTCTGTGGTAGCTTTAGATTTGGATATTTTAAGCTCTCTCCGGGAGAGGGCGTTAGCTCTTTTGTAGTTGAGAAGGTTGTCGGTGGTGCTATTGCGTTTGAAATTTCGCCAAGTTATAAATTTGTTGGACCTAAGTTTGGTTAATGTGTTATTCTACCAGGGGGTGTTTTTGTTGTGGGTGTGGGGGGTTGTTTGTGGTATACTATGGTGAGCGGATTGTAGGATTATTTTATTAATTATTGCAGCTTCTTTATTAATGTTAGAGGTTCTAGGTATAAGTTCGTTTAGGTCGTTAGTTAGTTTGGTGAATAATGACCAATTGGCTTCTTTTTATTTTGAAGAGGGGACGGGAGAAGTTGTCTGATTGGGGCTGTGGGAACAAGGATAATAAAATTGGAAAATGATCGCTGCCATGAAGGTTATTGATTATTTTCCAAGTAGTGAAGGGAGTTAATTGAGGGGAGCATACTGAAATGTCAATATGTGTGAAGGTGTTGTGAGTAGAGAAGTGTGTTGGTGATCCGTCATTAAGTATAGTGAGATTAGCGTTTTGGAGGGGCTTTGATAGGGCACGTCCTCTCCGGTTATCTTGGGCTGATCCCCAGCTGTGATGTTTGCTGTTGAAATCCCCTAGGATAATTTGGTTCGTGCTGTTCGTGCGTGGTATAAAGTGTTCGGTTAAGTCATTAGGTGAAAATGTTTTGGTGGGAGGGATATATACAGAAATAATGTTTATTTTCCTATTGGAAATAATTTCGATTCCTAGCGTTTCTATGTGTGTAGGTTGAGCTAGTGTCTTATGTTCTATGGCTACTCCGCCAAATCGGTTGGAAGCTGTATTGGTGTAAATTTGAAAGTTTACTGGGACAGGGGTGGGGATAAATGTGTTGTAAAAGTGGGTTTCTTGGAGACATACTATGTGTGGTGAGTATTTTTTTATTATAATTTGCAGTTCGTTATAGTTGTTTCTGTATCCTTTCATATTCCATTGTATTATTTTAAGCATTTCTATATTTTTATGATTTGGGGTCTTGGGTTGAGTATTTGGGTTTGGTTTGAGTTAAAGGTTAAAGTATAGAGTATGAGTTAAGTATAAAGTTTGTTTCTATTTACTTGTTTTGTTTTAGATGGATTCGCTGTCACTATTGTTTTTATGGAGGTTTTTGTTTGTGGGTTTTGATTTTGTTTTTGGTTTAGAGGGCTTAAAGTTAGTTTCTAGTGGGCTAGATTTATCTTTGGTAAATATTCTTAGTTTTAGATCTTCAGTTGACTGTGATAGATATGATTTGTTTTCCGTGCGGGGAACGTTACCGTCTGTTTCCATATCTTCTGTTACAGTGGAGTTAGGTTGACGCCTTTTTTTATATCTGTGAGTACTTTCTACAGGGGGGAGATCGTAGATTGAGTGCTTGCTGCGTAGTAATGATTTGTGTATGTGAGCATTGTGTATTGGTTGAATTTTGTGTTGGTGTTGATGTGTTTGGCGTTGGTTGTGCAAGAGTTTTAGCATAGCTGTTTCTCAACTATTGATTGTGCCTGTTGTGATATATATCGAGTGCGGTTTTGTGATCAACTTTTTCTATAGTTTTTATTGCAGTTAGCTCTTGTTGTTTGAGGAAGGTGGGGCATTTACGGTCGAGTGGGCTATGTTGGTGGTCAATTTGGGGGTTATTTTTGCAGTTTAAGCAGTTTTGCGTATTTTTGCAGAGTTCCCCTTCATTTGTATGTTTTGCTTCTGAGCAGTTTTTGCATATTTCGGAGCTCTTGCAGATAGCGGTAGGGTGTCCAAAGCGGAGACAATTTTTGCACCGCAGCGGGAGTGGGATATATGGTCGTACACGGACGGTTTCGTAGCCAATTTTTATTGATTCGGGTAGTTTGTGAGTTGAAAATGTAATTGTTATGAGACCAGTTTCGACAAGTGAGGTTTGTTCGTGGTTTGTGCTGTTTGTTTGTTTTTTTAGAATTTTGCGCACTTCGATTACGTTCTGTGGTTGTTCTGTGGTAGTTCTTCCAGTATTTCGCTTTCAGGTATGTTTCGTAGTTCATTGCAATATATTACGCCTTTGGTTGTGTTTAAAGTCTTGTGCTCTGTTGCAGTGATATCGAGATTATTCATTTTTTTTAGCGCAATTAGTTTTAGTGCTTGCCGTTATTTTTTATTTTTAATAAGCAGGGAGCCGTCTCTTGTTTTTTTTTACATGTTTCTACTTCTCCTCCGCATGCATAGTCTATGGTTTTTTTTATGATAAACAGTGACACTTTTTTGAATGATTCGTTGTCGTTCCGTTTTAGTACAATGTATTTTGGGTCGTTTAGTTGTGTTTTGTAGGTTTTGCTTCTATCGGGTGGTTCGTTCATGGTTGTTGTTTTTGGGCTATTGCCAGGTGTAACTACTTATGGTGTGTGTTTGTTTTTATTTCTTTTTGCTTTTGCGGTTGATTTTTGTTAGTCGCGCGTTTGCTGATAAGCTTTGCGTTTGCGTAGCGGGGTTTTGTTTTTGTTTTTGTTTTTTGATGCAGCACGTCTTATCTCTTGAGAGGTTGAAGTGATACTGAAGTCATTTATAATCGAATTCTTATATTCTGTTCCCATGTCCGTAATGAACGTCTTCATTGGACCGTACTTCAGAGTTTAGTTTTCAAATATAGCTTAAGCAAAAGTTGTTGCACTAACTACTAAATATTTTTTTAAGTCGCATATTGCCGTTTTCCGAGCGTGGTAGTGGACCAATCGTGTCTACTATCACTTTGTCGAAAGCATATTGGGGTGTTTCAGTTATGGCCATTGGTGATCTTGTATATTTTGTCGTGACGTGTCATATTTTTCCAATAATAATAACTTTTTACTTTGGCCAAAGTTTTTGTAATGCCTGTATGACCTGGTACGTAAACAGTATCGCTTCTTGATCTTTTTTATACCCTGAGCCCATTGAAAATGGGAAATCAGGGTATAATGGTTTTGTTAAATGTATGTAACAAGCAGAAGGACCCCAGAAAGTATATATATTCTTGATCAGGGCAATATGGACAATACTCACGCGTTGCTGATGGTGTCGTGTTGAAACAATAAGTAAAATATTGAATCCAAACATCCCAATCGGATTTATCTGCAGAGATGTATGAACGAATGTATTCATTAAATGTTCGATGACTTCGTTCTATTGTCCCCAATGTTTGGTGATGATATGCAGTAGAGGTGAGATTCTTGATCTTCATGTACTGGCATAAATCTGTTAAGATCTGGTTTTTATACTCTGATCCCATGTCCGAAATGAACGTCTTCATTGGACCGTACTTGAGTATGAAATTTTCAAAAATAGCTATATTTTGTTTTAGACATCTGGCATTTTTGGCAGCTACGTACGTACTTTTTTATATGACGTGTCATACTTTTCCATTAGTAGTGTCTTTTGATCTTTGCTAGCGTTCTTGCTATGATCATTATGGTAGGTAGACATTATTGCAAGTATCTTTTTATACCCTGAGCCCATTGAAAATGGGAAATCAGGATATACTGGTTTTGTTAAATGTATGTAGCAGGCAGAATGAGGCGTGTCAGACCCCACAAAATATATATATTGTTGATCACGGCGACGAGCTGAGTCGATTTAGCCCTGTCCGTCTGTCTGTCTGTCCGTCCGTCCGTCTGTCCGTCCGTCTGTCCGTATGTTTGAACGAGTCGATTGAAGCATCTAGACAAGCTAGAGACTTGAATTTTTTTGTTGGGTCCGTGGATAGCACGCGCAGGTCAAGTTTGTTACCAAAAAACGATATCTGTTTTCGAAAACAGGTTATAAAATTATATCTCCCACACCTTTAGAGCTAGACCCCTCAAATTTTGCATATAGATTCATGTGAATTTTATGCAATTTCTATTTTTTTATTTTTTTGATATCGGCCCTTTTTACTAACTACACATGCATATGCACAAATACATTCAAGGCCATTCGTTCTAGCATATTTTTCAACCAAATCTGTGTTTGAATTCTGTTTGCATTTTCAGCCGCTTCTGTAGTTTTGTATTTGTCATATATCGCCCTTTACACGCAGACATTGAAACAGACCACCGTTTTTGTATGTACACATACTCATACGTTCATATGCGCACATTTCACCATATTCTAAGAATCACAATTGCGATTGATCTGCTTCTTTAGCTTCTTTAGTTTTGTATTTGTCACATATCGCCCTTGTAGTACTACTTTGGGTTTTGCCAACAATCAACGCAATACTGGTGTGGCGTAGTGGATAGACGCAAAGTGCATAAACGAAAGGTCCCGGGTTCGAAACTCATTGACGACAGCGTAACTTTTTTTAATTTTTTTTTTTAATCTATTAACATGAGGTGGTTGTGCTAGTTGAGATGAAGCGCTTTAACGTTACATAAGTAGTAAATAGATGTAGGTTCGAGTCCAGGTGCGGTGATGATTGTTTTTTTTTTTTTTTTTTGTTAATTTGTTTATTTATTTAATTATTTATTTATTTTTGATTTACATACATTCTAGTTGAATAAAATTTCAAATTATAATTTAATTTTGGAAAATTTAATATTATATGCAAGCTATATAGCGTATTATACAATGCAAATCGGACGGGGATCAGGGGATCTCCTAGTCGGGCACCTCCGAGTAGAGTTTTCTTACTTGTTTAAATCTTGGATAGTGATGCGTGATGGCGCATCAGCTACGAAATTGTCTTTTCCTTTCAGATACTCAACAGTAAAGTCATATTCTTCTAATTATATTCTCATTCTAGTTAGTTTTGAGCTGGTATGTTAACGGTCTATGATCTGTTTTTACAGTAAAGTGTTTGCCATAAATATATGGTCTAAAATGTGTAATTGCCCAGCGGATTGCTGCTAATTCTTGTTCTGTTGTTAATTTTTTGCTTTCACCTTTAGTGAATGAGCGTGAAGCATATGCAACTGGGAGTTGTTTATCTCCATATTTTTGTGTTAGTACAGCTCCACAGGCGTATTTACTTGCATCTGTAATTATGCAAAAATCTTTATTGAAATCTGGGTATTTTCATAATGTTGGCTTAGTTAAAGCTTGTTTTAAGTAATCGAATGCATTTTGGCATTCGTCTGACCATTGAAAATTTACATTGTTTTTACATAATCTAGTTATGTGCCGTGAATAGTCGGCGAAATTTTCAATAAACCGTCTAATTGCAAAATACAATGAATCTTCTAGCACTATCTGCGTCCGTGGGGACTGAGTATTTTTCAATGACATCATATTTTTTGTCATCTGGTAAAATACCATTATCAGTACACTTATGACCTAGGAATGTCACTTCGTGCATGAAGAAAGAGCATTTTTCTGGATGTAATTTAAGGTTGTGTTTCCTGCACAAGTCAAAAACATTTTTTAAGTTTTTGATCTTGTGCTTTTCCGAGCAACCGATGACAATTAAATCATCCATGTACAAGAAAGCTTGTCAAGGGTTTAATCCAGAAAAAGCTATTGTCATCATTCTTTGAAAAGTGCTATTTTTAAACCGTAAGGTAATCGTGTAAAACGATATAAACCATTGCTGGTCGAAAAGGACGTTAAATTTCTAGTGTTCTTTTAACTCTATTTGATGAAATCCACACATTACGTCTAGGCATGAAAAATATTTCGTTCTTCCTAGCTGATCAAGAATATCATCGATTCTTGGAAGTGGGAATTTATCGGATAACAGTTTTTTATTAATAGTCTATTACTAATCGCCATCTTTTTGTATTGGAATCTGGTAGACCTTTCTTAGGTACTAGTAATATTGGACTGTTATATTCTCAAACTGAAGGTTCTACTATTTGATCAAGAATGAGTTTATCGACTCGTCTGTTTACTTCGTCTTTATGAGCATGAGGTATTCTGTAGTTTTTAATATACACTGGTTCTTTGTCTTTCAATCTTAATACTCCCTTTAATACTCCTTCTGCAATTCTAATGCAAAATCATTCTCGCAATTAAAAGACCGTGATAGGCGCACGCTAATGCTCATGTACTATGAACACACATATTCGCATTCAAATGTTCCACAGGCTGCAAGAGCGACTACAAAAACATATTCGTTAAGCGCACTAACGCTTTCATACCCTTCATACAAATAATAGTAAAAGTCTCAACATTTTGCATAAGCCATGGTAAACCCATTCATCAATGTGGCATACCTGCTCAGTAGGGAAGAAATGCGAGCTCTTGAAGAACAAATTTTACAATTTTCGGAAGCTGCTGCTTGTGCGAACATATTATGCACACACATGCACACATACAAAACTTCCTCAGCCATCCCATACTCAGGCCACAAGATCTAGCAACTGTAAATTCTACAGGCAGCAAGTTTCACATTCACACATAAGTAGTAAGGGACTGTAAGAATGTGTGCATGCTTGTCGTGAAATCATATTGTTAAGCGCACCAAGGCTTTCATACCCTGCGTAACAAAAAAGCATGAAAAAGCGAACATTTTGCATGAGTATGGCAAACGCTTTCAAGAATTCGGCATACTCTTCACTCAGCAGCAAAGAAATGGAATCGCATGACAGCAAATTTCAACTTTCGTCCGCTGTTGTTCGGCCGATGTCTTGAAGCAGAATGATTCTGCTGCGCGCTATTTTTTTTTCGGGAGCCTCAGTAACCGAGCCGAGGAAATACGAAGTTGTCTGGGAGCCCCGGTACAAATTCCGAGCTCTGAGCAACTTTGTTCCGATGTCCAGTCTATGTGTTGTATGGTTAGTGGTTTCACATATGGGGTCAATAAGAATCGACAAACTGAAACAATTGTTAAGATCACAAGTAGAATCCACAATGATTTAATATCATTTGTGTGATCTACTATTTTGACATTATTGACCACATTGGCCGTATTGCCTTTTGCCTCGTATCGTCGCTTCCGAACCAACCCATTTTAAAAAATTAATGAAAGAAAAAGTTTAAATGAAAATTTTCTATAATCTATGCTTGCTTTCTACTGATTTCATGGCATCGATATGAATGAAAAAATTTTTTTATTGTTGTAATTTTTTTTAATATTTTTTTTTTTTCAATTTGTATCGGCTACATTTATTCCCCTTTCATTTAATGAAAATGAATTTTTATAGCAAAAAATTTTTTTTTTTGAAAAAGAGAAAAAAAATTTTTGTTTTTCGCTGCTACTTTCATAGCGTCATGTCTATGGAAATTAATATGTTATTACACACGAATGGCTGACATTTTTTATGTAAACAATTAATTGTCCAATCGTGTGTGTTAGTATAAAGCCTAACAATAGTTAGTGATTTCAAGTTGCACTGTAAAGTGGTTCAACTTGTAAGAGAGCTTAATATAATGGCAATCAAGGCATGTGCATTTCTGCAGCCCGCTTGCGTTACTTCGCTCTTTGGCGAAGTTGCTGATTTATGGGTTATTTTATTTGATTTTTTTTTATATTATTCTTTTTTCTTGCGCGGTGAAGCAACAACCATATGCTATTCTCTTGTTGTATCTTCACATTTTTTAAACTTTGGTTTAACATGTTCGTGACTTAGTCACGGTCGCTATGTAGAAACACAATTAGTTGTTCTGTCGAGAGTCATTTATTGAATGAATATGAAGTGAAAATCAAATGAAGTCTTAAGCTAAAGTACATATGTACATACAGTTTGACACGAAAGTGTTTTCACATGGGGAAAAAATTATATTTTTGTTCTTTGACATTAAAAAAAAACTACTAAATGAGATATTTCTAATTTTTTTTAAATCACATTATATTTTTCAATATGTTATCTTATAATACAGTTAAAAAAAAAATTAAAAAACTATTAACATATGCTTAAAAAACAATAACAACAAAAAAGATATTCAAATTCAACTGACACGAAAGTGTTTGCACATATGCTATTCCTTATTTCTCCTTATTGCTAAATTCGTATTTACCGTTGTTTTCGGCGATTTCAATGTGCTCAGCTGTGGCTAATGCTATGTGCTGAAAAATTTCGTCATATTTTGTAAGAATCGATTCAATCTTGAACAAATTTAAACAAATTAAGAATGCCAGGGAAGCGATTGTCATTTGACATGATTCAATTGGTTTATTATAACCACTCCATAGGAAAATCGGTCGCGGAGATTGCAGAAATGTTTGCAATATCGAAGAGGACCGTTTACAATATTATAAGCCGCGCAGAGAACAATGAAACACTGGAGCCAAAGCGTTCAACTGGACGACCTCGAGCGTTAACAGATAGGGCAGAGCGTATTCTGGTCAGGAAAGTTAATGATAACCCAACAATTTCGACCAGAACGCTTGCCAGGGAGCTGCAGGAAGAATGTCGTATTGACATATCCCGCGAAAGCGTCCGCAGAGCTCTAAAAAGGAACGAGTTAACATCGCGAGTTGCGCGGAAAAAACCTTTATTGTCGTCGGATCATGAAAAAAGACGTCTAACATTCGCCAGGATGCATGTGGGACATGTGGAATCATATTGGGATGAAACCATATTTTGCGACGAAACTAAGATGATGTTGTACTACAACGATGGACCCAGCCGTGTTTGGCGAAAGCCGTTGAAAGCCCTTGAACGGAAAAATATAATACCTACAATTAAGTTCGGGAAACTTTCACTGATGGTCTGGGGGTGTATTTCTAGTAAAGGAGTTGGACAATTATGTTTTATTGAAAGTACTATGGATGCCAAGCAGTATTTGGAGATATTATGCACGCATCTAGTGTCCAGTGCGCGCAAGTTTGGATTTTTTAGGGATGGTAAACCAACACATAGGTTTTACCAAGACAATGACCCTAAACACAAGGCTAACATGGTTAGGTGCTGGCTTCTCTATAATTGTGCAAAGGTGTTGGATACTCCTGCGCAAAGTCCCGACCTTAATCCCATAGAGAATCTGTGGGCTGATCTCAAAAAAAGGACAGCCAAGCGAGGCCCAACCAACAAAAGGGATTTGAAAGCTTATATATTAGAGGAATGGAAGAAGACACCAGTGGAATATGTTCAAAAACTAATTAATTCGATGAATAAACGGTTGGAAGCGGTTATTGAAGCCAATGGGGGTCACACTAAATACTAATTTTGATACTTAATATAGTTAATATTGCCTTATTTTGAATAGTTCATTTTTGTGCAAACACTTTCGTGTCAGTTGAATTTGAATATCTTTTTTGTTGTTATTGTTTTTTAAGCATATGTTAATAGTTTTTTAATTTTTTTTTTAACTGTATTATAAGATAACATATTGAAAAATATAATGTGATTTAAAAAAAATTAGAAATATCTCATTTAGTAGTTTTTTTTAATGTCAAAGAACAAAAATATAATTTTTTCCCCATGTGAAAACACTTTCGTGTCAAACTGTATATTTCTTATTATATATCTCTGCCGCAGAAGGCAGCAGAGCGAGAGAGCGTAGTATGTGTGTATGTTTATGCAAAGGGCATATACATTAGTTTTTCTATATGAGCCTCTGCTCATGAGCATATATGTATAAATATATATATATATATTTATACATATATGCTCATGAGCAGAGGCTCATATAGGAAAACTAATATATATATATATATATATATATATATATATATATATATATATATATATATATATATATATATATATATATATATATATATATATATATAGTGGTTCATAGCTTATTTCAACCAGCACTTTAAAAAAAGTTCGTTGGGCTACAAAATCTAAACTATAGGCAATATCCAAAAAAATTAAACGCAGGTTGTTAGTGTGATGTTTTAAATATTACAAAATCAATTCATTTATTTTTTAAATATTTTTTCATTATTTAATAATGTTTAAAAACTAAAAAATGAGACCAAGACAGTTCCACAGCTTATTTCAACCACAAACTTTGAAGCTGATGAAAGACCCGTTATTTTGCAATGCAACGGTAGATTCTTGTTCTATGCTTTATACATTGATTTCGCAATGTGATGAAATAAGTTTGTGCTGAATTTTGAAAGCAGAACTTGCAGAAAATTTAATTTAGCATAATGGGACCACGTACACCTATTGAACAGCAGGAACTTGTTCTGAAACACTATAAAAATGGCCATTCCCATAGAAAAATTGCTGATATGGTTGGACTGAGTGATTCTACAGTTCAAAGCATCATATATCGTTTTGTTCGTGAAAATAGAACCCACGATAAAGGTAGAAATGCTCCAAACAAAATTTTTAATCCCACGGACGAGCGCAATATTGTAAGAAAAATCCGGGATAACTCAAGGCTATCTGCTAGACAAGTAGCCAATGATGTTAAGGAGGAGTTGGGCAAGTCATGCCACCCAGAAACTATTCGCCGTGTGCTTCGGGAACATGACTTTAATGGTAGAGTACCACGCAAGAAGCCTTTTATAAGCGACAAAAACAAATAGTGTCGCTTAAAATTTGCACAGTAGCACTTGCACAAGGACATTGGATTCTGGAATACAGTTTTATTTTGTGATGAGTCCAAATTTAATTTGTTTGGGTCGGATGGGCCCTCATATGTGTGGCGTAGGCCTAACACAGAGCTTGACGCAAAAAATTTGAGGGCTACTGCAAAGCACGGCGGAGGCAGCGTTATGGTTTGGGCCTGTATGTCAGCAGCCGGGGTTGGGAACTTGGAGTTCATCGAGACTACGATGGATAAACTTAAATATCTATATGTTTGAAGTCAAATTTAATCCAAAGTGCTCAGAAACTGGGCATAAAGAAGGACTTCAGGTTTTACCAAGATAATGACCCGAAACACACTGAAAGAATTGTCCAGACTTGGCTGATCTGGAAATGTCCGCACGTTATGAAACCACCAGCCCAATCATCAGATTTAAATGTAATCGAAATTCTGTGGTCGATTTTGGAAACAAACATTCGCAAACACAAAATTTCAAACAAATCGGACCTAAAAACTGCATTGGTCGAGGAATGGGAAAAAATTACTCCAGAAGTCACTAAAAAGTTGGTGGAATCTATCCCAAAAAGGCTTAAAATGGTAGTTAGCCAAAAGGGTGGTCACACCAAGTATTAATTTGTTATTATTTTAAGTTTTTATAATGTTAAATAATTTTTTAGTTTTTAAAAATTATTAAATAATGAAAAAATATTTAAAAAATAAATGAATTGATTTTGTAATATTTAAAACATCACACTAACAACGTGTGTTTAAATTTTTTGGATATTGCCAATAGTTTAGATTTTATAGCCCAACAAACTTTTTTTTTAAGTGCTGGTTGAAATAAGCTGTGAACCACTGTATATATATGTGTGTGGGCATATATATAAAAGTATGCAAGCGGCAGCCGTTGCCTATGCGTGGGAGTGGTGAATGAACAGTTTATGGTACAGGGCTAGCTTATGTTATAATAAGTTTTGTATTTAGCATTTAGTATCATTTGGGAAATAAAGACGACGGCTTCCCCTCTCTGATCTCGTGTGTTACTCGTATTCGGCTACGTCTAGCTAATATCGCTCATTTCACAATCAAATAATATATATTTAATATTTAATTTGTATCGGTAAAGTGCATCATCTCAACTAGTACGCCATTTCATATTTAAAAAAAAAAAAAAATAAAGCAAGTTAGAGTGCTCTAGTCGAGACTGCTCGACTGGGATAAGCGCTGAGTCCTATGAAGAGCCAAATATTAAATCATTCTACTCACACATATGCACGCACGCATAAGCGCGCGCTCTGCTCAGTTGACGCAGCGACTGCATTTGGGCCGCAATGTGGGCATTACTGTAGAAACTTAATTGTTGAATAACTTTTCTTATCGATGGACTATCTTCATCAAACTTTCACAACTTATTAATGACATGTATTTGCTAAGGCACAAGTCGCTAGTATTTGATTTGCGCTTTGGAAGGTTAATGGGGCATGGCATCCGAAATCTAAAGATTACATAATCTCCGTATTCATTACACGCAACTACACAGCCTATTTTAAATCTTTAGCTTAAACGATGTACAAACTACGCTTTAAAGACGCATTAAAATTATCGATAAATGCTGATAAAATCGAAATGGAATGAGTTATCGAAAAAATTTGATAAACACGTGCAGCGTTTGGTATACAAATTAATGAGTTTGGGTGTTCCCATGTTGTTACTAGAGTCCGTAGCAGCTCCACAGCGTTGACCTGGTGACAAAGCTACAGCCGGCAAGCCGACTCAGCATAAATGATAACGTAAACACTTGCGATATAGTTAAGTATCATGTTACCATAGCTGACCAACTATGGTCCGGCCACTGAACTCATGTATCAGCGGAATGTGTTCAGAGCAAATGGATTTCTACGAGTGCAATTACAAAGTTATACAAATTTACTAAACATTATTGTGTGCAATACTTATGTATTAACTACTCCTCCCTCAAGTTTCTGACCGTCCTCGGTTACCTTATAACTATCGATGATTCCTTGTGTCGTCCTTGAAGTTTGCCATTTTTTGATGACTAGCCAAATGATGATGATGCCGATTGTAAACAAGTTCTTGGATGTTTCAGCAGAAGACAATTCACTCTTAAAATTTTGGAGGACTAGTTGGTTGTCATTATTCATCCGGTGAAGTTGAGGCATGTATTAGACCGGATCATGGCCAATGATGTTGCGCAAAGATGACCCTGCAATGCCTAGTGCTTTCCTTAGGACCTCACGCTGCTTCATTGACAATTGCGGAGAATTGGAAAATGACGAGGTGTGTCCCGTTGGTTATAATTTCTGGGCCCTCGTCTGTGCTGACCTTTGCGGTACTTTCATTGATGAAGATAACGACGTCATCCACTTGCGTGACCGGCCTGAGGTGGCTTGGCTGTCTTCGGCAAGAGGCTGTGCTACTGGCATGTAGCGCTTGTGCGCAAGAACCTTGCGCTGCTAGATGTGTCGTCTTGGAGTTGTAGTGTAACGTGTGGGTCGGACACCAGATAGACTGTAATTTTCTTGCAGACGAGTTTTACCCTAAGCTATTAAAATATGAACTATGTTTTCAGACTGTTTGACCTTAATTTTAGACGCTACAGTAAGGCTAACTACGGGAAATTCTATTGGATATTTACTTAAAATCGTATTCAGGGCATCATGCTTGAAAATTGTTGGATTTATTATTTCAGATTAGGCCAACGTAATTGTGAGAAATAATTTTGATATTTGGTTAATTAATATTCTATTCCTTGCTAATAATGTTTCATATAAATGCGATATTATTTATTTTTTCATTTACATTTACATTTAATAAACAATTAGTTATTAACTCAGGGAAGCAGAGGCAAATTAACAAACTTACTGACCTATAAGATTGTTAATTTGCCTCTGCTTCCCTGAGTTAATAACTAATTGTTTATTGTTTGCTTAAATTTATTGTGATTCGGTCCACCTAACCTTTTCAAAGTCGGAGGCATCTGGTGTGCCTGCTATGACCTTTAATGCTGAGCCTAGAAAATCTAGACTTCTGGTCATCCTATGGTGTATTTTGACAACGGACAATAAGCTGCATTGTTGTCGCTATATATTGTTTTCGTTGCGGGAAGGAAATTAATGATCTGAATAATGGGCATTTTTAAATCTATTATCGCTCGCGACTTAATTGGTTGCAAGCCTTGCAATTAATGACGACTTCTTCTGCCAATTTATTCATTTATAAATATAGTGGTCACGAAGGACTTGTTTAACATTCTCCTGTGCAGCGCGGTGTTCGCGAATGTGTTCTGTTGTCACGATTTCTAATTGCTCATTTTTGTCAGTAATATCTGACACATAATTTTTTCAAGGTCGTAACTTGATGGCTGGGAAATTTAACACAAGTTCGTGGTGAAAGCTGTATTAAATAGGAAGATCGCAACGAATTGCGTTAACTACATCTGGAATAATGAGTGGCTTGAATGTTTGAACTAAGCCATTTTTATTAGAGAAACTGATGGTGGGGCGAATTTTCTTGCCAAAGATGATCATTTTCTTTTGAAAGGATATCGCCTATTCTAAGACAAATTAGTTTTTGAAGCAATTTGCTGCGCTATCAGTTGTCTTTACCGTGTATCTTAGTGAGATTTTACTATGCATCATTGCAGCATCAGATATATGCTCGTCTTGCATGGCGTTCATGCTCTGTCTAGATAGGACATCGGCTACTAGTTTATTTTTACCTGGTTTATAGAAAACTTCTGCATTTTTTGTGCTTTGATATTTTAAGGCACTTCCAGCACAGCTGCGCTTTTTTTGCCGTCTCGCATCTATCTTTGGATTCATTGCTTTAAACTTGTAGCATTGTGACACATAGTGTCCAGGTATTCCACAAACTGGACAACTTTCTTTACCATTTGAATTTTTATTAAATTTATTGTTAGAATTTTTATTTCTTTTTTCATTACTCAATGAAGTTATAGAATTATAACGCTGTTCCAAAAATTCCATTACATCTGACAACTCTTGATTTCTTTTGTCTTTTTGACGTGAGATTCATAGAGCTGCAGCGTTTCTTTGTTGAACTTTCTCAACAAAGTGTGGGCGAAAATAATGTCCACTTCTGTGGTTAAATTTGTTTTAAGTTTTATTATTTGTATAGCCTCATTGCTATTATCAATAAAACTTTTAATATTTTTTGCGGAATCCATATTCAAATTCGGTAATTCAATTAATCGATTCATTTCATTGGAAAAAATTTTCCTTTTATTTTCGAATCGCTTAATTAATAATTCCCAAACTGAATGGTAATTCCCAACTGAGCCAGTGAGCAAATAAGAAACCATGCTCATGGCTTCACCGTTTTTAAATAATTAAATTTTACTGGCATACTTAAATCTTCCCTATTATGAATTATTTCTGTAAATAATTCATAAAAAAGATCCCACTCTTTGGGTTCACCAAAAAATGCGGGTATTTGAATTTTAGGTAGCGTCGGAAGATCCTCCGTTTTTATGTCTACCTTAAATGGTTTTGTATCCTGATCCTTAAATGGTTTTATATCTAAAGTGTCTACCATATTCAGAGCATCGAATTTCAACTCATCTACATCTTCGTTTAATGAATATTTTAACGAAGTAAAATAATTTATTTTTTCTTGGATCCTACTCCAATTAATTTTGTTTTTTCTGATGTTACTCCATCTCAAGGTAGAATTATTCAACCCCTTTTCGGTTTCTTCTATATATATATATATATACCCTGAGCTGATTTAAATTTTGTTCAAAATTGTCGGCTTGTTTCTGTACTTCGCTTTTCTCTGACATTATTACTGTCCCGGTATCAACAACCTGTTTTGAACACGACTGTATTTCAATGATACTTTTAATTTTACCTACTGTTTTTTCATATAAATTTTTGTTGAAATATTCATGATCTACTTTTCCGATTTTTAATAGTGACTTATGATTGTTCATAAAGTTCGATCTAATGGTTTCTAATTTTTGAACCTCCTCACTACTTATTATACCAGCTTCCATTTGCTGGATTTCTGTCATCAGTGTCGACTGATTATTTAGTAACTGAATTGTCGCCTCGGACATCATTTTTCTTATTTATACTATTTATCTGTAAACTTATCTGGAAATAATGTCATTTTGCTGCTTCTCGGTTGCTCCCTGGATGCTGCTTCTCGGCTGCTTCTTCTCGGCTGCTTCTTTGGATGTTGTTTCTGGGCTGTTCCCTGGTTGTAGCTTCTCGGTTGCTCCGTGAATGTTGCTTCTTTGCTCCTCAGATGAATTTTTTCTTTTTCATTGTTCACTTTCCGATGTTTTTAGCCTCGAAACGCTTTCTAATTTTTTATTTTTTTTTTTTTTTTGTTTGTAGACACTCACTTTCCGATGTTTTAGCCTCGGAACGCTTTATAATTTTTTGTGTATTTTGAAACATAAACCTTTTTATAGGTTTTTTTTTTTAAATTTTGTTTTTTAAAACAACTCTTAGGGGTTTTTTTTTTTTTTATTTTACCCTTGAGTGTTAATTGTTATTTTCTGTGTTTCTTATCACGGATGGGGGAAAACGACAGAATATTTTATTTTGCTACCTTAGCTACAGAACTGTAGAGTCTAAGGAGATGGTTACAAATTCTAAGTCTCTTACCACTGGTGGGGGAGACAATACAATGCTCGAAGGACCAAAATGTAAATAATGGTACAACGTTATAGTTTGAGCACAAAAATTGAACTGACTTTATTCTTTAAATCCTTCTTCTTAAATACCTAGTTTGAGAAGTAAGAGAGGAGCATCTCTTAAATACATTGACATTTCTTACATTCTAACAAGTGTCCTATGCAAACACTTGAGTTCTATTTTAGTCTTATCTTATTTCAGGCGTCTCTTACGAACATGAAAGAGGATCACACGTACTGAATTTTGTAATGTTTGGCTTACATTATCTTAAGGGTTGTTTAAGTTTTGTAATCTATTTTTATGTTGTCACCATATGGCGAGATCTGTGTCCATGCTTGAACAGTATATAAAAGATAGGATCATAAGCAATAAAGAGTGGAATTGTATTATTGTAACGCTTTTAAATTTTGGTCCTTCAGTGTTCTCTGTTGTTTTAACTTACCCGTGGTAAGAGACACAGAGGAAGGAACCAGCGTCTTCATGCTGTGGGTTTTATAAAAACCGCAGCATATGACGAAAATATAATACTCCCGTTCTCCCCCACCAGAGGTAAGAGACAGAGTATATATAAATGTGGTGCTCAAATTAAAAAAAGAAAAGCTGTAGTGCTAGTAGGTCCGTATTCTCATAAAAATGGATCGAACGAAACATATATATTTGAAACAAACTGAATACTGAATATATAAAACAATTCGTTGTGTTGTGTTAGCGGGTCCGTATTTCCATAAAGTGGATCGAACTAGAAATAAAACAAATTTGGTGTGTTAGTGAATTTGGTGTGTTCCGAACTGAACAAAAAAAACAAGTAAGAAAACTCTAGTCGGAGGTGCCCGACTAGAAGATCCCCTGAGCCCCGCCCGATTTGCATTGCTTAATATGCTATATAGATTGCATATAACATTAAATTTTGCAAAATTAAATTATAATTTTGTAATTTTATTCAACTAGAATGTATGTAAATCAAAAATAAACAAGTAAGAACGTTGCCTTAGGGCGAGACCTAAGGCGTGATACTCGTTTCCCACAGGGGCATCTGGTATTTTTAATTTAATAATTTATCTCAAATTTTGCATTCATGTAGATAGATTTTGCAAATATAACTATGTGAATGAATTAGCATTTTTATAAAATGTAAAAAACTCAATACAATCATATGCTGAAAGTTTCATCAAGTTCCGTTAAGTCATTCGCAATCTATTAAACAAAACGTTTGGCCAATTATGACACGCACGCGTTAAGCAGCGACAGCAAAATACATTTACATTTACACATACATTGAAACGTGCAAGTGCGTTTGCTTATGCACGGTGACAATTAAATTCAGCGCCATTCCTTCTAGCATATTCTTCAACCAAAATTGTTATTGAGTTGTGTTTGCATTTTCAGCCGCTTCTTTAGTTTTGTATTTGTCAAATATCGCCCTTTATACGCATACATTCAAACTGACCACCGTTTTTGCATGTACACATATAAATACATACGTTCATATGCGCGCATTTCAGCATTTTCTAAGAATCACAATTGCGATTGATTTATGTTTATATTGTGTTTGCATTAACAGCAGCTTCTATAGTTTTGTATTTGTCAATAGTCACCCTTGTAGTGAAGTAGTTTCGGATTTGCCAACAGGCAATGCAAAACTTATGTGGCGCAGCAGGCAGATGAAAAGCGTGTAAGCAAAAGGGTCCGCGTTCGAGACGCGGCGGCGACGGCATGAAAATAGTTGCGCAGCTGTTCGTGCCTACATACATATATACCTGATGGGACCTATCGTCAATTTTTTTGTGTGTGAATAATTTTGACGGACCAAGTCGATTACACAAATATCGATATTTGATATTTACATTTTTTGTCACGAAAAGAAAACATAACTGACCTAGGCTATACGAAAAATGATAATTTTAGCAGACAAATTATGTGCAGAACTTCAACATTAAATCGAATTACATATATTTCTCAGAAGTGCCGTTTGTCGTCTTAGCAATTCTTATTAAGCTTATTTATATAGGTGGCACAGGCATATGAATTTTGCAGCTGGGCGTTACAAATTTTGCTGCCAATTTGCCACGCCCCCAGTAGGCGTAGACATATCATATTTGGCAAGTTCTTAGAAGGAGTCGAAGGTAACGTAACTGCAAAGTTTGGATGCTTACACTCCAAAAATGTGAAAGTTACAGGGTATTTTTTCGATATACCACGCCCCCAAAGGGGCGTAAGATTTATTTTTGGGGAATCAATAGAGGAGGCCCCCAGTAACACAAACATCCAATTTTGAACCGTCTATCTCTAAAACTGTAGGAGCTATTCGCTTTTTGCGATTTGCCACGCCCTCTGAAGGCGTAGGTATGTCCGCCATATCTTTTTGATCTTGGGTTGCTTATCCGAGTATATATATCAAATTTCAAGTCTCTAGCATCAATAGTGCTCAAAATATAGCTGAATTTGTAAAGTCACTATATATTCAGATCCGATTTGCCACGCTCTCAGTGGGCGTAGGCATCAAATCTTTTTATCAATCTTTATAGAATCGTAGCGTTAAGTTACGTGCCAAATTTCAGCATTCTAGCTTTAAAACTGTAGAAGTTACAGTTTTCCCGATTTGCCACGCCCCCAATGGGCGTAGATATATCCGCCATATCTTTTTGAGCTTGGGTGGTCAACGCAAGTATACATTCCGAATTTCAACTTTCTAGCTCTTCAACTAATATGATTTCTTAACTATGGGCGCAAGCATTTTCCGATTTGCCACGCCCCTAGTGTGCGTATCCAGAAAATCTTGACATTTTATAATTCGAGGATATACACGAGTATATGTTCCAAATTTCAAGTCTCTAGCTTCAATAGCGTAGAAAAATATTGCATTCATACGGGCAGACGGACAGAAAGACGGACATTTCACAAAACCAATATACTCTTTTTCCCTTTGGGAAACGAGTATAAAAAAAATAATTAAGAGTGCTCTAGTCCAGACTGCTCGACTAGGAGATACCCTGAGCATACAAATAACACATACACATACATATGCATGCACGCATAAGCGCGCGCTCTACCAACTGCGCAGTTGACGCAGCGGCTGAGCTTGGGTTGCAATGTGGGCGTTACCATAGGAACTTTATTGTTGCATGAGTTTTCTTTGCGATGGACTTTTTTATCAAACTTTCACAACTTTTTTATTTATTTATTTATTAAGAAGTTACAATTAATATAAAATTAACTCTAACTTAAGGTTTTGCACTGGCAGCAGGGGCCTTCGCCTGGATTGTGTTTATTGTGATTATAAATTATTTTTAAATTAGTATATACAGATTTTATTTTAAAATAGCATTATTTCTATATTTACATTACATTTTATTTTTATTTAATCTTTTTCATAGGAGGTGGTATGTTTTAGATTTTTTAAGAAACTCAATTATCTTACGGATGTTAATCTCGGTTGGGTTTGCTAGGATTGATAAGGGGCGGGTGTTTTGGAAGATTTGGGTACGCAGGTTTGAGGTTGCGGGGCAGTCGCAGAGAATGTGTATTATATTAATGTTTGTGGTTGTGTGACAGTTGTGGCAAGGAAGGGTGTTGTCAGGGTTGTTATAGTGCTGCTGTGTCATTCTCACATTCTCACACTGCGTGTGATGCTTTTTATACCCTGAGCCCATTGAAAATGGGAAATCAGGGTATAATGGTTTTGTTAAATGTATGTAACAGGCAGAAGGAGGCGTGTCAGACCCCACAAAGGATATATATTCTTGATCAGGGTGACGAGCTGAGTCGATTTAGCCCTGTCCGTCTGTCTTTCTGTCCGTCTGTCCGTATGTTTGACACGTCGATTGAAGCATCTAGACAAGCTAGAGACTTGAATTTTTTTTTGTTGGGTCCGTGGATAGCACGCGCAGGTCAAGTTTGTTACCAAAAAACGATATCTATTTTTGTTGTTTTGTTATCGATTTTAAACCTTATCGAAAACAGCTTAAAAAATTATATCTCCCACACCATTAGAGCTAGACTTCAAATTTTGCATATAGATTAATATGAATTTTATGCAATTTCTATTTTTTTATTTTTTGGATACCGGCTCTTTTTACTAATTTAATTTACCATCACATTGCATTTTGCCAACAAGCAACGCAATACTGGTGTGGCTTAGTGGGTAGACGCAAAGCGCATAAACGAAAGGTCCCGGGTTCGAAACTCAGTGACAACAGCGTAACTTTCCAAATTTTTTTTTTAATTTATAAACATGAAGTGGTTGTGCTAGTTGAGATGATGCGATTTAACGTTACATAAATAGATGCATGTTCGAGTCCAGGTGCGGTGATGTGTGTTTTCTTCTTTTATTTTTTGTTGATTTTATTTATTTAATTATTTATTTATTTTTGATTTACATATATTCTAGTTGAATACAATTTCAAAATTATTATTTAATTTTGGAAAATTTAACGTTATATGCAAGCTATATAGCATATTAAGCAATGCAAATCGGGCGGGGCTCAGGGGATCTTCTAGTTGGGCACCTCCGACTAGAGTTTTCTTACTTGTTTGGTCTATATTTTTTAGGTAGTGTTGGATAGGTTTGTATTTAATCTCTGGTACCATCGGTTGCAGAGCTCTATGTTCAGTTTACTTTTTTTTGAGAGTGGTGGTTTTGCTTGGGAGGGGAAGGTAGGGAACGTTGGTTTCTTTACATAATGCTATGGTTTTTTCTATTGTTGACGTCAATTTGTTTGTTTTTTGGCTGTCCTTCTGTTTAGTGTATCTGTGGAGCGGTGAGTTTGAGCTATGTAGGAGTGTTTTGTAGGCTTTGGCTGTGATCAGGTCTCTTTTTTGTTTTATTGTAGGTATGTTTGCTTTGAAAAGTAGGTTAGCGATAGGTGTTGAGCGTAGTGCCCCAAGTGATATGCGGATTGCGGCATTAAATAAAGTTTTGAGTTTATTGATGGTTGATTTGGGAGCATACCCGTAGATGAGCAGTACGTAGCAAATTTTCGGATTTACTATAGATTTTGTTACATTTAATATAGTATATGTATTGCAGTTTAGCTTAGACCTTTCTAGGCTCTTAATGATGTAAGGTTTGCTGTTTAAGGCTGGCAGAATTTGTTTGATGTACGCGTCCCATCTATATTTATTGTTAATGGTGAGTCCTAAGATCTTTATATTGGTGACTGAGGGGATAGGGGTGTTGTTGCATGATATGCTGCAGATGCAGTTTTGCTTACGGCAAACATGAAGGTGTTGACACTTTTCTACTGATAGTGAGCATCACTATCAGTAGAAAAGTGTCAACACCTTCAACATATGTTGGAAATGAGTTGGTCGAGGTTGCAGGATGGATTTTTTTGCTGATTATGTGGGAGAGTCTGTTGTAGGCAATTAGGAAAAGGATGACGGATATTGGCGACCCCTGGGGGATGCCGTTTTGAAGAGGATAGGGATTACTTTTGACATTTTTTATTTTAACTTCAATTTTCCGGTTTGCCATGAAATTCCGTATAATCTGTATTATTTTAGGTCCAACTTACCAGCGGTTTAATTGGTCTATTATTGGGTGGACGCTGACTCTGTCGAAGGCTCTTGAGAAGTCAAGGGCAATGATAGAGGCGTGCTTCTTGCTTCTTAACGACTTCGTTATTAGGTGGTCTGCAAAGAGCAGACCTTCTGTAACGGATTTGTCGTATTTGAAGCCTGTTTGGTTGGGATGGATGTAGTTATTTTTCGATACCAACCACCAAAGGCGCTTGGCTATTATTTTTTCTTAGGTTTTGGATATGCAGCAGTTAAGGGAGAAGGGTCTATAACTAGTTATGAGTGTTTTGTTGGATTTGGGTTTTATTATAGGAATGACAAAGCTGGTTTTGTAGGATTGTGGTATGGTGTTGTTGAATATAGTATTGAAGTGGTTTGTAATTCTAGCTTTAAAGGCGTAAGAGGTATTTTTTATCATAGGATAAGAGATTCTGCTTAGGCCGGGAGTTGTACCTTTGAGGGTGTGTAACGCTGCTAGTAGTTCAATTAGTGTAATGTCAGATTCTATTGCTATCTAGGGCTGGGTGAGTAATTGATAGAGTTGTCAGCATATTTGCTGGTAATGAAGCTATTGCTAAGATTGTGGTCGTTGGAGCAGTCGGACCAATGTTGGGCAAAAAAGAGGGCTATGTGGTTTGTGTCTGTTGATAGTGAGTTGTTGGTTGTATCTGTAATGCAATGTATGGCTTTGGTAGGGTTAAGCCCGCAGAGCCGTAGGATATTAGTCCAGATTTTGTCGGAGCGGGTGTTGGGTTCTATTTTGGATGTGAAGTCTGTGGTAGCTTTAGATTTGGATATTTTAAGCTCTCTCCGGGAGAGGGCGTTAGCTCTTTTGTAGTTGAGAAGGTTGTCGGTGGTGCTATTGCGTTTGAAATTTCGCCAAGTTATAAATTTGTTGGACCTAAGTTTGGTTAATGTGTTATTCTACCAGGGGGTGTTTTTGTTGTGGGTGTGGGGGGTTGTTTGTGGTATACTATGGTGAGCGGATTGTAGGATTATTTTATTAATTATTGCAGCTTCTTTATTAATGTTAGAGGTTCTAGGTATAAGTTCGTTTAGGTCGTTAGTTAGTTTGGTGAATAATGACCAATTGGCTTCTTTTTATTTTGAAGAGGGGACGGGAGAAGTTGTCTGATTGGGGCTGTGGGAACAAGGATAATAAAATTGGAAAAAATTAATAATCTCGATATCACTGCAACAGAACAAAAGACTTTAAACACAACCAATGGCGTAATATAGTAATATATATATGGAACCGAAATACTGGTAGAATTAAAACCATAGAACGTAATCGAAGTGCGCAAAATTCTAAAAAAACAAACAAACAAAACAAACCACGAACAAACCTTACTTGTCAAAACTCTGCAAAAATACGCAAAACTGCTTAAACTGCAAAAATAACCCCCAAATTGACCACCAACATAGCCCACTCGACCGTAAATGCCCCACCTTCCTCAAACAACAAGAGCTAACTGCAATAAAAACCACCGAAAAAGTTGATCACAAGACCGCACTCGATATATATCACAACAGGCACAATCAACAGTTGAGAAACAGCTATGCTAAAACTCTTGCACAACCAACGCCAAACACATCAACACCAACACAAAATTCAACCAACACACAATGCTCACATACAAAAATCATTACTACGCAGCAAGCACTCCATCTACGATCTCCCCCTGGAAAGTGCCATGAAGGTCCTTGATTATTTTCCAATTAGGGAAGGGAGTTAATTGAGGGGAGCATACTGAGATGTCAATATGTGTGAAGGTGTTGTGAGTGGAGAAGTGTGTTGGTGATCCGTCATTAAGTATAGTGAGATTCTCGTTTTGGAGGAACTTTGATAG
Source organism: Drosophila meridionalis (assembly GCA_035045145.1). NCBI lineage: Eukaryota > Metazoa > Arthropoda > Insecta > Diptera > Drosophilidae > Drosophila > Drosophila meridionalis. The sequence goes on along the minus strand of JAWNPG010000019.1, from coordinate 3,150,591 downwards.
GGTACGCCCTCTCCGGTTATCTTGGGCTGATCCCCAGCTGTGATGTTTGCTGTTGAAATCCCCTAGGATAATTTGGTTCGTGCTGTTCGTGCGTGGTATAAAGTGTTCGGTTAAGTCATTAGGTGAAAATGTTTTGGTGGGAGGGATATATACAGAAATAATGTTTATTTTCCTATTGGAAATAATTTCGATTCCTAGCGTTTCTTTGTGTGTAGGTTGAGCTAGTGTCTTATGTTCTATAGATTTGTGGACCAATATGGCTACTCCGCCAAATCGGTTGGAAGCTGTATTGGTGTAAATTTGAAAGTTGTCTGTATCCTTTCATATTCCATTGTATTATTTTAAGCATTTCTATATTTTTATGATTTGGGGTCTTGGGTTGAGTATTTGGGTTTGGTTTGAGTTAAAGGTTAAAGTATAGAGTATGAGTTAAGTATAAAGTTTTTTTCTATTTACTTGTTTTGTTTTAGATGGATTCGCTGTCACTATTGTTTTTATGAAGGTTTTTGTTTGTGGGTTTTGATTTTGTTTTTGGTTTAGAGGGCTTAAAGTTAGTTTCTAGTGGGCTAGATTTATCTTTGGTAAATATTCTTAGTTTTAGATCTTCAGTTGACTGTGATAGATATGATTTGTTTTCCGTGTGGGGAACGTTACCGTCTGTTTCCATATCTTCTGTTACAGTGGAGTTAGGTTGACGCCTTTTTTTTATATCTGTGAGTACTTTCTCCAGGGGGAGATCGTAGATGGAGTGCTTGCTGCGTAGTAATGATTTTTGTATGTGAGCATTGTGTGTTGGTTGAATTTTGTGTTGGTGTTGATGTGTTTGGCGTTGGTTGTGCAAGAGTTTTAGCATAGCTGTTTCTCAACTGTTGATTGTGCCTGTTGTGATATATATCGAGTGCGGTCTTGTGATCAACTTTTTCGGTGGTTTTTATTGCAGTTAGCTCTTGTTGTTTGAGGAAGGTGGGGCATTTACGGTCGAGTGGGCTATGTTGGTGGTCAATTTGGGGGTTATTTTTGCAGTTTAAGCAGTTTTGCGTATTTTTGCAGAGTTTTGACAAGTAAGGTTTGTTCGTGGTTTGTTTTGTTTGTTTGTTTTTTTAGAATTTTGCGCACTTCGATTACGTTCTATGGTTTTAATTCTACCAGTATTTCGGTTCCATATATATATTACTATATTACGCCATTGGTTGTGTTTAAAGTCTTTTGTTCTGTTGCAGTGATATCGAGATTATTAATTTTTTTAGCGCAATTAGTTTCAGTGCTTGCAGTTTGTTTTTAGTTTTAATAAGCAGGAAGAAGAAATTTTAGGTAATTGGACTCATAAACTGCCTAAAGAAATATTTTAGAAATTGTATCCCATGCACTAGATATCCTCACACACCCACGCAACATATAATGGCAAATCTTCCAATGAATCACAATGTCATACTCAATTCTAAATACAGGAATTGATTGTGCTGAGCCTTATTATATGAAATAATCTAAGAATCGTGGACAAAAAACATATAAAGGGTACATAGCATTATTTGGGTGCATGGCAACAAAAGCTATACACTTCGAAGCAGCTAGCGATTTAACGTCAGACGCATTTTTATCTGCAATGAGAAGATTTCTAGCAAGGAGACGCAATCACGAAAATATATATTCAGATAATGGTACGAATTTTGTAGGAGCAGCCAAGAAACTAGAGAAAGAATATAAAGAAGTAAAAGCGCTCTGGTAGAGACTGCTCGACTAGGGGATACCCTGAGCCCTGTGAAGAGCCAAATATCAAATTATTCTACGCATTTTTTATGCATACATACAAATGTGGGCATTACTATGGGAACTTAATTGTTTAATAACTTTTCTTAGCGATGGACTAAGTGCATCAAACTTTCACAACTTGTTAATGGCATTCATATGAATGTATTTGCCAAAGCAAAAGTCTCTAGTATTTGATTTGCGTTTTTTACAAATAGGGGGCTATTGGGGGCGAAGGGGGCGTGGCATCCAAAATCTAAAGATTACGTAATCTCCGTATTCATTACACGCAACTAGATTGCAAATTTGAAGTCTCTAGCTCAAACGATACAAACCATACAAACCACGCTTTAAAAACACATTAAAATTATCGATCAATGCTCATAAAATCGAAATGGAATGAGTTATCGGAGAAAGTTTTATAAACTCGTGCAGCGTATGATATTATCGAGTATTCATGTAAAATTTCAAGTCTCTATTTCGGGCTATATCGACTCGCCTTGTCGCGCTGATCAAGAATATATATACTTTATGGGGTGTGGCACGCCTCCTTCTGCCTGTTACATACATTTTCACAAAGCCATTATACCCTGATTTCCCATTTTCAATGGGCTCAAGGTATAAAAAGAAATGCCAAATTTAGAAGAAGGGCAAATTTTATTAATAAAAGATGAAAATTGTTTTATAAATGAAAACTCAGACCAAACATACACGAAATAAACTAGCAGAGGGAAGAGAGGAGGAAGAGAGAAGAAAGACTAAGCGTATGCTAGTTTTAGCATTACTCTGCCAATTATCAGGTGCAAAGGTAACGAGAAACGATAAGATAACGATTTGAAAATTGGGTAACAACTCGGCAATTTATTTAGACCCAATGGGTGAAGTGAAAATAGTAACGTGGTCATGGGATCTAATTATTTTCTATAACTTAGACTAAAATTTCGAAATGTTAAAGAAAGGAAGTGAATTAGAAGATAAAATAAGAGCAGAATGTACGATACTACATAGTTTCGAAGATCAATGCAATAATAATATAACAAGTAAGAACGTTGCATTCGGGCGTAGCCGAATGCGTGATACTCTTTTCCCGTAGGGGCATCTGGTATATTGAATTTAAAAATACATCTAAAATTTTGCATATGAATTTTATTCATTGAGTGTATATACGAAATTTTTTTAATTGACATACATTCTAGTTGAATGAAATTTCAAAAATATAGTTTAATTTTAAAAATTTAATGTTATATGCAAGTGATGGAAAGTATTAAAAAATGCAAATCGGATGGGGTTCAGGGTATCTCCTAGTCGGGCACCTCCGACTAGAGTTTTCTTACTTGTTCTATAATTGATATCGGGCCCAATCCTAATTTTTTTTTTGTGTGGAATAATTATGTTCTGAATGACGAGTCTATGTGTAAAAAATAAATATTGCATGAGTGCTACTTAACTTTGTATATAGAATTTTTGACGGTATGGTCACACACACAAAAAAGAATATAACATTACTGACCTAGGCTATACGAAAAATGATAATTTTAGCAGATAAATTATATGCAGATCTTCAACATTAAATCGAATTACATATATTTCGCAGAAATGCCGTTTGTCGTCTTAGCAATTCTTATTAAGCTTATTTATATAGGTGGCACAGACATATGAATTTTGCAGCTGGGCGTTACAAACTTTGTTGCTAATTTGCCACGCCCCCAGTAGGCGTAAACATATCATATTTGGCAAGTTCTAACACTAAAAAATGTAAGAGTTACAGGGTATTTTTCTATATGCCACGCCCCCAAAGTGGTGTAAGATTTATTTATAGGTAATTTGTTGAGGAGGCCTCCAGTAACCCTAGTATCCAATTTTGAAGCATCTAGCTCAAAAATTGTCGGACCCATAAGGCTTTGCGATTTACCACGCCCCCTGCAGGTGTAGGTATGTCCGCCATATCTTTTTGATCTTGGATTGCTTATTCGAGTATATATACGAAATTTCAAGTCTCTAGCATCTATAGTGCTCAAAATATAGCCGAACTTGAAATCACTATATAATCAGATCCAATTTGCCATGCCCACAGTTGGCGTGGACATAAAATCTTTTTATCAATCTTTAAAGAATCGTAGCGTTAAGTTTCGTGCCCAATTTCAGCATTCTAGCTTTCAAACTGTAGAAGATACAGTTCGCCCGATATGCCACGCCCCCAATGGGCGTAGATATATCCGCCATATCTTTCTATGCTTGGGTGGTCAACGCAAGTATACATTCCAAATTTCAACTCTAAAGCTCTTCAACTAATATGATTTCTTGACTATGGGCGCAACCATTTTACGATTTGCCACGCCCCTAGTGGGCGTATCGGGAAAATCTTGACACTAGGTAATTCGAGGGTATACACGAGTATATATTCAAAATTTCAAGTCTCTAGCTTCAATAGCGTAGAAAAATATTACATTCATACGGACAGACGGAGAGACGGACGGACAGCAAGACGGACATTGCACAAAACCAATATACACTTTTTCCCTTTGGGAAACGAGTGTAATAAAAATTAAAACTTTATAAAATTCACATGAATCTATATGCAAAATTTTGAGGCTCCAGCTCTTAAGATGTGGGAGATACAATATTTCGGATAAGGTTTAAAATCGATAACATTAAGACATGAATAGTTTTCGTTTTTAATTAACAAACTTGACTTACGCGTGCTATACACGGACCCAACAAAAAAGATTCAAATTTCTAGATTGCTTAGATGCTTTAATTGACGCGTTAACACATACGGACAGACGGAGAGACGGACGGACGGATGGACAGGCAGACAAACAGGGCTAAATCGACTGATCAAGATATACTTTGCGTTGTCTTCCACGCCTCCTGCTGCCTGTTAAATACATTTAACAAAACCATTATACCCTGATTTCCTAATTTCAATGAGCTCAGGGTACAATAAAGAATGTGGAAAAAAGAATTTTTTCGTATTCTACAAATTACAACACAAGCATTCGTGCAAACACAGCTTGGTGTCTGGACAGTGCCGCCACATTTATGTTGCGTGCGGTCGAATTTTGTAAATATGAAAGAGCAAAAAAAAGTCGGTTTAGCTGGAAATATAAATATATAAAACGTTTATAATAATTGCAAAATACAACGAATCTTCTAGCACTGTCTGCGTCAGTAGGGACAGGATAGTTATAAATACCATCCAATTTTTTATCGTCTCATAAGATTCCTTTATCTGTGCATCTATGACCTAAAAACGTCACCTCGTGCATGAAAAATGAACATTTTACTGGATGTAATTTGAGATTGTGTTTTCTACAAAGTTTGAAAATATCTTTTAAATTTTTAATCATATGTTGTTCAGAACAACCAATAAGGATTAAATCATCCATGTAAAGGAAAGCTTGTGAAGGCTCTAGGTCTGAGAATACTATTGTCATCATTCTCTGAAATGAATTAGGCGCTTATTTTAAACCAAATGGTTATCGCGTGAAGCGATATTAGCCATTGCTCGTTGAAAAATACGTTATATTTCTTGAGCTTTCCTCGAGCTCAATTTGGTGAAAACCTGAGATTAAGTCAAGGCATGAAAAATATTTAGCTCTACCCAATTGATCAAGAATATCGTCAATTCTAGAGAGTGGAAAATTATTTGACAGCAATTTTTATTTTATTAATTTTATTTTATTTTATTTATTTGGCGATAGTCAATTACTAATCGCCATTTTTTCTCTTTAGACCCCGGAAGAGATTCCTTCGAGACTAATAAGAGTGGGCTATTATAAGGTGAAACAGACGGTTCCACAATATTTTGTTCAATTAACTTTCCAACTTGATGCTGGATATCTTCTATTTAGCTATGCGGACATCAATCATTTTTAACGTACATATACTGGCTCATTATTCTTAAGTCACAATTTTTATACCCTGAGCCCATTGAAAATGGGAAATCAGGGTATAATGGTTTTGTTAAATGTATGTAACAGGCAGAAGGAGGCGTGTCAGACCCCACAAAGTATATATATTCTTGATCAGGGCGACGAGCTGAGTCGATTTAGCCCTGTCCGTCTGTCTGTCTGTCTGTCTGTCTGTCCGTCCGTCCGTCTGTCCATCTGTCCGTCCGTCCGTCTGTCCGTATGTTTGAACGCGTCGATTGTAGCATCTAGACAAGCTAGAGACTTGAATTTTTTTTTGTTGGGTCCGTGAATAGCACGCGCAGGTCAAGTTCATTTCGTATGAACAATAACTATTTTTGTTATAATGTTATCGATTTTAATGCTTATCGAAAATAAGTTTTTAAGGCGTTGTTTGTATATCGTTTGAGCTAGCCACATGTCAAATTTGCTTTGTAGTTACGTCTAATGAATACGGAGATTACGTTATCTTTAAATTTTCGATGCCACGCCCCATTCGCCCCCAATAGCCCCTATTTGTGAAAGGCGCAAATTAAATACTATAGACTTGTGCTTTGGCAAATACAAATATATGAATGCCATTAATAAGTTGTGAAAGTTTGATGCACTTAGTCCATCGCTAAGAAAAGTTATTAAGCAATTAAGTTCCCATAGTAATGCCCACATTGCAGCCCAAGCGCAGTCGCTGCATCAACTGCGCAGTTGGCAGAGCGCGCGCTTATGCGTGCGTGCATATGTGTGTGTATGTGTTGTTTGTATGTATAACAAAAGCGTAGAATGATTTGATATTTAGCTCTTCACAGGGCTCAGGGTATCCCCTAGTCGAGCAGTCTCGACTAAAACCCTCTTACTTGTTATACCCTGAGCCCATTGAAAATGGGAAATCAGGGTATAATGGTTTTGTTAAATGTATGTAACAGGCAGAAGGAGGCGTGTCAGACCCCACAAAGTATATATATTCTTGATCAGGGCGACGAGCTGAGTCGATTTAGCCCTGTCCGTCTGTCTGTCCGTCTGTCCGTCCGTCCGTATGTTTGAACGCGTCAATTGAAGCATCTAGACAAGCTAGAGACTTGAATTTTTTTGTTGGGTCCGTGGATAGCAAGCGCAGGTCAAGTTTGTTACCTTTTGGTATATCAAAATCTATTTTTGTAGTTTTGTTATCGATTTTAAGCCTTATCGAAAACAGGTTATAAAATTATATCTCCCACACCTTTAGAGCTAGACCCCTCAAATTTTGCATTTAGATTAATGTGAATTTTATGCAATTTCCATTTTTTTATTTTTTGGATACCGGCTCTTTTTACTAATTAAAAACTAATTAAACTAACTAATTAATTGAAACGAGAAGCGCGTCTGCTTATGCATGTGCACAAATAAATTCAATTCTAGCATATTCTTCAACCAAATCTGCGTTTGAATTGTATTTGTATTTGTCATATATCGCTCTCTACACGCATACATTGAAACAGACCACCGTTTTTGTATGTACACATACTCATGCGTTCATATGCGCGCATTTCAGCATATTCTAAGAATTACAATTGCGATTGATCTGCTTCTTTAGTTTTGTATTTGTCACATATCGCCTTGTAGTACTACTTTGCGTTTTGCCAACAAGCAACGCAATACTGGTGTGGCGTAGTGGGTAGACTCAAAGCGCATAAGCGAAAGGTCCCGAGTTCGAAACTCAGTGACAACAGCGTAACTTTTTTAATTTTTTTTTTTAATTTATAAACATTAGGTGGTTGTGCTAGTTGAGATGATTTGCTCTAACGTTACATATGTAGTAAATAGATGCAGGTTCGAGTCCAGGTGCGATGATGATTGTTTTTCTTCTTATTTTTTGTTGATTTGTTTATTTAATTATTTATTTATTTTTGATTTACACACATTCTATATAGCGTATTAAACAATGCAAATCGGACGGGGTTCAGGGGATCTCCTAGTCGGGCATCTCCGACTAGAGTTTTCTTACTTGTTGTTTATAGAAGTTGTTTGATGTGATTGGTTCGGTTTTAAGTCCGAAGATCACTATACTCGGTGCACATTTCTTCAAGTTGTTTGGAATTAAAATGTTTTCGTCTGCTGAAGACAACTCTATTTTGTGTATCACTTGTGATGTTGCTAGTAGAAGTGTGGAATTAGTATCAGAACTAAATTTTTTTTGGAACATAGATAGGATACGTTAGGTTTTGTGGTCTAAGTATAAACCAATCTTCAGAACTATTGTAATCTAATTGACAATTTAATGTTTTTATGACATCTAAACCTATTATACCATCGCAAGGGATTCCGAAATCTGAATGTAGTAAATGAAATTTATATGGAATAATGTATTTGTCTGTTTGTAGTTCGATTGAGGCTTTGGAGTTTATTACTCCTTCTCTTATGCCTCGTATGTATATTATTTTGTTTGAATTGATGTCATGAAAGACATCAGAATTTTCTTTGATAATTGAAATATCTGCACCTGTATCAATCAATGTTATTTGTTTAATTGTTGCAACATTTTTGAATGAGACGAAATTGTTGAGACTTAAGTTAACATTATATATTTTACTATTTAAGCCTGAGTATCTGGAGGTGTCTGCGATTTTTCCGAAGTATATTGGGCAACTCGGACATTATTGTTATAGTTATTGTTATAATGGTATTTATTTTGGTTGTTGCCTCGGTTGGAATTATTTCTACCTTGGTTATAACCTCGACATCTACTGTTGTTTCTATTATTATTATTATTATAATTGTTATTATTGTTATTGTAAGTGTTGAAATTGTCGTTACCGTGGACATTGCCTCTACCTCTTTGGTATCGGTAACCACCTACTATATTGTTGCGGCTTCGCTGGAATAATATTGTGCTGTCACTTCCATTCATTTCAGTGCTTCAATGGATATATTTCCCCATTACATCATTTAAAGTGACTAAGTTACCTGCTTCTAATATTATCCGCAGCTTGTCATGCTCGAAATTTTTGGTCATGGCAGAGATTGATTCTTTCGTAGAGAATTTCTCTGCATTATCAGGGTCAAGGCCGTCATCAATATACGCTGCTTCTAATTGCTTCCGTAAATTTTCAATATCAGCTGTATATTTTGATGCTGTTTTTTCTTTTTGTTTAATATTCAACAATTTGGCTTTTATTACGCAGGGAGATTCTCTTTTTACGTTGCCCTTTAGTATGTTGATTATGCCTGATATGGTCGTTTCATTTTGTACTTTATATAGGATTGTACCGGTTATCTTTGATTTGATAACCTCAACCGCTATATCCCCTGATCGTCTTTAGTTCTTTCAGTAAGCCTTAAGGCTGTTATGAACTTATTCAATGATAACTTTTTACCATCGAATTCAGGGATGAAAGCGGATACTTGCTTCACGTATTCCCTGTCTAATGCGACTTGATTCGCCATGTTGGGGCTTGTATTAGTTTCCACAAATGAATCAATATTGGATTCACTATTACCATCGGTGGCAATCATTGGTTTTGATTCAAATCTTGGAATTCGGGTCAAATTCTATTGGAAAATAAATGTTTTTTTAACATTTCTAACGTTTCGTATGGCTTGACGGGCCATACGCTACTACGAGCAACGCAATTATCGCTCAGTATTATGTACACATATTCTTTAACATTTCATTTTTTATCTATATATATTATTCTTATATTTAGGTTGCGCACTCTTTGTAGCGCTGTCGGTCCGTAGATTCTGTTGGTCTAGCTTGATATGCTAGACGGTGGCGATGCTGGTCTTCGCACAGGTGTTGTGGCGCCGGTGCTGGTCTTCGCACAGGCTGTTGGGCTACCCACAATGCGTATGAGCTGAGGTGTGGCGCCGCTTCACAGACGTGCTGTGTTGTCGTGGTAGTATCTCCTGTTTCTGTGCCCATTGGCTTCATGTTGCTGCGATTCAAATAGACAAGCTTATTATCAGTTGTGAATGCCTTTATTTATCAAAATGCCCTCGCTGTTGGTCACAATACTGCATCTGCCACATGTTAAGTATTATTTTTATAGTTACTGGTTCACTTCATTTGGAGATTGGCAGTAGATGATCTTCTGGCTGATGGTGTGGGAGGGGGCAGCTGCTTACTTTACTCTTCTCATCATTGTTGCTGTTGTTGTTGATCATTGTTGCTGTTGTTGTTATTAATCACTTTTGCTGTTGTTGTTGTTGATCACTGTTGCTGTTGTTTCTGTTGATCACTTGTTGATTTGATTTTCCATCGTTTTTCGTTTTATAAGTTTAGTACTTAAACTGTTCTTTCGAATTTTTTCTTTTTTCCAACGATTTATTTTTTTCCACAAGTTTACACAAATAACATTTTCTTGGTTTCAAGTATTAATCGAGAGTGTTCTCTCCGTTTTATTCAATTATATATTTGGCCTATTACATACAATATTCTAAGTGAGCTCTGCCGCTAAAAGCGTCGGCAAAGACAGAGAGAGAGAGAGAGAGAGAGAGAAAGAGAGAGAGAGAGACAGAGAGAGAGAGAGAAAGAGAGAGAGAGGATAGAACAGAATAGTCAAAACTAGTTCATAATTAATTTTTTTAGAACACGAAAATCCAGAATAAAGCAGATCAAACAAGTAAGCAAGCTCTAGTCGGGGGTGCCTGACTAGGAGATAACCTGATCCCCGTCCGTCCCATTGCAAATGGGAATCAGGGTATAATGGTTTTGTTAAATGTATGTAACAGGCAGAAGAAGGCGTGGCAGAGCCCACGAAGTATATATATAATTGATCAGGGCGACGAGCTGAGTCGATTTAGCCCTGTCCGTCTGTCTGTCCGTCCTTCCGTCTGTCCGTATGTTTGAACGCGTCGATTGAAGCATCTAGGCAAGCTAGAGACTTGAATTTTCTTTGTTGGGTCCGTGTATAGCACGCGCAGGTCAAGTTTGCTTCGTATGAACGAAAACTATTTTTGTTGTAATGTTATCGATTTTAATGCCTATCGAAAATACGTTTTTAAGGCGTAGCACAGTGGTTTGGCTTGTATGGGATGCGCGGCCGAAAATACTTTTAGTGCAGATATCAATGTGCAATTTTTTCTAAAATTCTATAAAAATATAAAAAGTAATAGCACATGTCTTAATGAGTCATAAACAACCCCCCCCCCCCCCCGTCACCCTCCCCCGTCCCTATTATACACACCGTTTTCCCACAAAATAAGTATTCGTAAAGTACAAAACTTATATAAATTATATAATATTTATTTTAATAGCTCAAATACAGATTTTTTAAAACTGATTTGTGCTTTGGTGGTAAATTTCGTTGTCCTGTTATAAACGGATCTGATGTGATAAGTAAGCGATTAAACAAATCTGTGTTTGTCGCCACACGAGAAATTTTTCGGGTATGCTGCATGCGAAATTTTTGAATGTCCTTATTTCTCGATTCTGCAGCTTCTTCAGACAACTCTCCAATCGACACGAGAGCATTTCCAATAACCGTAGGTCCGTGTATTAAAACTTTATGAATGGTAGGTGGGAGGTAGTACCAGGGATATTTTGAAATCAGCTTCTGTGCTATGTCGAGTGCAAAGTTTTTAAATAATTCTGTATTTATGGGATATCCTGAAGAGAGAGCTTGAATTATAACCGAACAATTTTCGATTAGATCCCTATCAAGGCCAGTTATTTGAGCGGACAAGTCAGAATTATTAAAAAATTCTCTGGCAGTATTTCCATCGTTCGATGTTCCACTATCACAACATTTGGGTTTGTCGACAATCAACCCCATTTTTGATCGAAATTCAGCTTGAATTTAACAAAACAACAAACGCAGAAACGAAGACGACAATCATAACAAACCACATAAAAAGAACAGCTGCACACATAAAAACGGCGCCAACCAATAACAGCGAGGCCGCTCTGCTTTTTTTACGATAACGGAGAGAATCGCAAATATTCGCAAATGAAGTTTGTTTTTTTATTATCTGTAAATGCTAAGAAATATTTTAAAATAAAGTTGATTGTTAACTTCGATTAACTTCATTTAGTTATGAAGTTAATCGAAGTTAACAATCATTTAGTTATGAAGTTAATCGAAGTTAACAATCAACTTATTTTTAAAATATTTCTTAGTATTTACAGATAATTAAAAAACAAACTTCATTTTCGAATATTTGCGATTCTCTCCGACGCTTAGACGTCTACGTGAAGTTTATGTCTACACACGAATTAATATTAAAATAGGGCTTAAGTTACATTAAAAAATTAAAAATAAACAAAACAGTCTTAGACCTTATGAATTATTTAAAATAATAGTTAATACCTTTCTTTGATATTTTAAAATCTTCCATTGTATCAACATTATTAATTAACAACGTTTTTGAAATTAGTTTGCGACCTTCACTTGCAAGTTTTGTGCGCCTTATAACAAACAAAATTTCATGCTCTGCTTTTAGCACCTATTCTTTAAGGGGACAGCAGGCATAAAGAAAAACTAAAAGTACTGTGAAAAAATTTGATTAATTCTGAGATATGATTGCAATATATCTTACGCAAATTTTTAGTTTTTTTTATTTTCGGCCAATGGGCCAGACTACTGTGCGTAGTTTGTAATCGTTTGAACTTGAGACTTCAAATTTGTTGTGTAATTGCCTGTAACATACATTCAACAAAACCATTATACCCTGATTTCCCATTTTTAATGGGCTGAGGGTATGAAAATAGCCAAATTATAAATAGTGGCTCTGGCTTGCCAGAATGCCGTTTAAAGTTGCTATTGCATAGCAATAATGTAGCGAGTTCAAATACTGAGAACGACGAAAACTAGCAACATTCTTTGTCTGCTGCCTAATTTCAGCAGCATATAAAAGAAGTCCTCAACGAAATTGTCTTTAGTCTTAAGTTGTTCATCAATAAAGCAAGTTATCGTGAATTAAACTTTCGCTTCGTCTTTATACGCTTAACGTTTTATATGTATCGATATATATATATATATATATATATATATATATATATATATGTACATGTAGTCGAAAATTTGTGGTCGATTTTGGAAACAAACATTCGCAAACACAAAATTGCAAACAAATCGGACCTAAAAACTGCATTGGTTGAGGAATGGGAAAAAATTACTCCAGAAGTCAACAAAAAATTTGGTGCAATCTATCCCAAAAAGGTAAAAATGGTAAAATGGTAGTTAGCCAAAAGGATGGTCACACCAAGTATTAATTTGTGTTATTTTAAGTTTTTATAATGTTAAATAATGTTATTTCATAAGTGGTTGAAATAAGCTGTGAAACTGTTTTGGTCTCATTTTTTAGTTTTTAAACATTATTAAATAATGAAAATATATTTTAAAAAATAAATGAATTGATTTTGTAATATTTAAAACATCACACTAAGAACCTGCGTTTAAATTTTTTGGATATTGCCAATAGTTTAGATTTTATAGCCCAACAAACTTTTTTTAAAGTGCTGCTTGAAATAAGCTGTGAACCACTGTATATATATATATATATATATATATATATATATATATAAGTTAACACATAACACTTAATATAGGATATTTCATAAGTTTATAACTAACCCTCGCTATCGCTTGCTTCTTAAGTTAAGGAACAGCCCTCGCAATTGCGACACTGCATACTTTGTATCAGCGCGCTATAGCTGCAATGGTCAGCGGCGGTAACCGGACACTTTTTTTTTGATGCAAGAGCTTCCGTTATTGCCTAAGACTTTGCTGAGTCGGCTTGCCGACCATGACATTGTGGCGTAATGCCAGTTTTGGCTTAGCTTAAGTGAAATATTCTGTATATTTAGAAGTTTTTTTTTTGAATACAGCGCTCTTCCAGTAAGTCGCTTAAATAAATATTCACTCCAGCACTTAGCCGTTAAATAATTTGTTTTATTGTCTGAGCCCGAGGCCAGCAATAAGAGGCACATTTCGCCTCTCAACGTAATCTTCACCCAGAACAGGACTGGAAAGAATATAATTTATATATATATATATATATATATATATATATATATATATATATATATATATTATATATATATATATTTTTTTTTTATTATTATTATATATATTGCTTTGTTTCAATCAATAATATAAATAACAAACCTCCCCTGTAGTTTACGAGATGACGTAAATAATGGCCGCTCAATACACAACAATCTTGTAGACGAGGATGTTTCCTGCACCTTGACCTCTGCTAGCACCGACACTGGCCGCTTTTTATTACGCGGGGGTGCATGTGGATTATTTGTAGACTCATTTTCACAAATATTAAGTCCATGATCTATACTGTGAAGTATTAAAAAATAGTACAAATTAAATATCAATTAAGGACACACTCATCAAATAGTATTTAATATTGAAAATAAATAAATGTTATAACTTATGTTGGACGAATATGTTAGTAGGTTCAATAGATTCTTCTTCAGATTAGGAAGCCTTATAAGTTGACAATTTATTTGCAAGAAGTTAGAGCAGTGAAAGAGCAGAGACCAATGACCAGAGTGACGAGGAATGCTGCAAACATCATGGGCCATACTGACAGTTTCTTTTCGATGTTGCTAATATATTGGAGATTCTCAAAGTTGAGCCTCTGAAGATACGGCACGCTCAAAATCTCTTAGTGGCTAGTTACATTTAGGGTAGCCGATACTGACTATGTTTTTATACCCTGAGCCTATTCAAAATGGGAAATCAGGGTATAATGGTTTTATGAAAATGTATGTAACAGGTAGAAAGAGGCGTGCCACACCCCATAAAGTATATATATTCTTAATCAGCGCGACGAGACGAGTCGATATAGCCCTGTCCGTCGGTCCGTCCGTCTGAACGCTGAGATATTTTTAAGTACGCAACATGAATACTCGATAATACCATACGCTGCACATGTTTATAAAATTTTTCCGATAACTCATTCCATTTCGATTTTATCGATAATTTTAATATGTTTTTAAGGCGATGTTGGTACATTGTTTGAAAAAAATTTGCTGTGTAGTAGATTTTGGATGCCACGGCCCATTCGTCCCCAATAGCCCCCTATTTGTAAAATGCGCAAATCAAATACTAGACACTTGTGCTTTGGCAGATACACACATTTGAATGTCATTAATAAGTTGTGAAAGTTTGATGCACTTAGACAATCGCTAAGAAAAGTTATTAAACAATTAAGTTCCCATAGTAATGCCCACATTGCAGCCCAAGCGCAGTCGCTGCATCAACTGCGCAGTTGGCAGAGCGCGCGCTTATGCGTGCGTTCATATGTGTGTGCGTGTATGTATTGTTTATATGCATGCATAAAAGATGCGTAGAATGATTTGATATTTGGCTCTTCACAGGGCTCAGGGTATCTAGCAGTCTCGACTAGAGCGCTCTTACTTGCTTGTATTTTTGTATAGGGACCCATTTACATAGATCTCTTCATCAAACGTCAGCAAGTGTGCGCCATGGATGATTTTGTCAGTGCCGTTGTCTATGCGTATTATAACTGTTTCTCCGTTTATAATGATGATACCATCATCAATTACCGCCAACGGTTGTAGGCGGCTGGGGCGAGTGTTGCAATGTGCCATACCTCCAGAATTTAGTTGTTGCGCACAGGTTGCTAATTTTAGTTGCTTGCAAAGCGAAGAGATGAGAGTAGCGGTGCAGATTCCAATTGTTAAAGTTATATTTGGTTTTATTTAACATGGTTATTTTTTTACAAAGTATGCTAGGATTAGGATATTTAATGACGAACTGTACAAAATTATGAACTAACAAGACTTTTATGTAAGCTATTTCAATTAAATTTGTTATGGTTACATTTGTAGAGTGCTCATTTAAAATTTGGCTTAGGTCATTAGAGTCAAGGATTGCTGGGCTTATACTTTTAATCTTTGCGAGTGTAATAGACAACATTAGAAATTATAATTCTATTTCTTGTGTGTAATGTTAGGTAGACGTGTCCTGTGTCAATCTGTTTCTTTTGGGCAAATCTAATTATCGTATTTACGGATTCTGTTAAGATATTAATTTGTTCCTGTACCTTAGTATTTATAAGTGGCTGTTGGTTGACTGAGTCAGTTAGCTTTTGCTGATGAAATTTCAGTTGCTCAAAATCATCAAAATCAGGAGTCCCTGTACTACCTTTAAGGCTGTTTCTAGGATATTTATACTTCTAGCTTCTCTATGGTGGATATTAACTGTCTCTAGTAATGATCTAATATGACCTAAATCGGATTCAAGAATTATTCTAATATGAGACTGTGGGAAATGTTCCATAAGAGAATTAGTTTCCTCGGCGATTTCCGAATACATTGTTAGATTAGAGGTATGACTTAAAATTCTAAAGTCGTCCATGATAGGAATATAGTACGAGTTCGAATAGTTGATAATTCTCCCAGCTGTTACTACCAATAAATGTAGAAAGCGTAGAATCCAAACCCTAGTAAAGATACATTAGCAGAATAAGTACTGGAAGGATAGTTTTTATACTCGTTTCCCAAAGGGAAAAAGAGTATATTGGTTTTGTGTCCGTCTTGCTGTCCGTTCGTCTGTCCGTCTGGCCGTCTGTCCGTATGAATGCAATATTTTTCTACGCTATTGAAGCTAGAGACTTGAAATTTGGAACATAACTCGTGTATACCCTCTAATTATAAAGTGTCAAGATTTTCCGGATACGCCCACTAGGGGCGTGGCAAATCGGAAAATGGTTGAGCCCATAGTTAATAGAAATCATAGAAATCATATTAGTTGAAGAGCAAGAGAGTTGAAATTTGGAATGTATACTTGCGTTGACCACCCAAGCTCAAAAAGATATGGCGGATATATCTACGCCTTCAGGGGGCGTGGCAAATCGGGAAAACTGTAACTTCTACAGTTTTAAAGCTAGAATGCTGAAATTTGGCACGTATCTTAACGCTTCCATTCTATAAAGATTGATAAAAAATTGTATGTCCACGCCCACTGGGGGCGTGGCAAATCAGATCTGAATATAGAGTGTTTTACAAGATCAGCTATATTTTGAGCACTATTGATGCTAGAGACTTGAAATTTGATATACATACTCGGATAAGCAACCCAAGATCAAAAAGGTATGGCGGACATACCTACGCCTTCAGGGGGCGTGGCAAACCGCAAAAATCTATAGTTTTAGAGCTAGACGCTTCAAAATTGGATGTTTATGTTACTGGAGGCCTCCTCTATTGATTCCCTAAAAATAAATCTTACGCCCCTTTGGGGGCGTGGTATATCGAAAAAATACCCTGTAACTTTCACATTTTTGGAGTGTAAGTATCCAAACTTTACAGTTACGTTATCCTCCTTCTAGGAACTTGCCAAATATGATATGTCTACGCCTACTGGGGGCGTGGCAAATTGGCAACAAAATTTGTAACGCCCAGCTGCAAAATTCATATGCCTGTGCCACCTATATAAAAAAGCTTAATAAGAATTGCTAAGACGACAAACAGCACTTCTGAGAAATATATGTAATTCGATTTAATGTTGAAGTTCTGCACATAATTTATCTGCTAAAATTATCATTTTTCGTATAGCCTATGTCAGTTATGTTTTCTTTTCGTAACAAAAAATGTAAATATCAAATACCGATATTTGTGTAATCGACTTAGTCCGAACAAAATTATTCACACACAAAAAAATTGACGATAGGTCCCATCAGGTATGTATGTATGTAGGCACGAACAGCAGCGCAACTACTTCCATGCCGTCGCCGCCGTGTCTCGAACGCGGACCCTTTTGCTTACACGCTTTTCATCTACCTGCTGCGCCGCATCAGTTTTGCATTGCCTGTTGGCAAATCCGAAACTACTTCACTACAAGGGCGACTTTTGGCAAATACAAAACTATAGAAGCTGCTGTTAATGCAAACATAATATAAACATAAATCAATCGCAATTGTGATTCTTAGAAAATGCTGAAATGCGCGCATATGAACGTATGTATTTATATGTGTACATACAAGAACGGTGGTCGGTTGAATGCATGCGTATAAAGGGCGATATTTGACAAATACAAAACTAAAGAAGCGGCTGAAAATGCAAACACAACTCAATAACAATTTTGGTTGAAGAATATGCTAGAATGAATGGCGCTGAATTTATTTGTGACCGTGCATAAGCAAACGCGATTGCACGTTTCAATGTATGTACATATGTGTAAATGTAAATATATTTTGCTGTCGCTGCTTAACGCGTGCGTTTTGTTTAATAGATTGCTACTGACTTAACGGAACTTGATGAAACTTTCAGCATATGATATGAATAGTTGATAATTCTTCCAGCTGTTACTACCAATAAATGTAGAAAGCGTAGAATCCAAACCCTAGTAAAGATACATTAGCAGAATAAGTACTGGAAGGATAGTTTTTATACTCGTTTCCCAAAGGGAAAAAGAGTATATTGGTTTTGTGTCCGTCTTGCTGTCCGTTCGTCTGTCCGTCTGGCCGTCTGTCCGTATGAATGCAATATTTTTCTACGCTATTGAAGCTAGAGACTTGAAATTTGGAACATATACTCGTGTATACCCTCTAATTATAAAGTGTCAAGATTTTCCGGATACGCCCACTAGGGGCGTGGCAAATCGGAAAATGGTTGAGCCCATAGTTAATAGAAATCATAGAAATCATATTAGTTGAAGAGCAAGAGAGTTGAAATTTGGAATGTATACTTGCGTTGACCACCCAAGCTCAAAAAGATATGGCGGATATATCTACGCCCATTGGGGGCGTGGCAAATCGGGAAAACTGTAACTTCTACAGTTTTAAAGCTAGAATGCTGAAATTTGGCACGTATCTTAACGCTTCCATTCTATAAAGATTGATAAAAAATTGTATGTCCACGCCCACTGGGGGCGTGGCAAATCAGATCTGAATATAGAGTGTTTTACAAGATCAGCTATATTTTGAGCACTATTGATGCTAGAGACTTGAAATTTGATATACATACTCGGATAAGCAACCCAAGATCAAAAAGGTATGGCGGACATACCTACGCCTTCAGGGGGCGTGGCAAATCGCAAAAATCTATAGTTTTAGAGCTAGACGCTTCAAAATTGGATGTTTATGTTACTGGAGGCCTCCTCTATTGATTCCCTAAAAATAAATCTTACGCCCCTTTGGGGGCGTGGTATATCGAAAAAATACCCTGTAACTTTCACATTTTTGGAGTGTAAGTATCCAAACTTTACAGTTACGTTATCCTCCTTCTAGGAACTTGCCAAATATGATATGTCTACGCCTACTGGGGGCGTGGCAAATTGGCAACAAAATTTGTAACGCCCAGCTGCAAAATTCATATGCCTGTGCCACCTATATAAAAAAGCTTAATAAGAATTGCTAAGACGACAAACAGCACTTCTGAGAAATATATGTAATTCGATTTAATGTTGAAGTTCTGCACATAATTTATCTGCTAAAATTATCATTTTTCGTATAGCCTATGTCAGTTATGTTTTCTTTTCGTAACAAAAAATGTAAATATCAAATACCGATATTTGTGTAATCGACTTAGTCCGAACAAAATTATTCACACACAAAAAAATTGACGATAGGTCCCATCAGGTATGTATGTATGTAGGCACGAACAGCAGCGCAACTACTTCCATGCCGTCGCCGCCGTGTCTCGAACGCGGACCCTTTTGCTTACACGCTTTTCATCTACCTGCTGCGCCGCATCAGTTTTGCATTGCCTGTTGGCAAATCCGAAACTACTTCACTACAAGGGCGACTTTTGGCAAATACAAAACTATAGAAGCTGCTGTTAATGCAAACATAATATAAACATAAATCAATCGCAATTGTGATTCTTAGAAAATGCTGAAATGCGCGCATATGAACGTATGTATTTATATGTGTACATACAAGAACGGTGGTCGGTTGAATGCATGCGTATAAAGGGCGATATTTGACAAATACAAAACTAAAGAAGCGGCTGAAAATGCAAACACAACTCAATAACAATTTTGGTTGAAGAATATGCTAGAATGAATGGCGCTGAATTTATTTGTGACCGTGCATAAGCAAACGCGATTGCACGTTTCAATGTATGTACATATGTGTAAATGTAAATATATTTTGCTGTCGCTGCTTAACGCGTGCGTTTTGTTTAATAGATTGCTACTGACTTAACGGAACTTGATGAAACTTTCAGCATATGATATGAATAGTTGATAATTCTTCCAGCTGTTACTACCAATAAATGTAGAAAGCGTAGAATCCAAACCCTAGTAAAGATACATTAGCAGAATAAGTACTGGAAGGATAGTTTTTATACTCGTTTCCCAAAGGGAAAAAGAGTATATTGGTTTTGTGTCCGTCTTGCTGTCCGTTCGTCTGTCCGTCTGGCCGTCTGTCCGTATGAATGCAATATTTTTCTACGCTATTGAAGCTAGAGACTTGAAATTTGGAACATATACTCGTGTATACCCTCTAATTATAAAGTGTCAAGATTTTCCGGATACGCCCACTAGGGGCGTGGCAAATCGGAAAATGGTTGAGCCCATAGTTAATAGAAATCATAGAAATCATATTAGTTGAAGAGCAAGAGAGTTGAAATTTGGAATGTATACTTGCGTTGACCACCCAAGCTCAAAAAGATATGGCGGATATATCTACGCCCATTGGGGGCGTGGCAAATCGGGAAAACTGTAACTTCTACAGTTTTAAAGCTAGAATGCTGAAATTTGGCACGTATCTTAACGCTTCCATTCTATAAAGATTGATAAAAAATTGTATGTCCACGCCCACTGGGGGCGTGGCAAATCAGATCTGAATATAGAGTGTTTTACAAGATCAGCTATATTTTGAGCACTATTGATGCTAGAGACTTGAAATTTGATATACATACTCGGATAAGCAACCCAAGATCAAAAAGGTATGGCGGACATACCTACGCCTTCAGGGGGCGTGGCAAATCGCAAAAATCTATAGTTTTAGAGCTAGACGCTTCAAAATTGGATGTTTATGTTACTGGAGGCCTCCTCTATTGATTCCCTAAAAATAAATCTTACGCCCCTTTGGGGGCGTGGTATATCGAAAAAATACCCTGTAACTTTCACATTTTTGGAGTGTAAGTATCCAAACTTTACAGTTACGTTATCCTCCTTCTAGGAACTTGCCAAATATGATATGTCTACGCCTACTGGGGGCGTGGCAAATTGGCAACAAAATTTGTAACGCCCAGCTGCAAAATTCATATGCCTGTGCCACCTATATAAAAAAGCTTAATAAGAATTGCTAAGACGACAAACAGCACTTCTGAGAAATATATGTAATTCGATTTAATGTTGAAGTTCTGCACATAATTTATCTGCTAAAATTATCATTTTTCGTATAGCCTATGTCAGTTATGTTTTCTTTTCGTAACAAAAAATGTAAATATCAAATACCGATATTTGTGTAATCGACTTAGTCCGAACAAAATTATTCACACACAAAAAAATTGACGATAGGTCCCATCAGGTATGTATGTATGTAGGCACGAACAGCAGCGCAACTACTTCCATGCCGTCGCCGCCGTGTCTCGAACGCGGACCCTTTTGCTTACACGCTTTTCATCTACCTGCTGCGCCGCATCAGTTTTGCATTGCCTGTTGGCAAATCCGAAACTACTTCACTACAAGGGCGACTTTTGGCAAATACAAAACTATAGAAGCTGCTGTTAATGCAAACATAATATAAACATAAATCAATCGCAATTGTGATTCTTAGAAAATGCTGAAATGCGCGCATATGAACGTATGTATTTATATGTGTACATACAAGAACGGTGGTCGGTTGAATGCATGCGTATAAAGGGCGATATTTGACAAATACAAAACTAAAGAAGCGGCTGAAAATGCAAACACAACTCAATAACAATTTTGGTTGAAGAATATGCTAGAATGAATGGCGCTGAATTTATTTGTGACCGTGCATAAGCAAACGCGATTGCACGTTTCAATGTATGTACATATGTGTAAATGTAAATATATTTTGCTGTCGCTGCTTAACGCGTGCGTTTTGTTTAATAGATTGCTACTGACTTAACGGAACTTGATGAAACTTTCAGCATATGATATGAATAGTTGATAATTCTTCCAGCTGTTACTACCAATAAATGTAGAAAGCGTAGAATCCAAACCCTAGTAAAGATACATTAGCAGAATAAGTACTGGAAGGATAGTTTTTATACTCGTTTCCCAAAGGGAAAAAGAGTATATTGGTTTTGTGTCCGTCTTGCTGTCCGTTCGTCTGTCCGTCTGGCCGTCTGTCCGTATGAATGCAATATTTTTCTACGCTATTGAAGCTAGAGACTTGAAATTTGGAACATATACTCGTGTATACCCTCTAATTATAAAGTGTCAAGATTTTCCGGATACGCCCACTAGGGGCGTGGCAAATCGGAAAATGGTTGAGCCCATAGTTAATAGAAATCATAGAAATCATATTAGTTGAAGAGCAAGAGAGTTGAAATTTGGAATGTATACTTGCGTTGACCACCCAAGCTCAAAAAGATATGGCGGATATATCTACGCCCATTGGGGGCGTGGCAAATCGGGAAAACTGTAACTTCTACAGTTTTAAAGCTAGAATGCTGAAATTTGGCACGTATCTTAACGCTTCCATTCTATAAAGATTGATAAAAAATTGTATGTCCACGCCCACTGGGGGCGTGGCAAATCAGATCTGAATATAGAGTGTTTTACAAGATCAGCTATATTTTGAGCACTATTGATGCTAGAGACTTGAAATTTGATATACATACTCGGATAAGCAACCCAAGATCAAAAAGGTATGGCGGACATACCTACGCCTTCAGGGGGCGTGGCAAATCGCAAAAATCTATAGTTTTAGAGCTAGACGCTTCAAAATTGGATGTTTATGTTACTGGAGGCCTCCTCTATTGATTCCCTAAAAATAAATCTTACGCCCCTTTGGGGGCGTGGTATATCGAAAAAATACCCTGTAACTTTCACATTTTTGGAGTGTAAGTATCCAAACTTTACAGTTACGTTATCCTCCTTCTAGGAACTTGCCAAATATGATATGTCTACGCCTACTGGGGGCGTGGCAAATTGGCAACAAAATTTGTAACGCCCAGCTGCAAAATTCATATGCCTGTGCCACCTATATAAAAAAGCTTAATAAGAATTGCTAAGACGACAAACAGCACTTCTGAGAAATATATGTAATTCGATTTAATGTTGAAGTTCTGCACATAATTTATCTGCTAAAATTATCATTTTTCGTATAGCCTATGTCAGTTATGTTTTCTTTTCGTAACAAAAAATGTAAATATCAAATACCGATATTTGTGTAATCGACTTAGTCCGAACAAAATTATTCACACACAAAAAAATTGACGATAGGTCCCATCAGGTATGTATGTATGTAGGCACGAACAGCAGCGCAACTACTTCCATGCCGTCGCCGCCGTGTCTCGAACGCGGACCCTTTTGCTTACACGCTTTTCATCTACCTGCTGCGCCGCATCAGTTTTGCATTGCCTGTTGGCAAATCCGAAACTACTTCACTACAAGGGCGACTTTTGGCAAATACAAAACTATAGAAGCTGCTGTTAATGCAAACATAATATAAACATAAATCAATCGCAATTGTGATTCTTAGAAAATGCTGAAATGCGCGCATATGAACGTATGTATTTATATGTGTACATACAAGAACGGTGGTCGGTTGAATGCATGCGTATAAAGGGCGATATTTGACAAATACAAAACTAAAGAAGCGGCTGAAAATGCAAACACAACTCAATAACAATTTTGGTTGAAGAATATGCTAGAATGAATGGCGCTGAATTTATTTGTGACCGTGCATAAGCAAACGCGATTGCACGTTTCAATGTATGTACATATGTGTAAATGTAAATATATTTTGCTGTCGCTGCTTAACGCGTGCGTTTTGTTTAATAGATTGCTACTGACTTAACGGAACTTGATGAAACTTTCAGCATATGATATGAATAGTTGATAATTCTTCCAGCTGTTACTACCAATAAATGTAGAAAGCGTAGAATCCAAACCCTAGTAAAGATACATTAGCAGAATAAGTACTGGAAGGATAGTTTTTATACTCGTTTCCCAAAGGGAAAAAGAGTATATTGGTTTTGTGTCCGTCTTGCTGTCCGTTCGTCTGTCCGTCTGGCCGTCTGTCCGTATGAATGCAATATTTTTCTACGCTATTGAAGCTAGAGACTTGAAATTTGGAACATATACTCGTGTATACCCTCTAATTATAAAGTGTCAAGATTTTCCGGATACGCCCACTAGGGGCGTGGCAAATCGGAAAATGGTTGAGCCCATAGTTAATAGAAATCATAGAAATCATATTAGTTGAAGAGCAAGAGAGTTGAAATTTGGAATGTATACTTGCGTTGACCACCCAAGCTCAAAAAGATATGGCGGATATATCTACGCCCATTGGGGGCGTGGCAAATCGGGAAAACTGTAACTTCTACAGTTTTAAAGCTAGAATGCTGAAATTTGGCACGTATCTTAACGCTTCCATTCTATAAAGATTGATAAAAAATTGTATGTCCACGCCCACTGGGGGCGTGGCAAATCAGATCTGAATATAGAGTGTTTTACAAGATCAGCTATATTTTGAGCACTATTGATGCTAGAGACTTGAAATTTGATATACATACTCGGATAAGCAACCCAAGATCAAAAAGGTATGGCGGACATACCTACGCCTTCAGGGGGCGTGGCAAATCGCAAAAATCTATAGTTTTAGAGCTAGACGCTTCAAAATTGGATGTTTATGTTACTGGAGGCCTCCGCTATTGATTCCCTAAAAATAAATCTTACGCCCCTTTGGGGGCGTGGTATATCGAAAAAATACCCTGTAACTTTCACATTTTTGGAGTGTAAGTATCCAAACTTTACAGTTACGTTATCCTCGACTCCTTCTAGGAACTTGCCAAATATGATATGTCTACGCCTACTGGGGGCGTGGCAAATTGGCAACAAAATTTGTAACGCCCAGCTGCAAAATTCATATGCCTGTGCCACCTATATAAAAAAGCTTAATAAGAATTGCTAAGACGACAAACAGCACTTCTGAGAAATATATGTAATTCGATTTAATGTTGAAGTTCTGCACATAATTTATCTGCTAAAATTATCATTTTTCGTATAGCCTATGTCAGTTATGTTTTCTTTTCGTAACAAAAAATGTAAATATCAAATATCGATATTTGTGTAATCGACTTAGTCCGAACAAAATTATTCACACACAAAAAAATTGACGATAGGTCCCATCAGGTATGTATGTATGTAGGCACGAACAGCAGCGCAACTACTTCCATGCCGTCGCCGCCGTGTCTCGAACGCGGACCCTTTTGCTTACACGCTTTTCATCTACCTGCTGCGCCGCATCAGTTTTGCATTGCCTGTTGGCAAATCCGAAACTACTTCACTACAAGGGCGACTTTTGGCAAATACAAAACTATAGAAGCTGCTGTTAATGCAAACATAATATAAACATAAATCAATCGCAATTGTGATTCTTAGAAAATGCTAAAATGCGCGCATATGAACGTATGTATTTATATGTGTACATACAAAAACGGTGGTCGGTTGAATGCATGCGTATAAAGGGCGATATTTGACAAATACAAAACTAAAGAAGCGGCTGAAAATGCAAACACAACTCAATAACAATTTTGGTTGAAGAATATGCTAGAATGAATGGCGCTGAATTTATTTGTGACCGTGCATAAGCAAACGCGATTGCACGTTTCAATGTATGTACATATGTGTAAATGTAAATATATTTTGCTGTCGCTGCTTAACGCGTGCGTTTTGTTTAATAGATTGCTACTGACTTAACGGAACTTGATGAAACTTTCAGCATATGATTCTATTGAATTTTATTAAATTATTTTATTAAAAGCTAATTCATTCACATAGTTATATTTGCAAAAATTGAAATTGCATAAAATTCACGTGAATCTACATAAATGCAAAATTTGAGATAAATTATTAAATTTAAAATACCAGATGCCCCTGTGGGAAACGAGTATCACGCTTCAGGTTTCGTCCTAAGGCAACGTTCTTACTTATTCTATTTATCTTAAGTTATCCTCCCTCGTCCCCTTTATAAGAAACTTGACCACAAATCGACTTCCACAGTGACATCTTCAAATAATTGAGTTAACTTGTTACCAAGTCTCTTATTCAATTTTATGAGTACTTTGTCGCCTACTTGGAAAGTTCTATTTCTTCTGTCTGCATTCTAGATATTCTATCTTTTATTTCTGCTTCTAACTCGGGTGGTCAATTTGTTTTTTGTTAACGACGCAGTGAATTGTTTTATTTTACTCTATTGTTACTTGAAATATAACGCCAGTTCTGTCATTTATTATACCCTGAGCCCATTGAAAATGGGAAATCAGGGTATAATGGTTTTGTGAAAATGTATGTAACAGGCAGAAAGAGGCGTGCCACACCCCTTAAAGTATATATATTCTTGATCAGCGCGACAAAACGAGTCGATAGAGCCCTGTCCGTCGGTCCGTCCGTCCGTCCGTCCGTCCGTGTGAACGCTGATATATTTTTAAGTACGCAACGTAGAGACTTGAAATTTTACATGAATACTCGATAATACCATACGCTGCACAAGTTTATAAAATTTTTCCGATAACTCCTTCCATTTCGATTTTATGAGCATTTATCGATAATTTTAATGTGTTTTTAAGGCATGGTTTGTACATCTTTTGAGCTAAAGACTTCAAATTTGCTGTGTAGTTGCGTGTAATGAATACGGAGATAACGTTATCTTTATATTTTGGATGCCACGCCCCATTCGCCCCCAATAGCCCCCTATTTGTAAAAAGCGCAAATCAAATACTAGAGACTTGTGCTTTGGCACATACACACATATCAATGTCATAAATAAGTTGTAAAAGTTTGATGCACTTAGTCTATCGCTAAGAAAAGTTATTAAACAATTAATTTTCCATAGTAATGCCCACATTGCAGCCCAAGCGCAGTCGCTGCGTCAACTGCGCAGTTGGCAGAGCGCGCGCTTATGCGTGCGTGCATATGTATGTGTGTATGTGTTGTTTGTATGTATGCATACAAAATCGTAGAATGATTTGATATTTGGCTCTTCACAGGGCTCAGGGTATCCTCTAGTCGAGCAGTCTCGACAAGAGCACTCTTACTTATTTTTATCTAATTTTAAGCATCTGGCAATTTCTGCCAGAGTACTATGGAATCTTTCTACCTGTCCGTTTGAAGTGCTGTGTAGTAGTGGGAAGTTTAAAATTTCGACATTAAAACAGTTTTTATACCCTGAGCCCATTGAAAATGGGAAATCAGGGTATAATGGTTTTGTAAAAATGTATGTAACAGGCAGAAGGAGGGGTGCCACACCCCATAAAGTATATATATTCTTGATCAGCGCGACAAGACGAGTCGATATAGCCCTGTCCGTCTGTCCGTCTGTCCGTCCGTCCGTCCGTCCGTCCGTCCGTCCGTCCGTGTGAACGCTAAGATATTTTTAAGTACGCAACGTAGAGACTTGAAATTTTACATGAATACTCGATAATACCATACGCTGCACAAGTTTATAAAATTTTTCCGATAACTCCTTCCATTTCGATTTTATGAGCATTTATCGATAATTTTAATGTGTTTTTAAGGCATGGTTTGTACATCTTTTGAGCTAAAGACTTCAAATTTGCTGTGTAGTTGCGTGTAATGAATACGGAGATAACGTTATCTTTATATTTTGGATGCCACGCCCCATTCGCCCCCAATAGCCCCCCTATTTGTAAAAAGCGCAAATCAAATACTAGAGACTTGTGCTTTGGCACATACACACATATCAATGTCATAAATAAGTTGTAAAAGTTTGATGCACTTAGTCTATCGCTAAGAAAAGTTATTAAACAATTAATTTTCCATAGTAATGCCCACATTGCAGCCCAAGCGCAGTCGCTGCGTCAACTGCGCAGTTGGCAGAGCGCGCGCTTATGCGTGCGTGCATATGTATGTGTGTATGTGTTGTTTGTATGTATGCATACAAAATCGTAGAATGATTTGATATTTGGCTCTTCACAGGGCTCAGGGTATCCCCTAGTCGAGCAGTCTCGACTAGAGCACTCTTACTTGTTTAAAACTAATTTTACTGTTCCTGAGTTTAATGACGGTTCATTATCGCAGTAAATAATTCTATTACTGGGGTAAAAGTTCATAAGCTGTAAGATGGCGGGGTCAATATTTGTTATTGTTTTGGAAGCTATGCGTTGGACAATGAATGAATTTTGAAATCTTATTGATGCAGGTTAGAAAATATTTTGTTTCTGAATAAAATATGTCAATGTGAAGAATTTCTCCTACTTGGTTGGGGACTGGCGTTTCGCCGATGTACTGTTTTTGTGGGTGTTGTTCGTATTTTCTAAAAGATTCATCTCTTGAAGGTGATCCTCATCTTCTAAATCTAATATCTCAGACTCCGCTACTGGTTGATACTCCTGTTCCGATTGACTTGCAGAATTTTAATTTTGAGAAAGATGATTAGTTCTCTGTTGTTTAGGACCGGTATACATGGTTGTTCCACTATTTGCTCTCTTTGGCAGTTAATTTTTATATTGGTCAGAACTGCCTTGGTTTTGGTATTGAGTGAATTGTCTGAACCGAGATTACGTGTGATCTTTGCTCGAAGTTAAAGCATTGATATAGAATTATAAATTGTTCGTTTATTGGTCAAATCCAAACTGAAAAGTAAAGTACAAAATGTTCTTATATCAAGCTAGCCCTGACCTATAATCGTGTCAGCGAATATTATGAGTGTATCATGTTTCAACGTCGCGACGCACAGTGGGGCCTTTGCTCATTTTGCGTTGCAAAAATCATAACTTTTGATCCAAGCAAGGTAATTCAAAAATTTAAAAAGCATTTGACAGAGAATTTTTCAAGCTTTAAAATGAATCAGAGGGTGCTGCGTCAACAAAATACTTCACAGTTTTGTGTCAAACATGGAAAATGTGATTTTTAGGCAAAAAAAAATGCATGTTTTTGTATGAAATTTTTTTTTTTTTTTTTTGTTGAAAATAATTTTTTTTTATTATTAATCTTAAAGATGACAAGATAAACGAGATAAACGATACATTGTAAAAGGAAATTCGTTCGTGATCCGAAGCAATTTTTTTCGTTTGTAAACTCGAAGCGTAAATCATACAATTTACCATGTTTTTCTTTGGAGAAGAAAAAACTTGTAATGATCAAGATTCCTCAGATCTTTTTGCAACATTTTTTCAATCCACTTATTCTTCCGATGTCTCACACGCCCCGTCTCCACAGCATAAACTGTATCAGGATCGTATCGAATCGGTCCAGAAACAGTTTCTTATTTTTGCGTTGCGTGATTTAAACTGGGATCGTAATCTTCGTTTACCATCTTACCAGAGTAGGCTTCTTCTTATTAATCTTCCCTCATTAATCAATCGTAGAAAAATTCAGGGGATTGTTTTCCTACATAATTTGATTATTGGTAAAATTGATTCGCCATGTCTGTTAGTTCAGCTTAATTTTTCTGTTCCCTCCAGAACAAGCAGACACTTTCGTCCATTGTATTTACCTTTATGCACATCGGATTATTCTTTGCATAGCGCGTTTCACGTGTTATGTAGTAATTATAATAAATATTATCATGTGTTCTCCTCTGAACTCTCTCTTCCCTTAATAAAATCATTGCTTGCAGGTCATCTTTGTGGTAGCCTGTAATCTTAAATTTGTACTTTTATGTTATTTTAGGCTCTATAATTATATAAATATTTCTATTGTTTACATTTAAGTTGACTCCAGTTTTGTCAATGTCTTTTTAATAATAAATAATATATAAATACCGTCATGATATATTTTTTTATCGATTACACATAGACTCGTCATTCAGAAAAAAATTATTCCACACAAAAAAATTGACGATAGGGTATGTATGTATATATGTATGTATGTATGTAGGCCCGAACAGCAGCGCACAAGAATTGAATTTTAATTTGTTGTGATCATGTACACGTTACTTAAACTTACATTCGCATGCTTACATGTGCATATGTATATACATTTATCTGCCCATGTGCGAAACGCTTGCATTATGTTATACTTAATGTATAAGTAAGAAAGCTTTGGTCTGGGGTACCCGACAGGAGATATGTACAGTGGTTCACAGCTTATTTCAACCAGCACTTTAAAAAAAAATTGTTGGGCTATAAAATCTAAACTATTGGCAATATCCAAAAAATTTAAACGCAGGTTGTTAGTGTGATGTTTTAAATATTACAAAATCAATTCATTTATTTTTTAAATATTTTTTCATTATTTAATAATGTTTAAAAACTAAAAAATGAGACCAAGACAGTTCCACAGCTTATTTCAACCACTTATGAAATAGCATTATTTAACATTATAAAAACTTAAAATAACAACAAATTATTACTTGGTGTGACCACCCTTTTGGCTAACTACCATTTTAAGCCTTTTTGGGATAGATTCCACCAACTTTTTGGTGACTTCTGGAGTAATTTTTTCCCATTCCTCAACCAATGCAGTTTTTGGGTCCGATTTGTTTGAAATTTTGTGTTTGCGAATGTTTGTTTCCAAAATCGACCACAAAATTTCGATTACATTTAAATCTGATGATTGGGCTGGTGGTTTTATAACGTGCGGACATTTCCAGATCAGCCAAGTCTGGACAATTCTTTCAGTGTGTTTCGGGTCATTATCTTGGTAAAACCTGAAGTCCTTCTTTATGCCCAGTTTCTGAGCACTTTGGATTAAATTTGACTTCAAACATATAGATATTTAAGTTTATCCATCGTAGTCTCGATGAACTCCAAGTTCCCAACCCCGGCTGCTGACATACAGGCCCAAACCATAACGCTGCCTCCGCCGTGCTTTACAGTAGCCCTCAAATTTTTTGCGTCAAGCTCTGTGTTAGGCCTACGCCACACATATGAGGGCCCATCCGACCCAAACAAATTAAATTTGGACTCATCACAAAATAAAACTGTATTCCAGAATCCAATGTCCTTGTGCAAGTGCTACTGTGCAAATTTTAAGCGACACTATTTGTTTTTGTCGCTTATAAAAGGCTTCTTGCGTGGTACTCTACCATTAAAGTCATGTTCCCGAAGCACACGGCGAACAGTTTCTGGGTGGCATGACTTGCCCAACTCCTCCTTAACATCATTAGCTACTTGTCTAGCAGATAGCCTTGGGTTATCCCGGATTTTTCTTACAATATAGCGCTCGTCCGTGGGATTAAAAATTTAGTTTGGAGCATTTCTACCTTTATCGTGGGTTCTATTTTCACGAACAAAACGGTATATGATGCTTTAAACTGTAGAATTACTCAGTCCAACCATATCAGCAATTTTTCTACAGGAATGGCCATTTTTATAGTGTTTCAGAACAAGTTTCCGCTGTTCAATAGGTGTACGTGGTCCCATTTTGCTAAATTAAATTTTCTGCAAGTTGTGCTTTCAAAATTCAGCACAAACTTATTTCATCACATTGCGAAATCAGTGTATAAAGCATAGAACAAGAATCTACCGTTGCATTGCAAAATAACGGGTCTTTCATCAGCTTCAAAGTTTGTGGTTGAAATAAACTGTGGAACTGTCTTGGTCTCATTTTTAGTTTTTAAACATTATTAAATGATGAAAAAATATTTAAAAAATAAATGAATTGATTTTGTAATATTTAAAACATCACACTAACAACCTGCGTTTAAATTTTTTGGATATTGCCAATAGTTTAGATTTTATAGCCCAAAAAACTTTTTTTAAAGTGCTGGTTGAAATAAGCTGTGAACCACTGTATGTCAATCAAAAATAATTATATAATTAAATAAATAATTATATAAACAAAATTAAGAGAAGAAAAACAATAATCGCTGTCGCTGGATTTTAAACTACATCATTAAACTAAAAAAACTATTTTCATGCCGTCGCTGTCGCGTCTCGAGCTCGGACCCTTTTTATTACGCGCTTTGCATCTACCTGCTGCGCCACATCAGCTTTTCATTGCCTGTTGTCAAATCCGACTCTAGTTCACTACAAGGGCGACTTTTTACAATTACAAAACTAAAGAAGCGGCTGAAAATGCAAACACAACTCAATGACAATTTTGGTTGAAGGATATGATAGAATTAATAGCCTTGAATTTATTTGTGCCCATGCATAGCATGCAAGCGCGTTGCACGTTTCAATGTATGTGTAGATGTAAATGTTTTTTGCTGTCGCTGCTTAACACGTGCGTGTGATAATTGGCCAAACGTTTTGTTTAATAGATTGCGACTCACTTAACGGAACTTGATGAAACTTTCATCATATGATTCTATTGAATATTTTACATTTTATAAAAATGCTAACTCATTCACATGGTTATATTTGCAACAGACCTTCAATTGGCAGTATATGAGGGGGTAGGTAATTAGTTAAACAAGCCATGAATCTACATAAATGCAGAATTTGAGATATATTATTAAATTTAATATACTAGATGCCCCTATGGGAAACGAATGTCACGCAATAGGTTTCGCCCTGTCTTTATTTAATTTCTGATTCTTATTTTTCTCATTTCTTATTATTATGTTATTATTATCCTCTACACTAATTAGCTCAAATGGGCCTATATATACGGAGTCTAGTTTATGACCAGTTTCGTTTATTAAAAAAGTTGGTCCCCAATTTCTATTTTAAAATTATTAATGTTCTTATCTTTGTATTTCTTATTTTTAACCATATGTTTTTCTAACATAATACGAGCTTTCTTATACGCGTTATCTAATTTAAACTTTACTTCCTTAGCATAATCATCTATGTTATATAATGGATCTTCTATTATAATCAATGGTAGTCTGCCGAAAATTATTTCATATGGACAATAATAATGTGCTACCGAGGGTGTCGTATTGAAACAATAAGTGAAATATTGTATCCAAACATCCCAATCGGTCTTATCTGCAGAGATGTAAGAAAGAATCTATTCATTGAATGTTCGATGACGTCGTTCTACTGTACCTAAGGTTTGGCGATGGTGTGCAGTAGACGTTATGTTGTCTATCTTTAAGTATTTGCACAAATCATTCACTACTGAATTCTTATATTCTGTTCCCATGTCCGTAATGAACGTCTTCATTGGACCGTACTTTAGAATCAAGTTTTCAAATATAGCTTAAGCAACAGTTGTTGCACTTTTATTATACCCTGAGCCCATTGAAAATGGGAAATCAGGGTATAATGGTTTTGTTAAATGTATGTAACAGGCAGAAGGAGACGTGTCAGACCCCACAAAGTATATATATTCTTGATCAGGGCGACGAGCTGAGTCGATTTAGCCCTATTCGTCTGCCTGTCTGTCCGTCGTCCGTCCGTCCGTCTGTCCGTCCGTCCGTCCGTCCGTCCGTATGTTTGAACGCGTCGATTGAAGTATCTAGACAAGCTAGAGACTTGAATTTTTTTTGTTGGGTCCGTGGATAGCACGCTCAGGTCACGTTTGTTACCAAAAAACGATATCTATTTTGGTTGTTTTGTTATCGACTTTAAACCTTATCGAAAACAGGTTATAAATTTATATCTCCCACACCCTTAGAGCTAGACCCCTCAAATTTTGCATATAGATTCATGTGAATTTCATGCAATCTCTATTTTTTTTATTTTTTATAAAATGTAAAAAATTCAACAGAATCATATGCTGAAAGTTTCATCAAATTCCGTTAAGTCAGTCCCGATTTATTAAACAAAACGTTTAGCCAATTATCACACGCACGTGGCAAGCAGCGACACGCAGCAAAAAACATTTACACATACACATATGTACATTGAAACGTGCAAGCGTGTCTGCTTATGCATATGCACAGCCGCTTCTGAGCATTTTCAGCCGCTTCTGTAGTTTTGTATTTGTCATATATCGCCCTTTACACGCATACATTCAAACTAGAGGTGGGCACGGGCCGGGTGTTTATCGGGTACCCGTGGTCACCCGCGGTTACCCGTGGGTATGGGCTGAAAAATCTAATTTCGGACTGGGTGCGGGCGGGTGTGGGTTAGACTGCTTAACCCGTACTGTTCTATTAAAATTTAAAATGCATAATAAGTTGTTTAATTTGCAGGCGCACTGTACTCGCCTGCAACAACAGGATTGCTTTCGACATCAATTCATTATGAATTTTAAATTGTATTAAAACAGTAAGAAAAGTCGAAAACATGTAATATTTGTGTAAATAATATTGTAATTTTTAAGAATTAGAAAAAAAAAATTAAATTGTTGTTATTTTTGAGAAAAAAAAATTTGTTGTAATTTTTGAGAAATAAATTTTTTGTAATTGTTTCGGGCGGGCGGGTTGGGTGCGCTTATGAAAATTTTTTTTGCTTTCGGGTACGGATAAAATTTTGATCTTCTGACCGTGGGCGAATCGGGCCGGGTGCAAAAAAGTCGGCCCATGACCACCTCTAGTTACAATGAAGACAGTTTTTTCAAAGATATGCCAAGATGTTAATATTAGAGATGGAGAACTATCGATAGCACTATCGGCAATATCGATATTTTGACACTATCGAACCTTATTCGATAGTAGAAGACCCTTTCGATAGGGGCCCATTTACTATCGATACTGTTGTCGATAGTGCGCGTCTCACATCGCTAAAATAGTTTTCGCTCTCTTGCTCTACATAAGCACTGTCAGGCACATGGATCGTTTTTTAAAAATGGGTATGTTT
This sequence comes from Drosophila meridionalis, assembly GCA_035045145.1. Lineage (NCBI taxonomy): Eukaryota > Metazoa > Arthropoda > Insecta > Diptera > Drosophilidae > Drosophila > Drosophila meridionalis. Next base: position 3,116,232 of record JAWNPG010000019.1, on the reverse strand, counting down.
AATGTCTTATACATAAATATTTGATAATATCTAAATTGACTCGAATTTAAGGTAAACGTCGAGTGTCCGGCTTAAGTGATGACAAGCAGGAGAAAGCGGACTGCGGTTGTAGCAGCACAGACTCAGAAAAAAGCTCTGAAAAAATCTGCAAAGAACTAAGAAAAGAAATAAAATTTCCAATGTGTGAAAGTATTTCAAGATGACAAAAAATTTGCCAAATATCTGAACTGCGGCATGGAATATAAGACAAGCTGTAATACGTCAGACTTGCAGCCAGCTGTACGTGATGAGAGGTGCGACACTACAAGCAGTAGTTGCAGATCATGCATGAACTCTGTAGCGTCCTACTTTAAAAGAGCTGTCTTGTACGAGTCGACTTCGAAAAGAAAGATCGACATTGATAGAGCGTTTACTGAGATGGTTGCAAAAGATGTGCAATATTATAGGAAATGAAGGATTTCTACAATATAGTCAGGTTTTTGATCCTCGATATAAGTAATATCTATATGTATACTTTTTTCCAGATAATCAAACTGACATTCCAAATATCTGTTCTGTAAATATCTGGGCGTTTCCGTTACGTCCGCGGAATCCGAGAGAACATTCAGCAAGGCGGGGCAAACAAATTTCAGAGAGGCGAACACGCCCTAAGGAAAAAAATTTAAATATCCTTTTATTTGTTTGGCTGAAATAAACCATAAATTTATTATATTTATTGAAAATAAATTTGTTTGTCGGGCTACACTATCGATATCGATGGAGCCAATTATCGATAGTTCTCCACCTCTACTGTCCGTCTTTACTGGCCGTTCGAACGCGTCGATTTCCGTAACTAGACTAGCAAGAGACTTAATTTTTAATTGTTTATACGCACGAGTAGGTCAAGTTTATTAAAAAAAAAAAAAGATATCTATTTTTGTTGTAATGCTATCGATATGAAAGCTTATCAGAAATACGTTTAAAAAGTATATCTCCTACATCTTTGCACATATCTTCATATGAATTTTATGAAATTTCGATTTTTATTAGATTTTTTTGTATTGGGTCCAAATTTCACAAAACCCTACAAATGTAACTAAAGGTTATGACATCGAACTCGTTGTCATTTGTAAGAAATTCAATAAAGTCGAATGTTGAAAGTTGAATAGAATTCCGTTAAGTCAGTCCCTATTAATTAAAACAAAACGTTTTGCCTATTATTATCGCAGTAAAAAAATTTACATTCACACATACACACGAATTGAAACGTTCAAACGCATCTTCTATGCATATGCACAGATAAATTCAAAGCCATTTATTCTAGCATATTATTCAACCAAATCTATGTTTGAATTGTGTTTGCATTTGCAGCCGCTTCTTTAGTGTTGTATATGTCACATATCGCCCTTTACACGCATAGATTCAAACATACCACCGTTCTTGTATATACACATACACACATGTTCATATACGCGAGTTTGAGAATTTTTTTCGAATCACAATTGCGTTTGATCTGCTTCTTTAGTTTTGTATTTGTCAAATGTCACCCTTGTAGTAAACTACTTTGCCAACAGACAATGCAATACTGGTGTGGCGTAGTGGATAGACGCAAAGCGCGTAAGCGAAAAGTTCCGAGTTCGAGACTCAATGACCACCGGTTAATTTTTTTTTTTATTTTTATAAATATGAAGTGGTTGTGCTAGTTGAGATGATGCGCTTTAGCGTTACATATTTAGTAAATACATATATGCTGGTGATGCTTATTTTCCTTCTCTTTATTTTGTTTATAAATTTAATTATTTATTTATTTTTGATTGGCATACAATCTAGTTGAATAACATTTCAGAAATGTAATTTAATTTTTAAAAATTTAATGTTATATACAAGCTAGGAGCGTATTAAAAAATGGAAATCGGATTTGGTTCAGGGTATCTTCTAGTCAGGCACCTCCGACTAGAGTTTTCTTACTTGATTTATTTATTTATTTTATTTTTCTGATTAAATGTAAATTTGTGTTATATATTATACATTTAGTCAATAATTTCGACGTTTAAAGAAATTATTCTTTCACTTAACCCTCTAAGACTAATTTTCAAAGTAATAGAAAAAATGTATTCGAATAATTGTTTCTTAAATAAAATGAGGCTCCTGAATTCAAATAAATGCTCAAAAAAAATTGTAAGAGCATTCCTTTACCTGTAATGTGAGAAAATGTGATTAAGTGCCTTGAGGCACTTTTGGGGCCCTGAGTGTAAAAAAGTAGTTTTCAAATAAATTGATTTTTTATTTAAATAATTTTAATTTTTTTTATGGTACTCAGCAAAACAGTTTTTGTTTGCTGAACAGCATAAATGCAGTTTGCATTTTGTGCAAATGCAGTGTGTTTGCGAAGTCTTGCAATGCTTGTACCATCTTTTTCCTCTGTCACGACCCAACCATTAAGGAATTTAATAGGTCAAACCTAAAGTCAGTTATTCGATGGCTGGATTTTTGGCCCAACTTGAGCTGTGTTTGAAAAGGTCGCTGAGAAATTGGCGACTGCATGGATGATGATGGCGATCGCGTTATTCGCCCAGACAAAGATGAAGATGGTGAAGATAAATTGCAACTTTTGAGTGGACGACTTGGCAAGTTTGTAGATTGAAACTCCACTAGACCCGCAGCAATATACTAGCGAAAGTCCGGGAGCTCAATCAATTTCTCGCTGCTTACGTTCTCCTTCTGCAAAGGCCTATATAAAATATATGCATTTGTCGCTGCCATATCTACTAAATGGTAAAAAATTCGGTTTGCAGTATCCCGAGTTTTACCTCTTATATGGTAGCGACGCATTAGCCCATCCATTAGATCCACGTCTCCCATATGAGCATTCGACCTTCTGTCGTAACGAGCAGCCTTTGGTGCTCCTTCACTGATGTTTGATGTTTTAAATGGTTTGACACCCACATAGGTTGACAATAAACGGACCGTTTTGTTGTCTTTCCACAATACATTGCTTATTTCTACTCCATTCGAGCAGCCGACGTACTCAACTGAATAACCTCTTGGCTTTTTGTTGATGGCACTATCGTTTGGGAGCTTGCAGTTTGGTATGAAATTTATCCGGACTTTACCAAGACTGTAAATTCCTTTTCCACGTAGATATACCAATAAAGGCAGCGATATATAAAAGTTATCGAAATATATGATATGGTGATTGAAACTTTCAACAGTTTTTGTCAAACGCACAACTATGTTTATTTAATTATTGAACAATTAAACATATCTTTATTTTATTTGAACTATATCAGCCAATTGCCGGTACGCTCAACTTGTCCGTTCGTTTGCTTACTCAATACTAACATAATTGTATCGACTTAACCGATAATTGATCTTGAAACAGCTGTTCATTCGCCGATAACAATTAAAGTTGCATATATACTAAAAAAAATCAAAAATATGCTAAATAATGAAAAATGTGCTAAATAATGACAAATGGTTCCTCAACATCCCGGCCCCCCCTGAAACTCTGTTTCAGAATGTGGTAGGGCTGCAATCTTTGTGATGGATCGTATAATCTCTCCAGAAACGACCTTGAGCTTAACTGCCCGTACTAATCCATCCTCTCCTGGGTACACCTCGATTACGCGTCCTAGATTCCATGTTGCTGGAGGCGTATTCGAATCCTTGATGAGTACAATGTTTTCAAAGGATATGCAAGGTTGTCTTCTCCAGGATCCCAGGGCCGTCCAAGTACCTTTGCTGTTGTTGCTGACCTGTTGACTCTATCACCTTGCACGGTGCTCAATCGTGTGCTATTTGAGATCCATTTTCCCAATTCCAATTGTACAACTAACTCAGTTTGAATGCCATTCAGTTCTTCCTCTGTCATGGCTCCTGTTAATACATCATCCGCGTAGAAATCCTCAAGCAATATCTTGGCTGCTCTAGGAATCTCATGCTCGTGGTCCTTGGCGAGTTGCTCTAACACCCGGACTGCCAGGAATGGCGCAGACGCAGTCCCGTATGTAACTGTGCAGAGTCTGAAGTACTGCAATGGTGCTGACGGATCTTCTCTCCATAATATTCGTTGGAAATCATGATGTTTAGGTGCAACCAGAATCTGTCTAAACATCTTTACAATATCAGCCGAAAATACAAAGTTGTGCATTCGAAACCTCATGCATACGCTGAACAGATTGCGTTGTATACATGGTCCAATATTAAGCGTATCGTTAAGAGACCGGCCATCTTGGTCTTCATATGAGCCACCAAATACCACACGCAGCTTTGCACCTAGCACCGGATGGTGCGGCATGTAGAAAATCTTCTTCGAAGTGGCGTCTTCTTCTACATCCACCTCCTTCATGTGGTCCAGTTGTATGTACTCCCTCATGAATTGTACATACCTTGATCGCAAAGCTGCATCCTTCATTAAACGACGTTCAACTGCCAAGAAGCGAGACTTGGCTCCATGAAAGGTGTCTGCGAACTCTGGGTTGTCCTGCTTGAACGGTAGCTCGACTATGTATCTCCCTTCAGCATTACGGGAGTGTGTTTGGACGAAATGAGTCTCCACTACATCATCTTCTGTATTTGCAGACGTGAACGATGGAACTTCCTCCAGTTCCCAAACCCGTTGCAACAATGCGTTGATATCCATGGTAGCTAAGAGTGAAGTAGTTGTAGTTGTAGTTGCTCCTCCCACTGTTGTGATGATCCATCCAAATATGGAATCGATGGCGATTGTGTTCCCCTGGGCATTACACAACTTATCTCCAGTAAGAATCGTCCAAATGTGATCGTTACCAATCAGAATGTCGATTGATGCGTTGGTATTGAATGCGGCATCTGCTAGGGTGTGGCCGCTAAATATAGAGAGGTCTGCTGCGTCTATAGTTTCTCTCATCAGTGTCGAAGTAATGTTTCCAAGCACGTGCGCCTTGACCTCAAGCGATGCCTCTGACACTCGCGACTTGATGTGTAGTGAACAGAGCCCTCTTGTCGTTTCTGCCTTGATTGATGAGATTCCAGATATGGAAATGCGAGAGTGTGATCGGGCCAGACCCAATGTCTGGATACAGCGTTCCGAAACGTAGGACAACTCCGAGCCGTAGTCCAGTAATATGCGGCAAACAACGTCTTGACCTCGAGAATAGCGCATATACACCTGCGCCGTTGGCAGTGTACTTCTCATATTTGCACCCTTGCCACATTTCGCAATGTTCATGGCGTTCGTCAGTGCTACTACTGTGCTAGCACCTGGTGCCTCATTTGACTCATCCTTCTGGTGCTGCTGTGGCTCATCCTTGTCTCTAGTGCTGCTTTGATCGAAATGCAAAAGTGAGTGGTGTCGGCGCTTGCAATACTTACATGATGACTTCGATGTACAAGTGCTCATTCCATGACCAAGTCTCAAACAATTAAAACACATGTGTTTGGACTTTACAAAGTCATATCGTTGCTGAATAGATAGGTCCAAGAACTGGGTACATATCATCAATGCGTGTTCCTTGTTGCACTTAGCACAGCGCTCTGAAGAAACAAGTAGCGCATGCGCGTTCCTGGTACCTCTGTCCTGTCTAGGCTTGCTGCTCGTCTGAGTTGCAGATTGGCTAAGCTCCAGCCGATCACAACGTGAATCCAGGAACTTGAGCAGCTGCGTTATCGACGGATTAGCCATGTCTTGACTCTTCTCATACCATTCACGACGTGTGGTGTCATCAACCTTTGCGATGAGTAAGTAAATCAGCCAGCAATCTCGATCCGTTTGTCCAGAAGCGTCTAATGCCCGAATTACAGTACCAGCTTCGTTTGTTAAGGATCGAAGCGCTGCTGGCTTGTGATCCGCAACTTTGGGTAATCCAGTAAATGTTTCCAACAACAAGTTGACCAAATAGCGAGGCTTCTCGTAACGCTCAACTAATGAATTCCAAGCTATTTCATAGTTGGCATCAGCTAAGGGCAGATGCTGGATAAGTTTTGCAGCTTCTCCCTTTAAACAAGACTTCAAGTGATGATACTTCTGAATGTTTGTCAACGTCGTTTTGCTGTGAACGGCACTGTCAAATAGACCCTTAAACGCGTGCCATTCCTTATAGTCTCCATCGAATGGTTCGATATGAATTCGCGGCAGTTCCCAATCCTTCGTTGATGGTCCTGCGACTTGCTTTGAGCCTGACGATGACTCGTTATCCACCTGCTGCGCTAGCAGTCGTTGCATTATGCGCTCCATAGTCTCCATTTGAGTCTGCTGCATTTGTTGTATTTGCGTCTAAGATTGTTGCTGCATTTGTTGTATTTGCGTCTGAGATTGTTGCTGCATTTGCGTTTGAGACTGCTGCATTTGTTGCAAAATATATTGGATGTTCGATTCATCCCTTTCCTCGAGCACATTAGATGTAGTATTGGCCTCTTCCAGTTTGCGGGGTTTGTACTCAGTGTGTAGTGCCTTAAGAAGGGAGCGAGCTCGTTCAAAGCGCTCCTCGTATACATTGTTGTCACTTGCTGGATCCACATATCCCTGCACATCTTCATATTTATAAAGTTCATCTCCAAGATTGACAAACTGCTTCCAAGCCTGAAGCAGCGTGTCCAATTTGGTATCAATATCGTAGAATGTGCAGCCATCAGGCGGGTGTTCCGCGTATACAGAAATACGCGTAATCGTTGCCTTCAATCTACTTCTGGCTCCCAGTAAAGTACGTAGATTTTCCATTGCAGCTTGCTGCGTTGCCCGCAGTCAATTCAAGTTGTTGTCCAAAGTAGTCAGTAGCACTTTTCCAATGGTGCGTACTAGTAATTACGTATGATGCCAAATATCAGTACGTAATTCCAAGAATGTGCAAATGTTACGTCGCCAGCAGCAAAAACACGACAAGACAAAACACGCCACTTTTCCAATAGTGCGCGCCGTTTATTACGTATGATGCCAAATATCGATACGTAATTCCAAGAATGTGCAAATGCTGCGTCGCCAGCAGCAAAAACACGACAAGACAAAACACGGCACTTTTCCAATAGCGCGCGCTGTTTTCCAAAAGTGAGTATTCAGTAGCAATGCCCAACGGCTCCGGCTCGAAGGACCAAATTTTATGATGAACAATTAAACATATCTTTATTTTATTTGAACTATATCAGCCAATTGCCGGTACGCTCAACTTGCCCGTTCGTTTGCTTACTCAATACTAACATAATTGTATCGACTTAACCGATAATTGATCTTGAAACAGCTGTTCATTCGCCGATAACAATTAAAGTTGCATATATACTAAAAAAAATCAAAAATATGCTAAATAATGAAAAATGTGCTAAATAATGACAAATGGTTCCTCAACAATTATTTATTTAATTATATAATTATATTTGATTGACATATAAATCTCCTAGTCAGGCACCCCCGAACAGAGCTTTCTTACTTAAACATTATACTTATACATTAAGTATAACATAATGCAAGAGTTTCGCAAGCAGATAAATGCATATACATATGCACATGTAAGCAAGGGAATGTAAGTGTAAGTAACGTGTTATCACAACATATTAAAATTTAATTCTTGTGCGCTGCTATTCGTGCCTACATACATACATACATACATGATGGGCGCTATTGTCAATTTTTTTGTGTAGAATAATTTTGTTCTGAATGAGCAGTCTATGTGAATTCGATAAAAAAATATAGCATGACGGTATGGTCACACACACAAAAAGGAAAATAACATAACTGACCTAGTTGATGAAAAATTAAACATATCTTTATTTTATTTGAACTATATCAGCCAATTGCGGTTACACTCAACTTGTCCGTTCGTTTGCGTACTCAATACTAACATAATTGTATCGACTTAACCGATAATTGATCTTGATACAGCTGTTCGTTCGCCGATAACAATTAAAGTTGCATATATACTAAAAAAATCAAAAATATGCTAAATAATGAAAAATGTGCTAAATAATGACAAATGGTTCCTCAACATACCGACAACACCCCCCCCCCCCCCCAATGAAACTGTTTCAGAATGTGGTAGGGCTGCAATCTTCGTGATGGGTTGTATGATCTCTCCAGAAACGACCTTGAGCTTAACTGCCCGTACTAATCCATCCTCTCCTGGGTACACCTCGATTACGCGTCCTAGATTCCATGTTGCTGGAGGCGTATTCGAATCCTTGATGAGTACAATGTTTTCAAGGGATATGCAAGGTTGTCTTCTCCAGGATCCCAGGGCCGTCCAAGTACCTTTGCTGTTGTTGCTGACCTGTTGACTCTATCACCTTGCACGGTGCTCAATCGTGTGCTATTTGAGATCCATTTTCCCAATTCCAATTGTACAACTAACTCAGTTTGAATGCCATTCAGTTCTTCCTCTGTCATGGCTCCTGTTAATACATCATCCGCGTAGAAATCCTCAAGCAATATCTTGGCTGCTCTAGGAATCTCATGCTCGTGGTCCTTGGCGAGTTGCTCTAATACCCGGACTGCCAGGAATGGCGCAAACGCAGTCCCGTATGTAACTGTGCAGAGTCTGAAGTACTGCAATGGTGCTGACGGATCTTCTCTCCACAATATTCGTTGGAAATCATGATGTTTAGCTGCAACCAGAATCTGTCTAAACATCTTTGCAATATCAACCGAAAATACAAAGTTGTGCATTCGAAACCTCATGCATACGTTGAACAGATTGCGTTGTATACATGGTCCAATATTAAGCGTATCGTTAAGAGACCGGCCATCTTGGTCTTCATATGAGCCATCAAATACCACACGCAGCTTTGCACCTAGCACCGGATGGTGCGGCATGTAGAAAATCTTCTTCGAAGTGGCGTCTTCTTCTACACCCACCTCCTTCATATGGTCCAGTTGTATGTACTCCCTCATGAATTGTACATACCTTGATCGCAAAGCTGCATCCTTCATTAAACGACGTTCAACTGCCAAGAAGCGAGACTTGGCTCCATGAAAGGTGTCTGCGAACTCTGGGTTGTCCTGCTTGAACGGTAGCTCGACTATGTATCTCCCTTCAGCATTACGGGAGTGTGTTTGGACGAAATGAGTCTCCACTACATCATCTTCTGTATTTGCAGACGTGAACAATGGAACTTCCTCCAGTTCCCAAAGCCGTTGCAACAATGCGTTGATGTCCATGGTAGCTAAGAGTGACGTAGTTGTAGTTGTAATTGCTCCTCCCACTGTTGTGATGATCCATCCAAATATGGAATCGATGGCGATTGTGTTCCCCTGGGCATTAAACAACTTATCTCCAGTAAGAATCGTCCAAATGTGATCGTTACCAATCAGAATGTCGATTGATGCGTTGGTATTGAATGCGGCATCTGCTAGGGTGTGGCCGCTAAATATAGAGAGGTCTGCTGCGTCTATAGTTTCTCTCATCAGTGTCGAAGTAATGTTTCCAAGCACGTGCGCCTTGACCTCAAGCGATGCCTCTGACACTCGCGACTTGATGTGTAGTGAACAGAGCCCTCTTGTCGTTTCTGCCTTGATTGATGAGATTCCAGATATGGAAATGCGAGAGTGTGATCGGGCCAGACCCAATGTCTGGATACAGCGTTCCGAAACGTAGGACAACTCCGAGCCGTAGTCCAGTAATATGCGGCAAACAACGTCTTGTCCTCGAGAATAGCGCATATACACCTGCGCCGTTGGCAGTGTACTTCTCATATTTGCACCCTTGCCACATTTCGCAATGTTCATGGCGTTCGTCAGTGCTACTACTGTGCTAGCACCAGGTGCCTCATTTGACTCATCCTTCTGGTGCTGCTGTGGCTCACCCTTGTCTCTAGTGCTGCTTTGATCGAAATGCAAAAGTGAGTGGTGTCGGCGCTTGCAATACTTACATGATGACTTCGATGTACAAGTGCTCATTCCATGACCAAGTCTCAAACAATTAAAACATATGTGTTTGGACTTTTCAATGGCATATCGTTGCTGAATAGATAGGTCCAAGAACTGTGTACATGTCATCAATGCGTGTTCCTTGTTGCACTTAGCACAGCGCTTTGAAGTAGCGAGTAGCGCATGCGCGTTCCTGGTACCTCTGTCCTGTCTAGGCTTGCTGCTTGTCTGAGTTGCCGCACTGTCAAATAGACCCTTACACGCGTGCCCTTCCTTATAGTCTCCATCAAATGGTGCGATATGAATTCGCGGCAGTTCCCAATCCTTCGTTGATGGTCCTGCGACTTGCTGTGAGCCTGACGATGACTCGTTATCCACCTGCTGCGGTAGCAGTCGTTGCATTATGCGATCCATAGCCTCCTTTTGCTTCTGCTGCATTTGTTGTAAAATACATTGGATGGTCGATTCATCCCTTTCCCCGAGCACATTAGATGTAGTATTGGCCTCTTTCAGTTTGCGGGGTTCGTACTCAGCGTGTAGTGCCTTAAGAAGGGCATAAGCTCGATCAACGCGCTCCTCGTATACCTCGTTGTCACTTGCTGGGTCCACATATCCCTGCACATCTTCATATTTATAAAGTTCGTCGCCACGATTGACAAACTCCTTCCAAAACACGACAAGACAAAACACGCCACTTTTCCAGTAGTGCGCGCCGTTTTTTACGTATGATGCCAAATATCGATACGTAATTCCAAGAATGTGCAAATGCTGCGTCGCCAGCAGCAAAAACACGACAAGACCAAACACGGCACCTTTCCAATAGTGCGCGCCGTTTATTACGTATTTTTCTTAAAAAATTATCGGAATGACTAAGTCTTTAAAAATCACTTACACTTACACGGCGCAGAAACGGTGAGCGATATTCGGAAAACTGCTGTGTTGCCACTGTTAAGCATTCGCCTTATGTTATGATATGGGAATGCATTTCCAACTACAAAACACAATCAGTTATTATGCTTCAAGGGATAGTGAATTCAGAAAAGTACAAAGAAATCATTCTCAGTGGACTTGTGCCTAGCATTGAGTCGATTACTGAAAGCGAAAAAGAGCCCATATTCCAGGACGATTCTTTACCTTGTCATCGGGCGCGCTGTGTAAGTGATTTTTAAAGACTTAGTCATTCCGATAATTTTTTAATAAACTTTAACTATCCGCCAACCACAAATATCAATTTTGAAGTCAGAACTAGGTATTAAGTCCTTAGATTGGCCAGGGAACACTCCTGACCTCAATCCTATTGAAAATGTCTGGGCCCTTATGAGTGCCAAAATACGAAAGCAAAAGCCAAAATCATTACAGGAGTTAATAAAAACGATTGAAAAAGTGTGGTTCGAGGATATAACGGCGGAGTATCTGGATACTTTGTACGAGGTCATGCCCAATAGGGTCAAAGGCCAAAGGTGGCACTACCAAATATTGATAACTTTATAATTTAATTTAAAAATTCAGAATGAAATATTTTGGACTATATTATAATTTATATTAACAGCAAATAGTTTAATTAATATGAAAAAAATTTTGTTTTTGTTGAAAATTGTTTGTTTTTTCACTTAACAATTTTTTTTACTTAAGACGGCCAACTTACTGAAAAAACAATTAATTTGTGTGATTTCAGAAAAATTGTTTTTCCTAATTGGATAAAAGACGTATAAAAATTTAATTTTTAAAAATGTATGTGGAATTGATTGATTAATCGAAAAAAAATTTAAATTAATAAATGGATTGATATTTAGATGAATCTCTGAGCAAAGAACGCACCAATTTGCAAAACGGACGGGTGCGGCTTTTTTTTTTGTCGCTGGGTGTATGTATGCATATGTGCACACACACTCAGGTTCTACCGTAACAGTCGTTACACTCTCACACACAGTATGTATGTATATATTAATATGTATATACATACATAGGCACGAGCAACACACGAAGGTTTCGGCCGTTACGCGACGCGCCAAGCACATAGAATTCGCACAGACACTTCTTCGATTGCCGACAAATTTCTCGCTTGCCGTAAAATCGGTTAACTATTTCGTTGATCGGCGCGAACGAAACCAAGTTAATTAAAGAAATCTTCAATTTGAAACGACGATTTCTCGGAAAATAGTGCATTCACTTGCACGCGTAAAACTTATTATATTAATATATGTATTAATATTCATATGTATAATAGTAATAATAATAATCACTCGCACATAGACGCAACACTTTACGGGCGATTATTTATAAAAACACACTTTTTATCTGGTCTTATTGCTAAACACTGCTGTATAATCGTAAAAATACTCTAAACTAAAGTTAATTAATATAAAAAGCTTTAAATAATTATTAATTTAAGTAAAATCGGATATCGAACGGAGAAAATCGAGAGCTCGAAATTATCTGAAGTGTGATGACAATCGCAGGCTACAGACTAAATCGAACATGCCGCCACAATCGTGAAAGAACACATAATCGAAATTTCAGTGTTGCATAACGCAACAGACCTGCTGAACATATGTTTTTTTTACCAATGAACATATAAAAATATTCAAATAATACGATTTATAACCATCTGTCAGTATCACTTCAACCTCTCAAAAGATAAGACGTGCTGCATCAAAAAACAAAAACAAAACCCCGCTACGCAAACGCAAAGCTTATCAGCAAACACGCGACTAACAAAAATCAACCACAAAAGCAAACAGAAACAAAAACAAATACACACTATAAACAGTTACACCTGGCAATAGCCCAAAAACAACAACCATGAACGAACCACCCGATAGAAGCAAAACTTACACTCAACACAACTAAACGAGCTAAAATACATTGTACTAAAACGGAACAACGAATCATTCGAAAAAGTGTCACCGTTTATCATAAAAAAAAAACCATAGACTATGCATGCGGAGGAGAAGTAGAAACATGTAAAACAAAAACAAGAGACGTCTCCCTGCTTATTAAAACTAAAAAAAAACTGCAAGCACTGAAACTAATTGCGCTAAAAAAATGAATAATCTCGATATCACTGCAACAGAACACAAAACTTTAAACACAACCAAAGGCGTAAAATATTGCAATGAACTACGAAACATATCTGAAACCGAAATACTGGAAGAATTAAAACCACAGAACGTAATCGAAGTGCGCAAAATTCTAAAAAAAAAAACAAATAAACAAAACAAACCACGAACAAACCTCACTTGTCGAAACTGGTCTCATAACAAATACATTTTCAACTCAAAACTACTAGAATTAATAAAAAATTTGCTACGAAACCGTCAGTGTAAGACCATATATCCCACTCCCGCTGCGGTGCAAAAATTGTCTCCGCTTTGGACACCCTACCGCTATCTGCAAGAGCTCCGAAATATGCAAAAACTGCTCAGAAGCAAAACATACAAATGAAGGGGAACTCTGCAAAAATACACAAAGCTGCCTCAGCTGCAAAAATAACCCCCAAATTGACCACCAACATAGCCCACTCGACCGTAAATGCCCCACCTTCCTCAAACAACAAGAGCTAACTGCAATAAAAACTACCGAAAAGGTTGATCACAAAACCGCACTCGATATATATCACAACAGGCACAATCAACAGTTGAGAAACAGCTATGCTAAAACTCTTGCACAACCAACGCCAAGCATATCAACGCCAACACAAAATACAACCAATACACACTGCTCACATACACAAATCATTACTACGCAGCAAGCACTCCATCTACGATCTCCCCCTGGAGAAAGTACTCACAGATATAAAAAAAAGGCGTCAACCTAACTCCACTGTAACAGAAGATATGGAAACAGACGGTAACCTTCCCCACACGGAAAACAAATCATATCTATCGCAGTCAACTGAAGATCTAAAACTAAGAATATTTACCAAAGATAAATCTAGCCCACTAACAACTAACTTTAAGCCCTCTAAACCAAAAACAAAATCAAAACCCACAAACAAAAACCTCCATAAAAACAATAGTGACAGCGAAACCATCTAAAACAAAACAAGTAAATAGAAACAAACTTTATACTTAACTCATACTCTATACTTTAACCATTAAGTCAAACCAAACCCAAATAGTCAACCCAAGACCCCAAATCATAAAAATATAGAAATGCTTAAAATAATACAATGGAATATGAAAGGATACAGAAACAACTATAACGAACTGCTAATTATAATAAAAAAAATACTCACCACACATAGTACGTCTCCAAGAAACCCACTTTTACAATACATTTATCCCCACCCCTGTTCCAGTAAACTTTCAAATTTACACCAATACAGCTTCCAACCGATTTGGCGGTGTAGCCATATTGGTCCACAAATCCATAGAACATAAGACACTAGCTCAACCTATACACATAGAAACGCTAGGAATCGAAATTATGTCCAATAGGAAAATAAACATTATTTCTGTATATATCCCTCCCACCAAAACATTTTCACCTAATGACTTAACCGAACACTTTATACCACGCATCACACGCAGTGATCATATAAAATTTCTAAGGCTAAGACTAGGCCACACAAGAATGACACAACAGCACTATAACAACCCTGACAACACCCTTCCTTGCCCCAACTGTCACACAACCACAAACATTAATATAATACACATTCTCTGCGACTGCCCCGCAACCTCTAACCTGCATACCCAAATCTTCCAAAACACCTGCCCCTTATAAATCCTAGCAAACCCAACCGAGATTAACACCGTAAGATAATCGAGTTTCTTAAAAAATCTAAAACATACCACCTCCTATGAAAAAGATTAAATAAAAATAAAATGTAATGTAAATATAGAAATAATGCAATTACAAAATAAAATCTGTATATACTAATTTAAAAATAGTTTATAATCACAATAAACACCATCCAGCCGAAGGCCCCTGCTGCCAGTGCTAAGCCTTAAGTTAGAGTTAATTTTATATTAATTGTAACTTTGTAATAAATAAATAAATAAATAACCATCTGTAAGTTAAGATTATAATCATTTTTAATAAATATTAGCTTATTAGTCACCGAAACGTATAAAAGCCAATACTTATAACTTTTTTAAATAGCGCGCCTTTCAAATTTATCGAATCAGTGCATAAATCGGTAATGAGACTTTTAAATAGTGATGAGACTTTTAAGAAAGTACATACATACATATAGCTAAACATATAACCACTAACCATACAACACATAGACTGGACATCGGTACAAAATTGCGCAGACCTCGGAATTTGTAGCGGGGGTCCCAGACAACTTCGTATTTGCTCGGCTCGGTTACTGTAGGTCCCAAAAAAAAAAATAGCGCGCAGCAGAATCATTCTGCTTCAAGACATCGGCTGAACAACAGCGGACGAAAATTGAAATTTGGTGTCATGCGATTCCATTTCTTTGCTGCTGAGTGACGAGTATGCCGAATTCTTGAAAGCGTTTGCCATACTTATGCAAAATGTTCGCTTTTTCATGCTTTTTTGTTACGCAGGGTATGAAAGCGTTGGTGCGCTTAACAATATGATTTCACGACAAGCATGCACACATTCTTACAGTCCCTTACTACATATGTGTGTATTCATGTGCCTATATGTGAAATTTGCTGCCTGTAGAATTTACAGTTGCTAGATCTTGTGGCCTGAGTATGGGATGGCTGAGGAAGTTTTGTATGTGTGCATGTGTGTGCATAATATGTTCGCACAAGCAGCAGCTCCCGAAAATTGTAAAATTTGTTCTTCAAGAGCTCGCGTTTCTTCCCTACTGAGCAGGTATGCCACATTGATGAATGGGTTTACCATGGCTCATGCAAAATGTTGAGACTTTTACTATTATTTGTATGAAGGGTATGAAAGCGTTGGCGCGCTTAACGAATATGTTTTTGTAGTCGCTCTTGCTGCCTATGGAACATTTGTATGCGAATGTATGTTCATAGTACATGAGCATTGGCGTGCGCCTACCACGGGCTTTTAATTGCGTGAATGATTTTGCATTAGAATTGCACAGGGAGTGCTAAAGACTTTTTATTATTAATTTTATCTTTAGATAGTAAATGGTTTTATTATTATTTTTTATTTATTATTATTTTTTTTATTATTTATTATTAATGGTTTCCCCCACCCACCCATGCTTTTAAAATAGAAAATTTATTCTTAATCAATTTAATTTAATTTTGATAAAAAAGTATTATGTCAAACAGAGCAAATTGTTGGTAATAATATTAATAATTTAATGAATAAGTTTCGTAACAACAGAAAACACTTAATTAATAATAATAATTAATTAAGTGTTTTCTGTTGTTACGAAACTTATTCATTAAATTATTCTATTTTAAAAGCAAGGGTGGGTGGGGGAAACCATTAATAATAAATAATAAAAAAAAAATAATAAATAAAAAATAATAATAAAACCATTTACTATCTAAAGATAAAATTAATAATAAAAAGTCTTTAGCACTCCCTGTGCAATTCTAATGCAAAATCATTCACGCAATTAAAAGCCCGTGGTAGGCGCACGCCAATGCTCATGTACTATGAACATACATTCGCATACAAATGTTCCATAGGCAGCAAGAGCGACTACAAAAACATATTCGTTAAGCGCACCAACGCTTTCATACCCTTCATACAAATAATAGTAAAAGTCTCAACATTTTGCATGAGCCATGGTAAACCCATTCATCAATGTGGCATACCTGCTCAGTAGGGAAGAAACGCGAGCTCTTGAAGAACAAATTTTACAATTTTCGGGAGCTGCTGCTTGTGCGAACATATTATGCACACACATGCACACATACAAAACTTCCTCAGCCATCCCATACTCAGGCCACAAGATCTAGCAACTGTAAATTCTACAGGCAGCAAATTTCACATATAGGCACATGAATACACACATATGTAGTAAGGGACTGTAAGAATGTGTGCATGCTTGTCGTGAAATCATATTGTTAAGCGCACCAACGCTTTCATACCCTGCGTAACAAAAAAGCATGAAAAAGCGAACATTTTGCATAAGTATGGCAAACGCTTTCAAGAATTCGGCATACTCGTCACTCAGCAGCAAAGAAATGGAATCGCATGACACCAAATTTCAATTTTCGTCCGCTGTTGTTCAGCCGATGTCTTGAAGCAGAATGATTCTGCTGCGCGCTATTTTTTTTTTTGGGACCTACAGTAACCGAGCCGAGCAAATACGAAGTTGTCTGGGACCCCCGCTACAAATTCCGAGGTCTGCGCAATTTTGTACCGATGTCCAGTCTATGTGTTGTATGGTTAGTGATATAACTAAGAGTATGCATATGTGTATAAAGTTGTATGTGTGTAACGCTCGAAATGACTTGTTAAAACCCAAGACCTTCGAATACGCATATATGTATGTACATACATAATACACACATAGTTACATACATACATAGCTACATGCATGTAGAGCGGCAGGCGATTTCTTAATGATACAATTAAGAATCCAATAAATACGTACATATATGTACATACATTGTACATAAATTTACTTATTTACTTTTAATTTTCATGTATAATTACATTTTTGTATATACTTTTCGAAACATATTGTAACATACGTATACATACCTATGTATTACCAAAACAAAAATAAATGATAGGCGCTAAGCGATTTTATTAGTTTTTATTATTAGTAGTTTCTGGGATTTTTATACCATAATCATTATGTTTCACATATTTAGCACATACATAGCTAATGATAATGTTGATATAAAATGTGCAAATAGAAAACAAACCAAAAATGCATAAACCACTTTCTTCCCCTTGTGTTAATATTTTAATTGTCTTTAAATTTTTGCCGCGGATTTGAACCCGGGACCCCATGAAAATATGAGTCCTTTTTACGCCATCGTCTCATTCCTCACGGCCACTGAGAAACATAACTCACGGGTTGCAAATGCAATACCAATTCAACTAAAACACAATTGAATGTGTTCGCTGTTCTTTATTGAAAATAAACCAAACGTTTGATTTGTTCGATTATTTCAGACCGTATCTTTATAATTAAATAGCAATAAATAAATAAATAAGCAAAATAAAGAGAAGAAAAAATAAATAAACATCACCGCAGCTTGATTCGGATTTGCAACTATGTACTACATATGTAACGTTAAAGCACATCATCTTAACTATCACAACCACTTCATATTTATATATTAAAAAAAATAATAAAAATAGTCATGCCGTCGTCACTGAGTTTCGAACTCGAGACTAGAGGTGGGCACGGGCCGACTTTTTTGCACCCGGCCCGAACCGCCCACGGTCAGAAGATCAAAATTTTATCCGTACCCGAAAGCAAAAAAAATTTTCATAAGCGCACCCAACCCGCCCGCCCGAAACAATTACAAAAAATTTATTTCTCAAAAATTACAACAAATTTTTTTTTCTCAAAAATAACAACAATTTAATTTTTTTTTCTAATTCTTAAAAATTACAATATTATTTACACAAATATTACATGTTTTCGACTTTTCTTACTGTTTTAATACAATTTAAAATGCATAATGAATTGATGTCGAAAGCAATCCTGTTGTTGCAGGCGAGTACAGTGCGCCTGCAAATTAAACAACTTATTATGCATTTTAAATTTTAATAGAACAGTACGGGTTAAGCAGTCTAACCCACACCCGCCCGCACCCAGTCCGAAATTAGATTTTTCAGCCCATACCCACGGGTAACCGCGGGTGACCACGGGTACCCGATAAAAACCCGGCCCGTGCCCACCTCTAGTTTGAATGTATGCGTGTAAAGGGCGATATATGACAAATACAAAACTACAAAAGCGGCTGAAAATGCTCAGAAGCGGCTGTGCATATGCATAAGCAGACACGCTTGCACGTTTCAATGTACATATGTGTATGTGTAAATGTTTTTTGCTGCGTGTCGCTGAGCGTGCTATCCACGGACCCAACAAAAAACAAGTAAGAACGTTGCCTTAGGGCGAGACCTAAAGCGTGATACTCATTTCCCACAGGGTCATCTGGTATTTTAAATTTAATAATTTATCTCAAATTTTGCATTTATGTATATTCATGTGAATTTTATGCAATTTCAATTTTTGCATATATAACCATGTGTATGAATTAGCATTTTTATAAAATGTAAAAAATTCAATAGAATCATATGCTGAAAGTTTTATCAAGTTCTGTTAAGTCAGTCGCAATCTATTAAACAAAACGTTTGGCCAATTGTGACACGCAAGCGTTAAGCAGCGACAGCAGAATATATTTACATTTACACATATGTACATACATTGAAACGTGCAAGCGCGTTTGCTTATGCATGGTCACAAATAAATTCAGCGCCATTCATTCTAGCATATTCTTTAACCAAAATTGTTATTGAGTTGTATTTGCATTTTAAGCCGCTTTTTTAGTTTTGTATTTGTCAAATATCGCTCTTTATACGCATGCATTCAACCGACCACCGTTTTTGTATGTACACATATAAATACATACGTTCATATACGCGCATTTCAGCATTTTCTAAGAATCACAATTGCGATTGATTTATGTTTATATTGTGTTTGCATTAACAGCAGCTTCTATAGTTTTGTATTTGTCAAAAGTCGCCCTTGTAGTGAAGTAGTTTCGGATTTGCCAACAGGCAATGCAAAACTGATGTGGCGCAGCAGGTAGATGAAAAGCGTGTAAGCAAAAGGGTCCGCGTTCGAGACGCGGCGGCGACGGCATAAAAATAGTTGCACAGCTGTTCGTGCCTACATACATACATACCTGATGGGTCCTATCGTCAATTTTTTTGTGTGGAATAATTTTGTTCGGACTAAGTCGATATTTGTTTAATCGGTATTTGATATTTATATTTTTTTATGGTCACACACACAAAAAGAAAATAACATAACTGGCCTAGGCTATACGAAAAATGATAATTTTAGCAGATAAATTATTTGCAGAACTTCAACATTAAATCGAATTGCATATATTTCTTAATATTTATCAGAAGTGCCGTTTGTCGTCTCAGCAATTCTTATTAAGCTTATTTATATAGGTTGCACAGGCATATGAATTTGGCAACTGGGCGTTAAAAATTTTGTTGCCAATTTGCCACGCCCCCAGTAGGTGTAGACATATCATATTTGGCAAGTTCCTAGAAGGAGTCGAGGATAACGTAACTGTAAAGTTTGGATGCTTACACTCCAAAAATGTGAAAGTTACAGGGTATTTTTTCGATATACCACGCCCCCAAAGGGACGTAAGATTTATTTTTGGGGAATCAATAGAGGAGGTAACATAAACTTCCAATTTGGAATCGTCTAGCTCTAAACCTGTAGGAGCTATAAGCTTTTTGCGATTTGCCACGCCCCCTGAAGGCGTAGGTATGTCCGCCATATCTTGCTTATCCGAGTATATATATCAAATTTCAAGTCTCTAGCATCAATAGTGCTCAAAATATAGCTGATCTTGTAAAATCACTATATATTCAGAACCGATTTGCCACGCCCCCAGTGGGCGTGGACATAAAATCTTTTTATCAATCTTTATGGAATCGTAGCGTTAAGAAACGTGCCAAATTTCGGCATTCTAGCTTTAAAACTGTCGAAGTTACAGTGTTCCCGATTTGCCACGCCCCCCATGGGCGTAGATATATCCGCCATATCTTTTCGAGCTTGGGTGGTCAACGCAAGTATACATTCCAAATTTCAACTCTCTAGCTCTTCAACTAATATGATTTCTTAACTATGGGCGCAACCATTTTCCGATTTGCCACGCCCCTAGTGGGCGTATCCGGAAAATCTTGACACTTTATAATTCGAGGGTATACACGAGCATATGTTCCAAATTTCAAGTCTCTAGCTTCAATAGCGTAGAAAAATATTGCATTCATACGGATAGACGGACAGACGGACAGGCGGACGGACAACAAGACGGACTTTGCACAAAACCAATATACTCTTTTTCCCTTTGGGAAACGAGTATAAAAATTCAAGTCTCTAGCTTGTCTAGATGCTTCAATCGACGCGTTCAAGCATACGGACGGAAGGACAGAAGGACGGACAGACAGACGGACAGGGCTAAATCGACTCAGCTCGTCGCCCTGATCAAGAATATATATACTTTGTGGGGTCTGATACGCCTCCTTCTGCCTGTTACATACATTTAACAAAACCATTATACCCTGATTTCCT
This sequence comes from Drosophila meridionalis, assembly GCA_035045145.1. Classification (NCBI taxonomy): domain Eukaryota; kingdom Metazoa; phylum Arthropoda; class Insecta; order Diptera; family Drosophilidae; genus Drosophila; species Drosophila meridionalis. The sequence goes on along the minus strand of JAWNPG010000019.1, from coordinate 3,095,233 downwards.
ATTTTCAATGGGCTCAGGGTATAATAAAATTAACTCTAACTTAAGACTTAGCACTGGCAGCAAGAGCCTTCGGCTGGATGGTGTAGTTTATTGTATTATAAATTATTTTAAATTAATATGTATAGTTTTTGTTATCCCTATCATAACGTTATTATTATATTTAAGTATTTACATATCATTTTATTATACACGTTTTCCAAAGGGAAAAAGAGTATAATGGTTTTGCGTCTGTCCGTCTGTCCGTATGAATGCAATATTTTTCTACGCTATTGAAGCTAGAGACTTGAAATTTGGGACATATACTCGTGTATACCCTCGAATTATAAAGTGTCAAGATTTTCCGGATACGCCCACTAGGGGCGTGGCAAATCGGAAGACGCTTGCGCCCATAATCGCCAAAATCATATTAGTTGAAGAGCTAGAGAGTTGAAATTTGGAATGTATACTTGCGTTGACCACCCAAGCCAAAAAACATATGGCGTATATATCTACTGCCATTGAGGGCGTGGCAAATCGGGAACACTGTAACTTCGACAGTTTTAAAGCTAGAATGCTGAAATTTGGCACGTTTCTTAACGCTACGATTCCATAAAGATTGATCAAAAGATTTTATGTCCACGTCCACTGGGGGCGTGGCAAATCGGATCTGAAAATATAGTGATTTTACAAGTTCAACTATAATTTGAGCACTGTTGATGCTAGAGATTTTAAATTTAATATATATACTCGGATAAGCAACCCAAGATCAAAAAGATATGGCGGACATACCTACACCTTTAGGGGGCGTGGTAAATCGCAAAAAGTTTATAGCTCCTACAGTTTTAGAGCTAGACGCTTCCAGAGTAGATTATCCAAAAATAAATCTTACGTCTCTTTGGGGGCGTGGTATATCGAAAAAATACCCTTTCACAGTGTGTAAGCATCCAAACTTTACAGTTACGTTACCCTCGACTCCTTCTAGGAACTTGCCAAATATGATATGTCTACGCCTACTGGGGGCGTGGCAAATTGGCAACAAAATTTGTAACGCCCAGCTGCAAAATTCATATGCCTGTGCCACCTATATAAATAAGCTTAATAATAATTGCTAAGACGACAAACGGCATTTCTAAGAAATATAAAGAAATATAAGTAATTCGATTTAATGTTGAAGTTCTGCAAATAATTTATCTGCTAAAATTATCATTTTTCGTATAGCCTAGGTCAGTTACGCCGTGTCTCGAACGCGGACCCTTTTGCTTACACGATTTTCATCTACCTGCTGCGCCACATCAGCTTTTCATTGCCTGTTGGCAAATCCGAAACTAGTTCGCTACAAGGGCGACTTTTGACAAATACAAAACTATAGAAGCTGCTGTCAATGCAAACACAATATCAACACAAAGCAATCGCAATTGTGATTCTTAGAAATTGCTTAAGTGCGCGCATATGAATGTATGTGTATGTGTACATACAAAAACGTTGGTCTGCTTGCATGTTTGCGTGTAAAGGACGATATTTGACAAATACAAAACTAAAGAAGCGGCTGAAAATGCAAACACAGCTCAATAACAATTTTGGAGAATATGATAGAATTAATGGCCTTGAATTTATTTGTGCCCATGCATAGCATGCAAGCGCGTTGCACGTTTCAATGTATGTGTAAATGTAAATGTTATTTGCTGTCGCTGCGTAACGCGTGTGTGTGATAATTGGCCAAACGTTTTGTTTAATAGATTGCGACTCACTTAACGGAACTTGATGAAACTTTCAGCATATGATTCTATTGAATGTTTTACATTTTATAAAAATGCTAACTCATTCACATGGTTATATTTGCAACAGACCTTCAATTGGCAGTATATGAGGGGGTAGGTAATTAGTTAAAGGAGCCGATACCCAATATGTAACAAAAATTTGAATTGCATAAAATTCCCATGAATCTACATAAATGAAAAATTTCTAGATATATTATTAAATTGAATATACCAGATGCCCCAATGGGAAACGAGTATCACGCATTAGGTTTCGCGCTCATGCAACGTTCTTACTTGTTTTTATCTAATCTTTTCCATAGGAGGGGTTATGTCTTAGATTTTTTAAGAAACTCAATTATCTTAAGGATGTTGATCTATGTTGGGTTTGCTAGGATTGATAAGGGGCAGGAGTTTTGGAAGATTTGGGTATGCAGGTTAGAGGCAGGACAGTCGCAGAGAATGTATTTATATTAATGTTTGTGGTTGTGTGACAGTTGGGGCAAGGAAGGGTGTTGTCAGGGTTGTTATAGTGCTGCTGTGTCATTCTTGTGTGGCCTAGTCTTAGCCTTAGAAATTTTATTTGATCGCTGCGTGTGATGCCATTAGCCACTAGGGTGTGGTGGTTTTGCTTGGGAGGGGAAGGTAGGGAACATTGTGTTCCTTACATAATGCTATGGTTTTTTCTATTGTTGACGTCAATTTGTTTCTTTTTTGGCTGTCCTTCTGTTTAGTGTATCTGTGGAGCGGTGAGTTTCAGCTATGTAGTAATGTTTTGTAGGCTTTGGCTGTGATCAGGTCTCATTTTTCGCTATTTTTGATATGTTTTCTTTTAAAAGTAAGTTAGGGATAGGTGTTGAGCGTAGTGCCCAAAGTCATATGCGGATTGCGGCATTAAATAAGGTTTTAAGTTTATTGAGGGTTGATTTGGGAGTATACCCGTAGATGAGCAGTGCGTAGTCAATTTTCGGAATTACTGTAGATTTTTTTACATTTAATATAGTATATGTATTGCAGTTTAGCTTAGAGCTTGATAGGCATTTAATGATGTTAAGTTTGTTGTTTAAGGCTTGCAGAATTTGTGTGATGTGCGCGTCCCATCTATATTTAGTGTTAATGGTGAGTCCTAAGATCTTTATATTGGAGACTGAGGGGATAGGGTGTTGTTGCATGATATGCTGCAGATGCAGTTTTGCTTGCCGCAAACATGAAGGTGTTGACACTTTTCTGCTGATAGTGATGCTCCTGAATATGAACACCACTCACATATGTTGGAAAAGAGTTGGTCGAGGTTGCAGGATTGATTTTTTTGTTTGCTAAGAGGGATGATAAGGTAAAAGTCGTCGGCGTCGACTAAGAGCTCAAATAGCTACTAAGAGAAGGCTTCGCAAAATATGGCAAACAACTCGAAGCCCAACAGACAAAAGAAATTTCAACAAGGCTTCAAAGGAATTAAACATTAAACTATGGGAAATTAAAAATGAAGCGACGGCAGATTATCTAAGAAATCTTGACCCATACACTAGTGATCTAGATTATAGCCTATGGAGAGCTACGAAATATCTAAAGAGACCTACCAGAAGAGCAACCATAATTACTGACAGCAACGGCCAACGCTACAGAAACAATCATGAGAAGGCTGAAGCATTTGCAGAACATTTAAGTTCAGTTTTTAAGCCTAATGCGGAAACCGATACTGACACAGTAGACGAGGTAAATCATTTTCTGGAATCAGCCTGTCAAATGAGCCTGCCGATAAGCCAAACGACTGTTTCAGAGGTAGAAGAGGAAATGAAAAAGCTAAATAAGAAAAAGTCTCCTGGATACGATAAAATTTGTGCAAACACTATTAGAATTCTCCCAAAAAAATGAATCCGGCTACTGACATACATATATAATGCTATGCTTCGACTCGAATACTTTCCAAGTCAGTGGAAATGCGCAGAGGTTATAATGATTCCAAAGCCCAACAAACCGGAAGGCTGCACATCATCGTACCGTCCCATTAGTTTGCTGGTGACGTTCTCTAAAGTATTTGAACGTATACTTTTGAGTAGAATGTTACCTGTACTGGACGAACTAAATATCATACCCGAACATCAGTTTGGGTTCAGAAGGGGACATGGTACGATCGAACAATGCCATCGCATTACGCAGGAAATTCTAAATGCGTTTGAAAGCAAAAAATATTGCACTGGAGTATTTTTGGATGTCAAACAGGCCTTCGATAGAGTGTGGCATGCAGGACTGCTGTACAAAATTAAAAAAGTGTTGCCCGCTCCGTACTTCTTAATAATAAAATCCTACTTAGAAAACAGAATATTTTATGTTCAAGAACAGGATGAATCGTCCACTATATGCACTGTTGATGCTGGAGTCCCTCAAGGTAGTGTTTTAGGCCCTGTTCTGTACACTGTCTTCACAGCAGACTTGCCTAGTACAAATGCTGTTCAGATAGCAACATATGCTGACGACACGGCAATCATTGCTACGAACAGTGACCCAACTGTTACAGCCAACCTACTTCAAGAAGAACTAGGTCTAATTGAAGTATGGTTGAAAAGGTGGAGAATAGTGGTGAACGCCCAAAAGTCTGTGCAAGTCACATTCTCGCTCAGACGCGGAATCTGTCCGACAGTTTCACTCAACGGCGCTACCATTCCAGTTAGCGAAACTGTGAAATATCTGGGAGTATACTTGGACCGCCGGCTTACCTGGAAACAGCATATAAAAGCAAAACAAGCTCAACTGAAAGCTAAGACAAAGAAAATGTACTGGCTTCTAGGTCCGCGATCACAGCTAAGCCTTGAAAATAAAATACGGTTATATAAGACTGTCCTGAAGCCAATTTGGACTTATGCGATGCAGCTATGGGGAACAGCAAGCAACTCAAACATAGAAATATTGCAGCGATACCAGTCTATGACTCTCAGAACAATTACAGGTGCTCGTTGGTATATGACTAATTATGATATCCACAAAGACCTTAAGCTCCCTCTTGTCAAAGACGAAGTGAAGGCGGGCACAAAAAGATATATAAAAAGGCTACATGGTCACGGCAACGCCTTAGCACTGGGACTTCTAGATAACTCAAATGACAGTCCACGGCGCCTAAAAAGATTCCATGTCCTGGATCTCCCAAATAGACTATAAATAAAATAGGTTTTCTGTAAATATGTACATATGTAAATATATGGATTAAGCTCACTGGAGCTTAAACCATCCGGTTAGTTAGTATAGTAATTTAAATAATTTGCTTATTGTTATAAAAACAGATTGCAAATAAAATAAATAAATTAAAAAAAAAAAAAAAAAATATTGGAGACTGAGGGGATGGGGGTGTTGTTGCATGATATGCTGCAGATGCAGATTTGCTTTGCTGCCAAGCTATCGATGGTGGGCGCCATTGATTGTGGACGATAGTAATTTTCTAACCATCGATGGTGGTCGATAGTACCATCGATAGTGGTCGATAGTTGCTATAAAATACACTGATTGGAAATCATTGAAATTTGTAAGAAGAAATAAATAATTTGAATTTGACATCGTTATGATTGAGATTCAAACCAGCGTAGACTACCAAATTAACTGTATGAGCAAAGCATGGCAAATTTTGGATTTTTAAAATTTCACATGCTTGCAGCATTGAGCTTGCATTGTCAGTTACAATGCAGACAGTTTTTTCAAAGATATGCCAAGATGTTAATATTAGAGATGGAGAACTATCGATAGCACTATCGGCACTATCGATATTTTGACACTATCGAACCTTATTCGATAGTAGCAGACCCTTTCGATAGGGGCCCATTTACTATCGATACTGTTGTCGATAGTGCGCGTCTCACATCGCTAAAATAGTTTTCCCTCTCTTGCTCTACATAAGCACCGTCAGGCACATGGATGGTTTTTTAAAAATGGGTATGTTTAATGTCTTATACATAAATATTTGATAATATCTAAATTGACTCGAATTTAAGGTAAACGTCGAGTGTCCGGCTTAAGTGATGACAAGCAGGAGAAAGCGGACTGCGGTTGTAGCAGCACAGACTCAGAAAAAAGCTCTGAAAAAATCTGCAAAGAACTAAGAAAAGAAATAAAATTTCCAATGTGTGAAAGTATTTCAAGATTTCCGATGACAAAAAATTTGCCAAATATCTGAACTGCGGCATGGAATATAAGACAAGCTGTAATACGTCAGACTTGCAGCCAGCTGTACGTGATGAGAGGTGCGACACTACAAGCAGTAGTTGCAGATCATGCATGAACTCTGTAGCGTCCTACTTTAAAAGAGCTGTCTTGTACGAGTCGACTTCGAAAAGAAAGATCGACATTGATAGAGCGTTTACTGAGATGGTTGCAAAAGATGTGCAATATTGTAGGAAATGAAGGATTTCTACAATATAGTCAGGTTTTGGATCCTCGATATAAGTAATATCAATATGTATACTTTTTTCCAGATAATCAAACTGACATTCCAAATATCTGTTCTGTAAATATCTGGGCGTTTTCGTTACGTCCGTGGAATCCGAAGGAACATTCAGCAAGGCGGGGCAAATAATTTCAGAGAGGCGAACACGCCCTAAGGAAAAAAATTTAAATATCCTTTTATTTGTTTGGCTGAAATAAACCATAAATTTATTATATTTATTGAAAATAAATTTTTTTTTCGGGCTGCACGGTCGATAGTATCGTTTAACACTATCGTCACTATCGATGGTCTAAAAAAGCAATCGTCGAATATCGATGGAGCCAATTATCGTTAGTTCTCCACCTCTAGTTAATATATCTTTTAAAGTGTCTGCAATATTTTGTGACGAGTGATTTGTAATATCGATCAGTTTTTTGGTTGCTAGCGATGCCGTTTTGATGCCGTATTCATGTACGAAATGAACCGTTACCATTAAAAAGCTCATGTTTGCACTAGGTGTCCACATATCGCACATGATAGCAATGTTTGAAACCTGCTCTAAATTGTTGACAATTTTTCCGTCGTTTTTTTTAACAAATCTTAATCAGGACGTTTTCCGGCTGGGAAGCTTGTAACGTGGATCTAAGTTTAAAATAAATTTAATAAACCCTTTGTCCTTCACTATGCTAAAGAGCTGAATATCCTCAGCAACCATCTCTGCTACGAGTTCATCTAAGTCCTTTTTACGCTTGGAGTTCGCATCAGCTCTTTTAATGTATGACTCCACTGACCGCATGCTTGACCTGCAGCTGAAAGCTGCTGAAAGACGCAATGTTCTCGTCTTGTACAACATCTTCAGCATCTTGTGTATCAGGAGTATTTCTGTCCAAATTCGGGTGAAGCCGTTTAAGGTGATCATGCAGATTATATGTGTTGCCACTGGTTTTATACTTCGAGTTGGCCGAGGTTGTAGGATTGGTTTTTTGTTTACTGAGGGGGTTGATAAGGTAAAAGTCGTCGGCGTAGGCAGTGAAATGGATTTTTTGTTGTATGCTGATTATAAGGGAGAGTCTGTTGTAGGCGATTAGGAAAATGATGAGAGATATTGGCGATCTCTGGGGGATACCGTTTTGGAGAGGGTAGGGATTGCTTTTGAAATTTTTTATTTAAACTAAAATTTTTCGGTTTGTCATGAAATTGCGTATAAATTATATTATTTTACGTTCAACTTTCTAGCGGTTTGTTTGGTCTATTATTGGGTGGACGCCGACTCTTTTTTTGCATTTGGGATACCGGCTGTTTTTACTTATTAACTGTGCTATGTCCGTGGAATCCGGAAGAACATTCAGAGAGACGAGCCAATTAATTTTGGAGAGGCGAACACGCTTTAAAGAAGCAAATGTAAACATTCTTTTGATTCTTAAGCAATACTTTTGGCTGAAATATACAATAAATTTCTTATATTTGTTGAAAACAAATTTGTTTGTCGGGCTACATTATCGAAGGCACTATTGATAGTGTCGTCTAGTACTAACGTCACTATCGATGGCTCGGAAAAAACAATCGTCGAATATCGATGGTGCCCACTATCGATAGTTCTCCACCTCTAATGGCGAGAATAGACGCGCAGCAAAAAACACCCATACACATGCATTGAAATGTGCAATCGCGTCTGCTATGCATATGCACAAATCAAATCAGGACCATTCATTCTAGCATACTCTTCAACCGAAATTGTTATTGAATTGTGTTTGCATTTTCAGCCTCTTCTTTAGTTCTGTATTTGTGAAATATCGCTCCTTACACGCATACACACAGACCTCCATTTTTGTATGTAAACATACAAAACGTTCATATGCGTGCGTTTCGCCCTTGTAGTGAAATACTTTGGGATTGGCCAATAGGCAATGCAATACTGGTGTGGCGTAGTGGATAGACTAAGCTCGAAGCCCAGTGACGACGGCGTAACTTTTTTTCATTTTTTTATTTTTAATTTATAAATATGAAGTGGTTGTGCTTAAACGTTAAATATGAAGTAAATGGATGCAGGTTCGAGTCCAGGTGCGGTGATCTTTGTTTTTCTAATCTTTATTTTATTTATTTTTTTATTTATTTTTAATTGACACATTCTAGTTGAATAAAATTTCAAAAATATAATTTAGTCTTGGAAAATTTAATGTTATATGCAAGCTATGGAGCGTATTAAAAAATGCAAATCGGATGGGGCACAGGGTATCTCCTAGTCCGACACCTCTACTAGAGTTTTCTTACTTGTTTTGTAATGTTATCGATTTTAACGCTTTGTGGATTACTTTTTAAAACTATTTCTCCTACACCTTTAAAGCTGGAGCCCAATTTTCAACATAGATTCTTGTAAATTTTATGCAATTTCGATTTTGGATGCCAGCTCTAAATTGTACCAATTACACTTCGCCCCCCATTGAAATGTCTGTTGCAATTATCGCCATGCTGAACTTGCACACTTGCTGAAAATTCTGTAATTTCCGTTAAGGCAAAAGGTTTACCCAATGATCACATTAAGCAGCGATTAATAGTGTGCAACTGTTTGTCTATATACACATACATTCAATCAGACCACCGTTTTTATAGCCGCTTCTTTATTTTTGTATTTGCCAAATGCCAAATTCATTTATGAATGCAAATAATGATAGCAGGATTTAATATAGCTTATTATATATTAGTTTAATGCCGGGTCCGTCGCAGTTGTATAGGCAAAGTTAATTTGTAATTCAGAGTTACATTATTTAAAGGTGTTGCGCGCTTGAAGGTGATTTTCGAACAGAACTATGAAGTGAACGCTTCCAAATCAATTGATGTATGTAAGCAATGCGTTGCCATCTGCCGTCTGGCTCGGGGAAATCAATGAGTGGTTGACCAATCATAGATCATCTGGATGAAAAACTGGAATCGATTTACTCTTAGCGGTCCTGCATGGTGATATTATAGCGAAGGTAAAGGGATGTTCTTTAAGATAATTGGGTGGCGTGCATCAAAGCCGAGAGTAGAGTGTCGCACAAGGTCGAAGTAGACCAAAGTCATCCATAAACGGAGAGAGCGAAAGAATTCTTTCAATTTTGTAGTGCAGAGTATTCTCGCTGAACTCTTTGAACAAGGCGGTACAATATGTGCGATCCTTGACGAAGATAGACCGCTGACAATCCAGGTGACTTTGTTCTCCTGATAAATTTGCGAATGCACCCTACGTAATGGGTATGACGACGATTCATCCAGTGCTAGTTGATGCCGTATTCGTCAATAGGATCCAACTTCATGAGTCGACGCTTGGCATTCGAGTGGAAAACGCTCAAAGATTCAATGCCTTGCTTTTTTGGCAAACAGACTGAATATTCTCCAGAAGGTAATCGACGATAGTTTGATGAAATTTTGCTCGCAATTCAGTTCTTCTGTTGTTACTTTAGCAATAGTCTCAAAAACGTGCACTTCCCAAAATTGACGAACCAATTCGCAATTCAGTTCTTCTGTTGTTACTTTAGCAATAGTCTCAAAAACGTGCACTTCCCAAAATTGACGCACCAACTTATTAAGCCGAGTACTGTGATTGGCGTTATTCGAATTTCTTTGGGTTTGCGATAAACGAGGACAGTTTGGGGCAGGGATGCCAACCCTCCGTCTTTTCACGTAGATCTCCATATTTTAAAGGAGATCTACGTGCTTACGTGTGATGAGACTAAAACTACGTACTTTAAAAACATATTGCAAAATACCCTAAAAACTATGAATTAAATAAAAAAGATAACATGATTTATATTTGGTTAGCAGGGTTTTTTTGGGTTTTTGCCACTGTTGAGCGTTTATTTTCAGAAATTGATTTAATAACAGAAACAAATTAGACACGGAGATTTTAAAAGGATTGCTTCTCACCAAAAGTGGACTAAAGGAAAACTTAGAGCCTTCTGACAAACACCTAAAATATTTTAATCAAAACATGTTTAAATTTTTGTAAAACATGTACATAAGTTAATATGTATAATTTGAACAATGTAATTTGCTTTCCAAAACGACAAATGAAATTAATAACAACGACGTACAATACAGTTAATTTAAAAATTTTGATGGTTTATTCATTTTTTTTTTTTTATTGTTTTTAAGCTTTAAAAAAAGTACGTAGATCTACGTATTTCAGCAAAATTGTTCTACGGAAAAATACGTAGATTTTGGAGCCTGGCTACGTAATTTTCAAATTTTGCCTTGGCATCCCTGATTTGCAGCTAACATCCAAAGGGGGGATTTGTGAAATTTTGAGCCGTTATCCAAAATATAGCAAAATTGCACAAAACTCGCACGAATCTATGTGCAAAATTTGGAGACTCTAGCTTTCAAAATGTACGATTTGTACATCGATAACATTACAATAAAAATAGTTATTGACAAACTTGATCAGCGCGAGCTGTGTATAAATCCACACCATTCCCAGAACAGAACGCAAACCCACGCATTCAACTAAATCCGATAAGTCAGCAAGTACAAGAGTTATTGAACTCTACAGATGCTAAGTAAATTTTGTAGCGACAAAGTTTATTAAGCTCTTTATATTAAATACTAAGTGTCGAAACCGAAAACGTAAAATCAATGTCTCAAATTCCAAGTAATGCCAACACAAAATATATTGTAAGACACATTTATGTAGATTAAGCAATTTATGTAACATTTAAATTGAATACATTTGGAATAAAGAAGTTAGTTGATTCTAAAAAGGCTTAAAAGCAAGAGACAATGTGCTTATCCAGACGAGAGTCTTAGAAGATTGCCGGATGGACAGGTACCAGACGAGTTCGAGATCAAAGAAGGATTAGTAGAAGAAAACGTTGAAAGAGACAATAGCAGTACAAAATATATCAGTTGCATCCGCATAGATCAATTTGATAAAACCAAGGCTGAGATAATTTGGTATAAAGTAGGAGATTTTGTGAGATTAAGGAATGAAGAAAGGCATCAAACGAAGATATAACCTTAGATCATTGATAAATGATAGGAAATATAAGTATGCTCGTGATGATATAAGGAAATTGCCAGAAGGGTATTTACCACTTGAGTTGCAAAGCTCTAATTAGGAATTGAATGATGTTGATAAACAAGCTGTTGAAAGAGACAGTATTGATATGATTGAGAGAGGCTGTTGAGAGAGAAATGAGTGAGCGAAGCTGTTTAAAGAGACAGTATTAAAATGATTGAGAGTAAAACTGTTGCAAGAGACAGTATGGATGCCTGAAAAGCTAATAGGAAAAATTAAAGGAATTGGTCATAATGCAAGCAAAAGTGCAAAACAATTGTTTTGATCATGGCGTGTGGTGTATAAGATGATCTAATGCGAAACCAGTTGGGTCTATGATAATGAAAATAAATATAAAGAAAGTTGAGTTAAAAATCGATTCGACAAATTCAAGGCAGCCGTTGTAAGACAGTTTGTGATTATATCATTTTTACAAACGAGGATAGACACCAAACCAAACTAGACTCAAAATAATTTATCTGAGGATACGGATCGTAGTGAAACAGTTGAAATAGACTGTGTTGAAACGGGTGAAATAGATCGCGTGACCTAGTAAAGGAAACTAGGAGTATGATAAGTTGGAAAAGTTGCTGTCGTTGCTACGTGTTAGTGCCTTGACTAGAATCTTTGAAACAAAAATGAGAATGAGAAAAAAAGTGAATGTTAAATGAAATGAATGAATATGTTTAATATATTGTTGTTGAAAAAATGGAATTGTTAAATTAAAATGTTTAATAAGTTATTGATGACAAATTGAATTGGTAAGTGAAACGAAAATGAAGTACGATCAAACTTTTGTTTAATACAAAAAAATAAGTTAAGTTAATTTGTTAAGTTAATATGTTGAAAAATGTACTTAAAGAAGGAAAATATTCTTGCCTACACGAGGACGTGTAATTTGTCAGGTACAAATAAGTTGACAAGTGTAACTGTGAACAATTCTAAACCAGTGCTAATACGCAAAACTCAACTACAAATAAGTTGACAAGCGACAATTTAGAAAAGCAACTCATCACGCAAAAATCAACTACAAATAAGCTGACAAGCGAACATTCAGACGAACAACTCAACCTGGCACTGAGGAAAGAGAGCAGAGAGCAAACAAGTACGACGAGGCAAGGATGACGACTGATAACCTCCAATGCCACAAACGGATTTGTTGGAACAATTGGCCATTAGAGAACGTCAACTGGAACAATTGCAGCAAGCTTACGTACAACGCCAGGCTAGCAATGGCAACATAGCGCAACAAGAACGGCTATTTAAAAACATAAACCATCTGGCGACGTTCACAGGAACAGGGGATATTTCGATAAATTTGTTCTTCAGCATTGTGGGTTACCTACTTCTCTCAATGTAAGACCCGGGATTAAAGCAAGAGGCCACCAGGTCGATCTTCTATAGGACGATTCAAGAACAAGCAAACGCTGTAGTGATCAACGTACCGGATCCTGACAATTGGGAGCTAATAAAGCCAACAATTCAGGACAAAGCAGACACAATCATAACTATCAACAATCAGGTTGACATAAATCCAGACAGTATAGACCAGGGAACGCAGAGCCTATTGAAATCAACAACTTAGAAGCCGACCAATACAGAAACAATGACTATGACCAGTATCAGAACGACGACTACAACGAGAACAACAATTCAAACAATCCGTACGACCATCAGGCAGAGGTTAATAATACTGTTTCTTTTATGAAACAGACCAATACCGTACAGTACGATAAATAGTAACAACATAATACAGCATGACTTCATACGACAGCACCAAGAGAATTTAATTTACTGAGTAATGAAAGGGTTCAATGGAAAGTAGCCCCATTAACAGGAATAAAGTATAATTTCATAATAGGCATAGACCTATTGAATTTTTTCAACGCTTTCATATATATAGAAAAATATAATAACACTAAATCATAAAAAAAATTCAATCTTAAATAATCCGTTTCAGTACAAGGAAGTGTGTACACTAGAAAGTTATGAAGGAAACCTCGATAATCTAAAGCTAGATCACTTGAACAAAGTAGAACGAAAAAAAAAGACGTTATAGTAAATTATTTTTCAAGGAAGGAGATAAGGACAACCACTACCGAACAACTAAACTCAAAACTTTATAGGTATCCACCATAACAAGAGGAAGAAGTAAGGAGATAAATAAAAGAAATGATAGAACAAGGTATTATAAGGAAAAGTAATTCCAGATATTCAAACCCTTTAATAGTAATACCAAAGAAAATAGACCATTCAGGCAAAAAGAAATATAGAATAGTATTTGACTATAGAAAGCTAAACGAAATCACGATAGATAACAAGTTTCCGATCCCTAATATCGATTCAATTTTGGATAAGCTCGGAAGAGCTAAATATTTCACAACGCTGGATATGGCCTAGGGTGATCATCAAATTTTGGTTAAGGAAGAGGATAGGAAGAAAACAGCTTTTGTAACGCTACATGGCTTATATGAGTTTATAATGAATGCCATTTGGGTTAAAAAATGCCGGGGCCGCCTTTCAAAAGCTTACGAACGAAATTTTAAGGGATCACATAAATAAAACATGTGTTGTATATCTACATGATTTACTAAAACACATTTAGTACACAAGAACACACTCAGGTAATTAACCAAATTTTCTAAATCCTATAAGAACAAATTTAAAGATTCAGATAGATAAATACAATTTTATGAAAAGAGAAACAGAATTCATAGGAGACATCTTGACAAAGGAAGGAATTTTATGAAAAGAGAAACAAAATTCTTAGGAGACATCTTGACAAAGGAAGGAATTAAACCAAATCCAAACAAAATTGCTATTATTACTATTAAAAAAATTAGTATTGCCCCGAACAGAAGAGCAGATAAAAAACTATTACAGAAAATGTATTAAAGATTATGCTAAAGTACCACAAACAATAAAAAACAAGTAAGAACGTTGCATGAGGTCGAGACCTAATGCGTGATACTAGTTTTCCCTAGAAGCATCTGGTATATTCAATTTAATAATATATCTAAAATTTTGCATTTATGTAGATTCATGTGAATTTTATGCAATTTAAATTTTTGTTACATTTTGGATACCGGCTTTTTTAACTAATTACCTACCCCCTCATATACTGCCAATTGAAGGTCTGTTGCAAATATAACTATGTGAATGAGTTAGCATTTTTATAAAATGTAAAAAATTCAATAGAATCATATGCTGAAAGTTTCATCAAGGTCCGTTAAGTCAGTCGCAATCTATTAAACAAAACGTTTGGCCAATTATGACACGCACGCATTAAGCAGCGATAGCAAAATATATTTACATTTACACATATGTACATACATTGAAACGTGCAAGCGCGTTTGCTTATGCACGGTCACAAATAAATTCAGCATATATACCTAGCATAATCTACAACCAAAATTGTTATTGAGTTGTGTTTGCATTTTCAGCCGCTTCTTTAGTTTTGTATTTGTCAAATATCGCCCTTTATACGCATATATTCAACCAACCACCGTTTTTGTATGTACACATATAAATACATACGTTCATATGCGCGCATTTCAGCATTTTCTAAGAATCACAATTGCGATTTATGTTTATATTGTGTTTGCATTAACAGTAGCTTCTATAGTTTTGTATTTGTCAAAAGTCGCCCTTGTAGTGAAGTAGTTTCGGATTTGCCAACAGGCAATGCAAAACTGATGTGGCGCAGCAGGTAGATGAAAAGCGTGTAAGCAAAAGGATCCGCGTTCGAGACGCGGCGGCGACGGCATGAAAATAGTTGCGCATCTGTTCGTGCCTACATACATACATACATGATGGGTCCTATCGTCAATTTTTTTGTGTGGAATAATTTTGTTCGGACTAAGTCGATATTTGTTTAATCGGTATTTGATATTTATATTTTTTGATGGTCACACACACAAAAAGAAAATAACATAACTGGCCTAGGCTATACGAAAAATGATAATTTTAGCAGATAAATTATTTGCAGAACTTCAACATTAAATCGAATTGCATATATTTCTTAATATTTATCAGAAGTGCCGTTTGTCGTCTCAGCAATTCTTATTAAGCTTATTTATATAGGTTGCACAGGCATATGAATTTGGCAACTGGGCGTTACAAATTTTGCTGCCAATTTGCCACGCCCCCAGTAGGCGTAGACATATCATATTTGGCAAGTTCTTAGAAGGAGTCGAGGGTAACGTAACTGTAACTGTTTGGATGCTTACACTCCAAAAATGTGAAAGTTACAGGGTATTTTTTCGATATACCACGCCCCCGAAGGGGCGTAAGATTTATTTTTGGGGAATCAATAGAGGAGGCCCCCAGTAACACAAACATCCAATTTTGAAGCGTCTAGCTCTAAAACTGTAGGAGCTATAAGCTTTTTGCGATTTGCCACGCCCCCTGAAAGCGTAGGTATGTCCGCCATATCTTTTTGATCTTGTGTTGCTTATCCGAGTATATATATCAAATTTCAAGTCCCTAGCATCAATAGTGCTCAAAATATAGCTGAATTTGTAAAATCACTATATACTCAGATCCGACTTGCCACGCCCCCAGTGGGCGTAGACATAAAATCTTTTTATGGATCTTTATAGAATCGTAGCGTTAGGATACGTGCCAAATTTCAGCATTCTAGTTTTAAAACTGTAGAAGTTACAGTGTTCCCGATTTGCCACGCCCCCAATGGGCGTAGATATATCCGTCATGTCTTTTTGAACTTGGGTGGTCAACGCAAGTATAGATTCTAAATTTCAACTCTCTAGCTCTTCAACTAATATGATTTCTTAACTATGGGCGCAACCATTTTCCGATTTGCCACGCCCTTAGTGGGCGTATCGGGAAAATCTAAAATCACTTTGTAATTCGAGGGTATACACGAGTATATGTTCCAAATTTCAAGTCTCTAGCTTCAATAGCGTAGAAAAATATTGCATTCATACGGACAGACGGACAGCAAGACGGACATTGCACAAAACCAATATACTATTTTTCTTTTGGGAAACTAGTATAAATATTTAAAGAAAACTGCGAAAATTAATACAACAGATCTAACTTATGTAGAAGCATTCGAAAAACAGAAACATATGATCTGTTCGGCCATGAACATAGAATATCAATAATTATGTGAACATGCTTTCTACGTCCTCAATAACTAACATGCAGTGCGATAAGACCCACATGGGTGGACTCTAAAAATGAACAGATGAACTATGACCATTGACCCTGACGCGATATATTTAGAATATATGAGAGATCAACGCTGAGCATTACAGCCTCAGCGATAGAATGAGAATATGTACACGAACGCTGAACTTTACAACCTCAGCGATAGTATTAGAATGCAATAGACCAATGCTGAGCTTACACACTCAGCAATAGATTTGAAGTTGAAATTATGCATGAGTCTGCGTATATAAACGCAGCCCCGGAAGAATAAACGCTAGTATTCGACTAAACCCCAACATAGTCAATGTATTCTTTCATGGCCCTTCGATCCGTACCACAGACTTGTGAAAAGTGCATTCAATAGTGACAAATTGTATAAAAGAGTTGTTTTCTTTGGCTTACCAATCCACGCTGTGAGTAGAGGCACAGCAAGATCAACCAGGCGATCAAAACAACCATACAAGAACAACAAATATACACAACAACAACAGCAACAATATGCTGTCCGCAAAATCTCTGGAATTGCTCAAGAAGCAAGAAAAGATTTATGAGAGCATTCTGCAGTTAGCAGTCCTGGAACAGTTGACAGATGAATTTACTGCCAATCACCTAGCGCTGGTTAAAATTGGTGTCATTAAGCTTCCATATTTTACTGACAAAATATATGATGTCACCATGGAAAAATTCAGAATCTACAAGGAGACCCTGATGAAGGTCGAAGTTACCGACCACACAATGAACGCCGATAAACCATCATCGAGCGAACATGGGCAATTGCGATTGCAAGCATCCAGGGAACGACAGGAAAGTCTATTTTTACAAAGAAGTGCAAACCCAATGGATGTATTTGTAGAAGATGTGGAGAAAAAATCTCTAAAAGTAAGGGAGCACATGGAAGATGTAATTGCCAACCTAGAGCACAGCCATCAGGGAGTAACTGTTGTCTTCAGGGAAACATTATCTTTCCGATGGAAAAAAGTCCAGTCAGCGTTCGCGGATTTAGATATGAAAATCTGTCTACGACAGCGACGAAATTGAGGAATTTTAATTTAACGTCGATAAACTGTTAAATAAGTTTAACAGAAAAATAGGCGAATTCAACAATAATAATGAAGACGTTCAAGATCTACCGAAATCGGATCTTCGTCAATTTGACGGAAATCCCAAAGACTGGTCAATTTATTCTCCGATACAATTCACAAAAGGAAAAACATCAGCAACAAAAGGAAGCTGAACTACCTGAAATCGTGTCTAAATGGGGAAGTCCAAATGGTAGTAAGCCACTTATTAAGTGGATCATCCGCTAGCTACAATTCGGCGTGGGAACTTATATGCAAGCGCTACGAAAATAAGCGCAAAATATGCGCAAATGACGTTAACCAACTACACTAGTCGGCATAAATATTTTGACGAAATTTATGTTTTGCTTTCGATGCTGGCATTGCTGAGATCCGCTAAGTAATGGTGACAAAATTATAACTAAAACAAAGATACTATCAATAGCTCTATGCGTGTCAATTTTTATGTCGTTAGCCTTTTGCATTGTCATTTTGCTGATAAGAATGCATGCAAATATCGAATTTCAGCGCGGCATAATTATTTTGACGAAATCATTGACAAAATGTGTCTTCACTTTTGGGCGCGTGTCAACCAAAAAACTTGTATATTCAACTTTAATTATCGTTAAAAAACGTGAAAAAAATAAAAAAATTATTAAAATGTTTTGGTAGTTATTTAAAACAATAGGCAAAACAGCGGAGCTAATTTTGCAGACAAGATCAGCAATGGTAGCAAAGTTTACCGCTGAAAAAAAAAAACAGGCATTGCAAGTGAATATTAGATATCTCGTCAAACTGTGCACTATCAAATTAATAAGTTTAAAAAACATAAAGTTTTAAAAACATAAAAAGATTGGGTGCCAAACGTAAAACGTATGATATTGATGACCGAGTCCTGCTACGTGAATTTACAAGAAAATGTTCTTCTGAAGCCTGAAATGCTGCAGATCTTTTCAATTTGACAGCCGAGACTCCAATCAATGAGCGAATCGTCAGACGACGGTTAAAAGAAGAAGAATTCGGCATTTTATAGCCAAGGACATGCCGTTTATATCAAAGCAAAGTAAGCCTAAAAGGCTAGCCTTTGCAAAGGAACATGTTCTAAAGCCAAAAGAGTTCTGACGAATTGTTTTTTGGATAAATGAGAGCTCCTTTAAGTATAATTCATAAAAAAAAGAAGGCGCAGGCAAAAGAGACGTCCTAATTGCCAAAAAGTGAGCCATGGTGGAGGGTCTGTTATGTTCTGGTGATGTGTTGCATTCTATGGGTTGGCTGACTTCATTCCTGTCACCGGATTGATGAACCAGGGCCAATAATTGAGAGTGTTGAATGATAACTCATTCCCTTCCGAAGAGAATCTTATAGGAGAGTCATTTATTCTGCAACATAATAATGCCCGATGCCATAAAAGCAGGATGGTCACGAAATTTTTTAAGGATGTTGGCGTCAATACTCTTGACTGGCCACCACAATGTCCTGACTTAAATGTCATTGAAAACGTGTGGTCCCTCATTAAACGAAACTGAATTGCTTCTTTGCATAAAAGCAAAGCTGGAACAATTTATGAGACAACTTCCCTTTGAAACGAGGTGTCCTCGGATATCATTGAAGCTTTAGTGAACTCAGTTCCAAGACGGCTGCAAAAAGTCATTAAAGCTAAAGGAGACTACACGTTCTATTAATCGAAATAATATTTTGAAGGCTTTACTTCTTTAAGTTGCTATTTTATTAATAATCATCACCCGTCAAAATACTTATGCCAACGGCTGAAAATCAATTTAATTCATATTTTTGACTGTTTCCATGAAATACTTTTTGTTTAATTATTTTTGAGTTGGTATAGCCGAGATGTAAAAAAAGAAAAAAAAAATTTTAAGTTCTATAAAGTCAGTAAAAAGTTATAAGCAAAAACACATCACTATAATTTCGTCAAAATATTTATGCCGACTAGTGTAGTGGACATGGACCTGCTGTAGAACGATAATGAAGGCAGGATCCGCAATTTCTTGAACACAGCGTGCATTTACATCGTTAAATAAGAAGGTCAAATTGGTAACGATGTTGATATAGTAATCGCTCAAATATTGCTAAGAAGATTCTCGACGGAAGTGATACAACTTTACGAGCAACATGTAAAAGCCAGAGAAATCCAGTCCTTGAAGAATGTGCTCAAGTTTATTGATCAACTACACCGTACAGTAGACTAAGTGCAAAAAAGGGACATCCAGAAGTCTATGGAAGCAAAGAGAACGAGCTACAAAAGATGCCGTTTTTGCAAACTGGATGGTCACAAAAATTTAAAGCCGAGCTAGTTACAAAGCACAAGGAATTTGTAATTAAAAACGCTCTATGCTTCAAATGTCTAGGCACCCATTGCACTATAGATTGCAACAAAAATTGGAATGCGGCAAACCACATAACAATTTGCTTCACGAGAAAGC
The DNA here is from genome assembly GCA_035045145.1 of Drosophila meridionalis. Taxonomy (NCBI): domain Eukaryota; kingdom Metazoa; phylum Arthropoda; class Insecta; order Diptera; family Drosophilidae; genus Drosophila; species Drosophila meridionalis. The sequence continues at coordinate 3,075,389 of JAWNPG010000019.1, read as the reverse complement.
ACTTTCAGCAGTAATTGTCTTAAAGAAAACAAAGGACAAGATAAGTTGCTGGCAACTGTGCTCATTCGGATTAAAAATAAAAATAAATAAATAAAAAATAAAACAAGAGTGCTCTAGTCGAGACTGCTCGACTAGGGGATACCCTGAGCCCTGTGAAGAGCCAAATTTGGAATCATCCTATATAGCCAACACATACACACATACATATGCACGCACGCATAAGCTCGCGCTCTGCCAACTGCGCAGTTGACGCAGCGACTGCGCTTCAGCTGCAATGTGAGCATTACTATGGGAACTTAATTGTTTAATAACTTTTCTTAGCGATGGACTAACTGCATCAAACTTTCACAACTTATTGATGGCATTCATATGTGTGTATTTGCCAAAGTACAAGTCTCTACTATTTGATTTGCGCTTTTTACAAATAGGGAGCTATTGGGGGCGAATGGGGCGTGGCATCCAAAATCTAAAGATTACGTAATCTCCGTATTTATTACACGCAACTACACAGTAAAATTGAAGTCTCTAGCTCAAACTATGTACAAACCAGGCCTTAAAAACCTATTTTCGATAAGCATTAAAATCGATAACATTACAACAAAAATAGTTATCGTTCATACGAAATAAACTTGACCGGCGCGTGCTATCCACGGACCCAACAAAAAATATTCAAGTCTCTACCTTGTCTAGATGCTTCAATCGACGCGTTCAAACATACGGACAGACGGACGGACGGACAGACGGATAGACGGACAGACGGACAGACGGACAGACAGACAGACGGACAGGGCTAAATCGACTCAGCTCGTCGCCCTGATCAAGAATATATATACTTTGTGGGGTCTGACACGCCTCCTTCTGCCTGTTACATACATTTAACAAAACCATTATACCCTGATTTCCCATTTTCAATGGGCTCAGGGTATAAAAAATACGTGCAACTAAGGGCTCCCATCGATGGAGGCCCGCAAAAAACATTAATTTGGAAAGAGGCTGCACAACAGTTAAAACTTCACCGAATCAAGTGGAACGTGGAAGTTCAAGGAATTTCACGAAATGTTGAAATCCTGAAAAAATAGTGTTTACTTGACAACCAAACCAAGAATGTCAAGTAAATTCATCACCACAACGCAGGCTCTTGTCATGCCAAAACTATAGAGAGCTCTACCGAGCAAGAAAATTGACATGGATGTCAATAAAGATTGGATGGGCTGCGAGTTAGCAGACCCATATTTCAACGAGCCAAGCAGAATTGATGTCATCATTGGTGTTGATTTACTTCCCCTAATAATGTTGGGAAAAGTTCAGAAAATCAACGAAACATTTTGACAAAAAACTGAGCTTGGATGGATTGTTTCCGGCAACATAGCTAGATCATCAAACAACAAGGTGATCAGCGCAGCAACAACGATGTGCCTAGACGACCTCGAACGATTCTGGGAGTTGGAAAGCAACTCAAGCGATTTAGAAGATGGCAACGTTTGTGAGAAGACGTTCCAGGAAACAACCACAAAAGATAAAGAAGGCCGGTTAGTAGTCTCCATACCATTTAAAAGGGACTTCGAGTTGGGAAACTCTCGAAAACAGGCTATGGCACGTCTACTACAAATTTAAAACAAATTCAAGAAGCATAAATACGCGAAACTAGGTCACATGGAACAAGTGAACACTATCGGCCAAGGCAAATACTACATGCCACATCAGGCAATAGTGAGACAAAACAGCCTTACTACTAAATTAAGAGTAGTGTTCGGTGCGTCAGCGAAAACTTTCATTGGATTAAATCTAAATTATGTGATGCTAGTCGGCCTCAAAATACAAAAAGATATTTTCGATATTTTAGTCAAGTGGCGACAATGGAAGTATGTGATGACAGCCGACATCGAAAAAATGTATCGCCAGATTAAGATTGCTAAAGCTGATCAGGAATATCAATACATCCTCTGGAGAGACAGACCAAAAATGCCAATCAAGGAGTATAAACTAACTACAGTGACGTACGGGACTTCAGCTGCACCATTGTTAGCTGTTCGTTGCCTTCAGGAATTGGCAAAAAAATGAGAACAATCAAAGAAGACTTCTACATGGATGACCTCATCACTGATGGCGATTCAACATACGACTGAAGTAACACTCAAACAGCACTTTCAAATATCATGAAAAAGGCTGGTATGCACCTACGAAAATGGGTGTCAAATGATGACACGATCATCGCTGGAATTAAGGACGGAGACTCAACAGAAAAATATTAATCAACAAAGATGAGTCAGTTAAAACCATCGGTCTAAAACGGGACCCCAATAAGGATATCTCCACATTTGTTGTCGATTGCCCAAAATAAGTACGCATTACAAAACGTCTAATTTTATCCCAATTGGCAAGAATATTTTATCCACTGGGACAGCTTACACCAGTCACACTGCAAGGAAAATGCTTCATCCAAAAACAGTGGAAACTGCCGCTAACTTGGGACGCAGAACTAGAAGCTAGTCTGGTCAACTACTGGCAAGAATACGCAAGCGCATTGCCAGAGTTAGCTGGTCTGGACAATCAAGCACTGATGTAACGGAACTATATGAGTTTCGCGACGCATCAGAAAAAGCATATGCAGCGGTGGTATATACCAAAGTTGGAGCAAAGGTTACTTTGCTAGCAGCAAAAAGCAAAGTGAACCCAACAAAAAACAAGAAGACAATTCCGAAATTAGAGCTATGTGCAGCTCATTTATTATGCAAGCTATTGGCAAAGATACAAGCAATAGTTGGAAGTCACATCAAAACGCAAGCATGGAGTGACTCGCAAATTACGCTAGCTTGGATTAAGAACAAGCGTAGCAAAGATAAATTCGCCAAAGCTAGAGTCGACGAAATAAGCAAAAAACTGCCTCACGTCGAATGGAAATACGTTAAATCAGCAGACAACCCAGCAGATGTAGCTTCAACAGGAATTGCCCCGAAGCACTTAGCAGCATGCGACATATGGTGGAATGGGCCTGAGTGGTTGACAAAACAATCAGATCAGTGGCCACAATTTGAAGAGCCAGAATCAGTTATAGTAACAACTATAACATCAAAGGAAAACTACCTGCTCCCACTGCTAACGAAATTCTCATCAATGAATAAGCTAACAAGTGTTTTTGCTTATGTATTACGCTTTATATCAAAACTACGAAGAAAGGAGCACCAGACGACGTATCTCACTGTCGAAGAAATAAAGAAGGCCAAAACAGTCGTTGTAAAATTGCAACAAGAACTTGATTTTGGACACGAAATTAATCTGGTCAAGGCTGGGAAATCTCTGGAAGCTAAAAGTAAATTACAAGCGCTCAACCCCTTTCTGGATGGTGATGGAGTATTACGTGTAGAAGGCCGGCTTCAAAGTGCAATGGTACCATATGATGTGAAACACCCAAAAATAGTTGGAAAATCACATCTTCCTTGGCTGATTGTAAACAACGCACACAAAGAAACCTTACACGGCGGACTGAAGCTGATGAGAAACCTTGTGCAGCGGGAGTTCTGGATTTTTGGCTTACGTATTGCATTAAAAATTACCTACGGGAATGTGTTACCTGCATTAGGTACAAACAGGAAATGGCCAGCCAATTGATGGGAAATTTACCAGTGTATCGAGTAACTGGCGACTACCCATTTCAAAACACTGGAATTGACTACGCTGGACCCTTTCAAATTCGCTGCTCCAAAGGAAGGGGTCAAAAATCATACAAAGGATACATATGCCTATTTGTATGCATGGCCACATAGGGAATACATCTGGAAGCTATCAGTGACTTATCATCAGATAAGTTCTTAGAAGCTCTACGCCGATTTTTTGCAAGACGCGGCAAGAGTGAGCACATGTATTCAGATAACGGCACAAATGTAGGTGCCGCTAGAATACTAGACAAGGATTTGGTCGCCGCTATTAAAGAAAATAGCAGTATTGCACCGGTGCTGGAAAAAGAAATCATCAAGTGGCACTTCATCCCGCCGGCAAGCCCCCACATGGGAGGATTATGGGAAGCTGGAGTAAAATCAGAAAACCTTATCTGAAGCGGGTCATCGATGATAACATCTTCACATTTGAAGAATTCTCAACACTGCTATACCAAATTGAAGCAGTGTTAAACTCACGCCCATTGGTTACCTTAAATAGTGACACGAATGGAGACGATATATTGATACCTGGTTATTTTATTTTGGGAAGGCCACTAATTGGAGCTCCAGAGCACTTCGATGAGCATAGGAAAATAGGGTCTTTAGACAGATGGAGACAACGCATTAGAGCAGAATTCTGGAGAAAATGGAAAGATGAATACTTAGCATCACTGCAACAGCGAACCAAATGGCGGCAAGAAAAATCAAATCTTACAGAAAGCCAACTTGTTCTATTGAAGCAAGAAAACACGCATCCCGCTATATGGCCTATGGGAAAGATCACAAAAACTACTACAAGATAATAAAGTTCGAGTAGTAACTATAAAAACAAATATATGTGAGGTCAAAAGATCAATAACCAAGATCTGTTTGTTACCAACTCAAAATAAGGATAAGCATGCCGACCCTCCAAAAGAACAAAGAAAAACTCGATCAACAAAGTTTGCGACTGGAAAAACGACAATTCTAAGCCTAATAATGATATTGCAAGTAGCAAGTGCGAACTTAATATCGTCTATAAACACAAACAAGATAAAAATCCAGGATGTGGATCAGCAAACAGCGATGATAATGGACAAACTTGGAAAAGTGGAAGTTGTCTCATCAAGCTGGCAGATGCTGGTTTACTACAACATGGAATCATATTTTGAAGTGTTGAAGCAAGCGGATGAGCTTATGACCAAAACAGATGTCATTTGCGAAAAATTTGGTGTATTCAACGACTCCTGTGTAACAGCAAGCACCACAGTAAAATTGAAAATAAAAAAGATTAAGGAGAAAAATAAAATCATCACCCAAACGACGAATAGAAACAAACGGTTTATACTGTTCTTCGATATTGGCACTGCAAACAGATTAATGAAAAACATGCAGACAATCATCAAAAACGAAAAACGCCTAAATGATTATGATTATAACCAGACATCAATAATCAATGCAACGGCAAACCTTATGCAAGCTACTTACTACAGAAGAGGTGAATAAAAACTTTGAAAAGGTCACAATGGAAAAAAACGAGATATCAAACACGATGAAAGAGCACTTCTTCGTATACAAGGAGTCCGTAAAATTCTTCATGTTGATCACCCAAGTGCGAAACTGGATTGATGAAAAAGAAGAAATTCAGGCAGCAGTGATTGCCCTTTTGACGGATATCAACCAAGGAAGAGTTCATCCGTCCCTGGTTGAACCAAATAAGATGTTGACCGAACTCGACGAGATACAAAGGAAGCTACAAAGGAACCAACTTCTTCCTGGCGGAAATTCTCCGAAGCGGCTTCAAAAAATATATAAACTTATGAAAACACAAGCAATATTTAAAGACAACGTGCTAGTCATAGACGCAAGGCTACCAATCTATGTAAACCAACATGCCACTCTCTTCGAAACAGTACCTATACCACTCGCAATCAATGGAAGAAAGGTGATTCCGAAAATTAAAACGAAATTCCTTATCTTCAATACTGAGATAAATGCATACCACTCAATGACTGAAATGGAAGTAAGTCGTTGTCGACATGAAGACGAGGACACATACTTATGCGAAGGAAGTTGGACGTGGGAAGATGCAGATGACGAGAGTTGCGAAATATCGCCTCTTAAGCCAAACAACAAGCAGCCGTGCAAGATGACCGACTACGAGGAAGATACCTTCATTAAAAAGCTGAACGGAAAAAACAGGTGGGTCTTCAAAATATTTGAGAAGAAGTCAGCCCATATCATATGCGGAAACTACGAGGAGATGACGCTGTTACCTAACCAAGGCATTATTGAGCTATATGCTGGATGCTCAGCCAGGATAGGAAAATTAAAAATCGTAACGCTGCAGGAATTAGCATCTACAAACACTGCGAAGTAGTCGCCACTTTTCAAGATAATCGACCACCACTCCCCCACATTGTAGTAAATAATTCAGCCGAACTACAACGAGTACAATAAAACATAAACGATCTGCACCGTGAAAAAGTACACATTGAGGACCTGGCCTTTCACACTATGAACGGACACATTTCTTTATGCTTAGTAATAATTATAATAGTTCTTTTTGTCATATATATGATTAAGAGGAGAAACCAGAGACAGCAATTACTGGCGCCCCGCAGAATGTTCAGGCATGAACATAAAATATCAATAATTATGTGAACATGCTTTCTACGTACTCAACAGCTACCATGCAGTGCGATAAGACCCACATGGGTGGACTCTAAAAATGAACAGATGAACTATGACCATTGACCCTGACGCGATATATTTAGAATATATGAGAGATCAACGCTGAGCATTACAACCTTAGCGATAGAATAAGAATATGTAGACGAACGCTGAACTTTACAACCTCAGCGATAATATTAGAATGCAATAGACCAATGCTGAGCTTTACACACTCAGCAATATATACATTAGATTTAAGTGTTGAAATTATGCATGAGACTGCGTATATAAACGCAGCCTCAGAAGAATAAACGCTAGTATTCGACTAAACCCCAACATAGTCAGTGTATTCATGATCAGTTCACATCCCATACTTAGATTTCCCAACTTCGATAAAACATATACATTTACAACTGACGCGTCGAATCATGCAATAGGTGCAGTGTTATCCCAAGAGGGTCACCCAGTTTATTTTGCATTTAGAACACTTAATAATAACGAAAACAATTATTCGGCTACCGATAAAGAATTTTTAGCAATTCCGTGGAGTGTTAATTACTTTAGACCTTATTTGTATGGAAGGAAGTTTAAGATACTGACTGCCCATCAACCTATAAAATTTGTACACTCATAACGGGAAAGACATTTCGCCTAGACATCAAATATGGCTATTAAAACTAGGAGAGTACCAATTTGAGATTGATTATTTAAAAGGAAAAGAAAACAACGTAGCACACTTTTTGGGCGAACTCCAAGACAGCGACTACATGAACGAAAACGAAAATAACGATTAGCTTGATAGCAAACGTAGAAGATAAAGAAGATAACACGTCTATAGCAACAGTACATTCAGCTGAGGAAATTTACACAATCATTTTTTTTTTAAATCATTACAAACTGTAAAACAGAGGAAATTAAAATAATACATGGTAGAAGAATCATTTGTATATCTTAATATGACTTTCCAACTATGGGTGAGATTTTCAAGAAATATATAAATAAAGAAATGATTGGAATTTACTCAGAAATTTTTTCAAACGACAGGCAAATAGAATTCATAAGATGTACACTTTGAGCTCAAGACATTGAATACGAAACAGAAGCAGTTAAACAAATATCGTTCTACCACGTAAGAGAGAGTATGCATTCAGGTATTCAGGAGACTTACAACCAATAAAAAAAAAAACACACGAGAGTCTTAGAAGATTGCTGGATGGACAGGTACCAGACGTGTTCGAGATTAAAGTAGGACGTTGAAAGAGACGATCGGAAAAGCTGTTAAAAAAGGCGGTATGGATGATGTTGTAATACACAGTATGGACACCAGGAAAAAAAAAAAAAACGGTGTGCTATTGTGATGTCGATGATTGCGTGGTGGTAGCTGCTACTGAAGTTACAGTGAGAATAGGAAGCTATTGTTGTTATATGAATTAAGGAGTTTGTTTTTGTTGCGGAAGTTGTTATTTGTTGTAGAAGATAATGAAGTTATGATAAATTAAAGGAAATATATGATAAAATGTAAATGAATTTGAAAAGTTTTATTGGTATAGTAATGCAAAAGAAAAATTGTTTATTTAACACACACACTTAAGATTGATGTTGACAATTGCATAGGTGCTGTGACTTCGGCTGTATCTTGTTTGGAGTACCAGTGAGTTTCGTTCTCAGCTGAAAATAATGTACTATATTTAATTGCGACAGGCGCAAGTAGAGCTAACAGTTGAGACTAGCAAGACACATTGGGCGAGGTGCAGTTGGCCTTAAATTGTACAATAAGTGGAGCGACAAACGCAAGCCCATTTTAATTGTATATTAGCAAGCCTACTCGTCCGTTAGTGTTGCTATCAAGTTAATTTGGCAGAATCAAGAGCAGTACAAAATATATCAGTTGCATCCGCATAGATCAATTTGATAAAACAAAGGCTGAGATTATTTGGTACAAAGTAGGCGATTTTGTGAGGTTAAAGAATGAAGAAAGGCATCACGAAGATATAACCTTAGATCATTGATAAATGATAGGAAATATAAGTATGCTCGTGATGATATAAGGAAATTGCCAGAAGGGTATTTACCACTTGAGTTGCAAAGCTCTAATTAGGAATTGAATGATGTTGATAAACAAGCTGTTGAAAGAGACAGTATTGATATGATTGAGAGAGGCTGTTGAGAGAGAAATGAGTGAGCGAAGCTGTTTAAAGAGACAGTATTAAAATGATTGAGAGTAAAACTGTTGCAAGAGACAGTATGGATGCCTGAAAAGCTAATAGGAAAAATTAAAGGAATTGGTCATAATGCAAGCAAAAGTGCAAAACAATTGTTTTGATCATGGCGTGTGGTGTATAAGATGATCTAATGCGAAACCAGTTGGGTCTATGATAATGAAAATAAAAATAAAGAAAGTTGAGTTAAAAATCGATTCGACAAATTCAAGGCAGCCGTTGTAAGACAGTGTTTGTAACTATATCATTTTTACAAACGAGGATAGACACCAAACCAAACTAGACTCAAAATAATTTATCTGAGGATACGGCTGAAAAAGACCGTAGTGAAACAGTTAAAATAGACTATGTAGAAACAGGTGAAAAAGATCGTAGTGAAACAGTTGAAATAGGCTATGTTGAAACGGGTGAATTAGATCGTGTGACCTAGTAAAGGAAACTAGGAGTATGATAAGTTGGCAAAGTTGTTGTCGTTGCTACGTGTTGGTGATTTTAATCTTTGAAACGAAAATGAGAATGAGAACAAAAGTGAATGTTAACTGAAATGAATGAATATGTTTAATATGTTGTTGTTGAAAAAATGGAATTGTTAAATTAAAATGTTTCATAAGTTGTTAGTGACAAATTGAATTGATAAGTGAAACGAAAATGAAGTACGATCAAACTTTTGTTTAATACAAAAAAATAAGTTAAGTTAATTTGTTAAGTTAATATGTTGAAAAATGTACGTAAAGAAGGACAATATTCTTTCCTACACGAGGCCGTATAATTTGTCAGGTACAAATAAGTTGACAAGTGTAACTGTGAACAATTCTAAACCAGTGCTAATACGCAAAACTCAACTACAAATAAGTTGACAAGCGACAATTTAGAAAAGCAACTCATCACGCAAAAATCAACTACAAATAAGCTGACAAGCGAACATTCAGACGAACAACTCAACCTGGCACTGAGGAAAGAGAGCAGAGAGCAAACAAGTACGACGAGGCAAGGATGACGACTGATAACCTCCAATGCCACAAACGGATTTGTTGGAACAATTGGCCATTAGAGAACGTCAACTGGAACAATTGCAGCAAGCTTACGTACAACGCCAGGCTAGCAATGGCAACATAGCGCAACAAGAACGGCTATTTAAAAACATAAACCATCTGGCGACGTTCACAGGAACAGGGGATATTTCGATAAATTTGTTCTTCAGCATTGTGGGTTACCTACTTCTCTCAATGTAAGACCCGGGATTAAAGCAAGAGGCCACCAGGTCGATCTTCTATAGGACGATTCAAGGACAAGCAAAAGTTATAGTAGTATAGACAATTGGGAGCTGATAAAGCCAACAATACAGGACAAAGCAGACACAATCATAACTATCAACAATCAGGTTGACATAAACCCAGACAGTATAGACCAGGGAACGCAGAGCCTATTGAAATCGACAACTTAGAAGCCGACCAATACAGAAACAATGACTATGACCAGTATCAGAACGACGACTACAACGAGAACAACAATTCAAACAATCCGTACGACCATCAGGCAGAGGTTAATAATACTGTTTCTTTTATGAAACAGATCAATACCGTACAGTACGATAAATAGTAACAACATAATAGAGCATGACTTCATACGACAGCACCAAGAGAATTTAATTTACCGAGTAATGAAAGGGTTCAATGGAAAGTAGCCCCATTAACAGGAATAAAGTATAATTTCATAATAGGCATAGACCTATTGAATTTTTTCAACGCTTTCATATATATAGAAAAAAATAATAACACTAAATCATAAAAAAAATTCAATCTTAAATAATCCGTTTCAGTACAAGGAAGTGTGTACACTAGAAAGTTATGAAGGAAACCTCGATAATCTAAAGCTCACTTAAACAAAGAAGAACGAAAAAAAAGACGTTATAGTAAATTATTTTTCAAGGAAGGAGATAAGGACAACCACTACCGAACAACTAAACTCAAAACTTTATAGGTATCCGTCATAACAAGAGGAAGAAGTAAGGAGATAAATAAAAGAAATGACAGAACAAGGTATTATAAGGAAAAGTAATTCTAGATATTCAAGCCCTTTAATAGTAATACCAGAAACCAGAAGACCATTCAGGCAAAAAGAAATATAGAATAATATCTAATCTATCTAACCTAATATCGATTCAATTTTGGATAAGCTCGGAAGAGCTTAACATTTCACTACGCTGGACATGGCCTAGGGTTATCATCAAATTTTGGTTAAGGTCGAGGATAGGAAGAAAACAGATTTTGTAGCGCCACGTGGCTTATATGAGTGTATAAGAATGTCATTCGGGTTAAAAAATGTCCGGGCCGCCTTTCAAAAGCTTTCGAACGAAATTTTAAGGGATCACATAAATAAACAAGTAAGAACGTTGCATGAGGGCGGACCTAATGCGTGATACTAGTTTCCCATAGGAGCATCTGGTATATTCAATTTAATAATATATCTCAAATTTTGCATTTATGTAGATTCATGTGAATTTTATGCAATTTAAATTTTTGTTACATATTGTATACCGGCTCTTTTAACTAATTACCTACCCCCTCATATACTGCCAATTGAAGGTCTGTTGCAAATATAACTATGTGAATGAGTTAGCATTTGTATAAAATGTAAAAAATTCAATAGAATCATATGCTGAAAGTTTCAAGTTCCGTTAAGTCAGTCGCAATCTATTAAACAAAACGTTTGGCCAATTATGACACGCACGCGTTAAGCAGCGACAGCAAAATATATTTACATTTACACATATGTACATACATTGAAACGTGCAAGCGCGTTTGCTTATGCACGGTCACAAATAAGTTCAGCGCCATTCATTCTAGCATATTCTGCAACCAAAATTGTTATTGAGTTGTGTTTGCATTTTCAGCCGCTTCTTTAGTTTTGTATTTGTCAAATATCGCCCTTTATACGCATATATTGCAACCGACCACCGTTTTTGTATGTACACATATAAATACATACGTTCATATGCGCGCTTTTCAGCATTTTCTAAGAATCACAATTGCGATTGATTTATGTTTATATTGTGTTTGCATTGACAGCAGCTTCTATAGTTTTATATTTGTCAAAAGTCGCCCTTGTAGTGAAGTAATTTCGAATTTGCCAACAGGCAATGCAAAACTGATGTGGCGCAGCAGGTATTTGAAAAGCGTGTAAGCAAAAGGGTCCGCGTTCGAGACGCGGCGGCGACGGCATGAAAATAGTTGCGCAGCTCTTCGTGCCTACATACATACATGATGGGTCCTATCGTCAATTTTTTTGTGTGTGAATAATTTTTTTCGGAATAAGTCGATATATGTGTAATCGATATTTGATATTTACATTTTTTGTCATGGTCAGACACACAAAAAGAAAATCACATAACTGACCTAGGCTATACGAAAAATGATCATTTTAGCAGATAAATTATTTGCAGAACTTCAACATTAAATCGTATTGTATATATTTCTTAATATTTCTCAGAAGTGCCGTTTGTCGTCTTAGCAATTCTTATTAAGCTTATTTATATAGGTGGCACAGGCATATGAATTTTGCAGCTGGGCGTTACAAATTTTGCTGCCAAATTGCCACGCCCCCAGTAGGCGTAGACATATCATATTTGGCAAGTTCCTAGAAGGAGTCGAGGGTAACTGTAAAGTTTGGATGCTTACACTCCAAAAATGTGAAAGTTACAGGGTATTTTTTTTTATATACCACGCCCCCAAAGGGGCGTAAGATTTAATTTTAGGGAATCAAGAGAGGAGGCCCCCAGTAACACAAACATCCAAATTTGAAGCGTCTAGCTCTAAAACTGTAGGAGCTATAACGTTTTGCGATTTGCCACGCCCCCTGAAGGCGTAGGTATGTCCGCCATATCTTTTTGATTTTGGGTTGCTTAGCCGTGTATATATATCCAATTTCAAGTCTCTAGCATCAATAGTGCTCAAATTATAGTTGAATTTGTAAAATCACTCTATATTCAGATCCGATTTGCCACGCCCCCAGTGGGCGTGGACATAAAATCTTTTTATCAATCTTTATGGAATCGTAGCGTTAAGAAACGTGCCAAATTTCGGCATTCTAGCTTTAAAACTGTCGAAGTTACAGTGTTCCCGATTTGCCACGCCCCCAATGGCAGTAGATATATATGCCATATGTTTTTTGGCTTGGGTGGTCAACGCAAGTATACATTCCAAATTTCAACTCTCTAGCTCTTCAACTAATATGATTTTGGCGATTATGGGCGCAAGCATCTTCCGATTTGCCACGCCCCTAGTGGGCGTATCCGGAAAATCTTGACACTTTATAATTCGAGGATATACACGAGTATATGTTCCAAATTTCAAGTCTCTAGCTTCAATAGCGTAGAAAAATATTGCATTCATACGGACAGACGGACAGACGGACGGACAGCAAGACGGACTTTGCACAAAACCAATATACTATTTTTCCCTTGGGAAACTAGTATAAAAATATGTTGTATATCTACATGATTTACTAATATTTAGCACATTTAGTACACAAGAACACACTCAGGCAATTAACCCAATTTTCTAAATCCTATAAGAACAAATTTAAAGATTCAGATAGATAAATACAATTTTATGAAAAGAGAAACAGAATTCATAGGAGACATCTTGACAAAGGAAGGAATTTTATGAAAAGAGAAACAGAATTCTTAGGAGACATCTTGACAAAGGAAGGAATTAAACCAAATCCAAACAAAATTATTATTATTACTATTAGAAAAATTAGTATTGCCTCGAACAGAAGAGCAGATAAAAAGTTTTCTCGGTATTACAGGCTAATATTTATTAAAGATTATGCTAAAGTACCACAACCAATAAAAAAATATTTAAAGAAAACTGCGAAAATTAATACAAAAAATCAAACTTATGTAGAAGCATTAATAAAACTGAAACATATGATCAGTTCACATCCCATACTTAGATTCCCCAACTTCGATAAAGCATTTACATTTACAACTGACGTGTCGAATTATGCAACAGGTGCAGTGTTATTCCAAGAGGGTCACCCAGTTTGTTTTGCATCTAGAACACTTAATAATAACGAAACAATTATTTGGCTACCGAAAAAGAATTTTTAGCAATTCTGTGGAGTGTTAATTACTTTAGACCTTATTTGTATGGAAGGAAGTTTAAGATACTGACTGCCCATCAACCAATAACATTTTTACACTCAAAGCATAACGGGAAAGACATTTCGCTTAGATATCAAATATGGCTATTAAAACTAGGAGAGTACCAATTTGAGATTGATTATTTAAAAGGAAAAGAAAATAAAGTAGCAGACTTTTTGGGCAGACTCCAAGACAACGACTACACGAATGAAAACAAGTAGAGTGCTTTAGTCGAGACTGCTCGATTAGGAGATACCCTGAGCCCAGTGAAGAGCCAAATATCAAATCATTCTAGGCTTTTTTTATGCATACATACAAACAACATATAGACACGTACATATGCGTGCAAGCATAAGCGCGCGCTCTGCCAACTGCGCAGTTGACGCAGCGACTGCCGCACTGTGGGCATTGCTATGGGAGCTTAATTGTTTAATAATTTTTCTTAGCGATTAACTGACTTCATCAAACTTTCACAGCTTAATAATAGCGTTTATATGTGTGTATTTGCCAATGCAAAAGTCTCTAGTAATTGATTTGCGCCTTTTACAAATAGGGGGCTATATCTAAAGATAACGTAATCACCGTATTCATTACACGCAAATACACTGCAAATTTGAAGTCTCTATCTCCTACGATGTACAAACCACGCCTTAAAAACACATTAAAATTATCGATAAATGCTCATAAAATCGAAATGGAATGAGTTATCGAAGAAAATGTATAAACTTCTGCAGCGTATGGTATTAACGAGTATTCATGTCTCTACGTTGTGTACTTAAAAATATCTCAGCGTTCACACGGACGGACGGATGCACGGATGGACATACGGACAGGGCTATATCGATTCGTCTTTTCGCGCTGGTCACGCCTTCTTCTGCCTGTCTCTAATAAAGTAGACAAGCAGTGGATTAGTAATAATTGTAATTGTCTGATATACCAAAGAAAAAACCGGAGACAGTGATTGCTGGCCACCGCAGAATGCTAATACATAAACGTAAACATTCCTCCTATGGAACTCAACGACTAGAATGGAGTGCAATAAATAGATAAAGGGCGCATGTGTGGACTCTAAAAATAGGCAAATTAACGCTAACTCTTGCAACCTCAGCTATATAATAAGAATATGTAATAAACGAACACTGAGCTATACAACCTCAGCGATAATATAAGAATGCAATAGACCAATGCTGAGCTTTATACATTAGATTTAGATCTGTGTATATAAACCCAGTCTCAAAAGAATAAAAATTAGTATCAACCGAACTCATGGCCCTTCGAGCCGTATCGTGCTTCCAGATGGGTGTATACTGTATTCGATCACGGTTTTAAAATGTTTGTGGAGAGTATTTATAAATTTGCTTTGGCTTACCAACCCACGCAGTACGTAGATGCATAGCACACTGAACCAGGTGATCAAAACAAAACAAATAAGAGTGCTCTAGCCGAAACTGATCGAGTAGGATATACCCAGATCCGTGTTATAATCATTCTGCTCTTTTTTGATGCATACATACAAACAACACATGCACTCATGTGTGCGAGTTAGCTACCCAATTGATGGATAGGGACCTCAGTTCAAAGGGATTGGATGGATTGAAGCGTGAGAGCTGTTGCCCGATTTACTCAATATGAAAGATGGAATGAATACGTCTTGACTCTTCAGATGTTGGAAACATAAAAACATAAAAAGTGAATAAAGCAAAACCATTAAATAAAAACATAAAAAGTGAATAAAGCAAAACCATTAAAGTGATCTTTATACAAAATAAAAGTGAACAAAACGAATAAGCAAACATAATAAAAAGTGAAAAACGAAAAAAGTGAACTTACAAAACATTAATCAGAAACATTATTCAAAATGACGCAAGAACTATCAGAGTCCAACTTAAACCACGCACTGTCATCCTTATGACAGGTGCCCAACTACGACGGAAATCCAGAAACATTGAGCTCATCCATAAGAAGAATTGACTACATATTGAGCCTATACCCGACGAGAGATGTCCGACAGCATAATATACTATACGGAACCATAGAAATGCAACTCTGCGGGGAAGCGCAGCGCATTTCCCAACTGGCAATGGCGAACAACTGGTTGGATCTTCGAAAGGCGCTGATCAGTGAACTCAAAATCCACACCCCATTCGAGGAACTCTTAAGAAGATTATACAACACCAACTACAACGGAAATCTTCGTAAGTTTATAGAACAACTAGAACATAAGTCTTACATGTTAACCAATAAATTAAACTTAGAAAATGGGCCGACAAACACAACCATATATACTAATGCTATGAAAAACACTGTTAAAGACGTAATAGCGAAAAAATTGCCAGATAGAGTATTTATGACTCTAGCTAGACATGACATAACAACAGTTGCAAACCTAAGACAAGTAGCTCAAACGGAAGGGTTGTACGAAACCAAAAAGTCGTATCAGTATCCCAAACCAAGTGGAAAATTTTATCCAAATTATAATCAAACATACAACAAACACCAAACTTCTAATTTCCATACCCAATTTAAACCAGAAAATAGAAAAGAAAC
Source organism: Drosophila meridionalis (assembly GCA_035045145.1). Taxonomy (NCBI): domain Eukaryota; kingdom Metazoa; phylum Arthropoda; class Insecta; order Diptera; family Drosophilidae; genus Drosophila; species Drosophila meridionalis. The sequence goes on along the minus strand of JAWNPG010000019.1, from coordinate 3,059,169 downwards.
CAGTCAGCAATTACACCAAGGGTTTAGACAAATTTGCATCAAGGTAGACAAGATAATTCTATTAATTATCAACCAAAGGTTATATAAACTATCAAAACTCTAACCAACCACATAAGATACAGAGAGAAAGCAATAGTGGAATTAGTAAGATGGACACATCTGAAAATTATCATCTAGTAGCCTCGGAAGTTCAAAAAACAACCCCTTCATCAAAATAATGATAAACAACAAAAATTTAAAATGCATTATTGACACAGGCTCATCAATCAATATCTTAAATGAAAACTTCTTACAATGCAATGCATCTTCAGACAATTTAAAAGTTCATACCATCAACGGTATAAATGAACTCAAAGAATCAATTTTTTTAGAACGGAGCATACTTTGTCCGAGCCAACAAAAATTTTATATTCACAACTTTTCGAATAATTATGACATGTTATTAGGTAGAAAATTCCTAGCATCATGCAAAGCGCAAATTAATTTTGCAGAAGAATATGTTACGTTAGGTAAATATACATTTTACTTCAAATATGATAACATTGATAACGATATACATAATAAAACATCAGACAACAACGAAAATCAAGAATGTTTCTAACCACAAAATACTGATGATTTAGCTATAAATTACGCTATTAAAAATGAACTAACTGAGAATAACAACAACAGACTAGAACACTTAAATTCAGAGAAATTTAACAAATTAAAGAAGGTCTTATATGAATTCAATGATATTCAGTATCGTGAATGCGAAAATTTGACGTTCACAAGTACTGTTAAATATTCAATTCAAACAAAACACGAAGACCCAATATACAAAAGGCCATACAAATATCCTCAAACTTTTGACGAAGAAGTCAATATTCAAATCAATGAAATGATTAAGCAGGGAATTATTCGAAAATCGAAATCGTCCTATTGCTCATTAATCTGCATCGTTAAAAAAAGAAGACGCATTCAAGATACAAAAATTCCGATTAGTCATTGACTATCGTAACCTTAACGAAGTCACAATAGATGACAAATTTCCCATACCGCTTATGGACGAAATACTTCACAAATTAGGAAGATGTCAATATTTCACAACAATTGATTTAGCAAAGGGATTTCATCAAATTCAAATGGATGCTGCATCCATTCCTAAAACAGCCTTGTCAACTAAGCATGGTCATTACGAGTATACATGTATGCCATTTGGCCTTAAAAATGCAGCAGCAACCTTCCAGAGATGTATGAATAATCTCTTGGAAGATCTAATTTATATAGATTGTCTGGTATACTTAGACGATATAATTGTATATTCCACTTCATTGGAAGAACATTTATCATCATTAAGAAGAGTATTTAGTAAACTTAGGGAAGCAAATTTGAAAATACAACTTGACAAATGCGAATTTATGAAGACAGAAAGAAAATTCTTAGGACATATTATAACTACCGAAGGTATAAACCCAAATCCAAATAAAATTAAAGCAAATATCAATTTTCCAATACAAAGAACGCCAAAAGAGATCAAATCATTTTTAGCTTTAAGTGGATTTTACCGAAAGTTCAAACCTAACTTCGAAAATATCGTCAAACCCATGACAACAATGTTAAAGAAAGGCGCCACAATTAATGTTAACGATAAAAAATACATCGCAGCTTTCGAGAAACTGAAAGTTCTCATCACATCAGATCCCATACTGATATATCCAAATTTTGACAAACCATTTTCACTTACTACAGATGCTAATAATATAGCCATAGGAGCCGTCCTATCCCAGAATCATAAACCAATTTGCTATGCTAGCAGAACCTTGAATGAACACGAGATAAACTACTCGGCGATTGAAAAAGAATTATTAGCCATTGTTTGGGCTATAAAATGTTGAAAATGTCATCTTTATTATTTAACCTATTTAACGTCAGATCATTTCTCAGATTAGCAAGCTACTATATATGATTCATTAAGGATTTTGCATCCATAGCAAAACCCATAAGCGATATCCTAAAAGGTGAAAACGGCAAGGAAAGCGCTGGCGAATCAAAACAGATACCAGTTGTTGAAAATGTCATCTTTAGCAATGCGATATGTACCGATAAGTACGTGTACCATATCTATGTCATAAGTACCATATCTAAGTTAGTCACAAATAAACCATTGTTGTGAAAGCACACAGGCGCGGTTTTTTATCTTTCAATTTAAATATAACTTCCGTCCATTTTGGGTAGAAAAAGGTTTTCTATCCAACAAAGGTTATGGGCCCAGGCGCAGATGTTTCATTGAAATATAAAGTGTTTGTTTTTAGTTATGAACTAATAACATCGGTGTGACTCAGGAACTAATTGATAATAGCTATGGGCGGAATTTATCAAATAGAAAAGTTGGACTCCAGGAGCTGTGGACTGTAGCATCAGGCGGATTGCTACTAACGGATGCTCCTGAGAATGTGAATTGGCAGGCCATAGATGAGAAGGCGCTGTCAGTGATCACATTAAGTGTGAAACCTTCATAATTTGGCTATTTGAAGGATTGCAAGACGTCGTCCGAGGCATGGAATCAGCTAAGGGATGTAAATCAGCCGAGTGGACCAACACGTAAGGTTCAGCTCTACAAGAAATTGCTTTTCAAGCGCATGGAGCAAGGGCAAAGCATTTCGAGTTATATAAATGAATTCGTTGGAATTCTGGATAGCCTTGGGACAGTAGGAATTGAGCAATTCGACGAATTGCGCACAATTATTTTGCAATCGAGTCTTCCAGAAAGTTACGAAAATTTCGTTGTCGCCATAGAGACAGTCTGCCGCCCTCCAATGCTCTTTGCATCAAAGTGAGAGAAGAGAGCCAGCGGAGGGAGAACGCAGAAGAAAAGAACGAATGCGTAAAAGCATTTTGTGCAACACACAAGCCAGCCGCGCAGAGAGCGAAAAAGCAGGGAAACAAAAATATGATATGTTTCAAGTGTGGCGATCGCGGGCATATTAAGGCTGAGTGTAAGAAAGAGAGCGCCAATGAGAAAAAGGCGAGTAGAAGAGAGAACAAGCAGTGCAGTTTATTAAATGCGTTGAGCGCAGATCATTTGAAAAAGATTATGTGGTGTTTGGATAGTGGCGCAACAAGCCACATGTATTGTGATAAAAAGTTATTCACAAAGTTTGTCAAACACACAGAAATGATTAGTCTGACTGATTCTGGTTTCCTGAGAGCAGAAGGAAAAGGAGAAGTAAAGCTGGAGACAGAATTATGCAAATTGCTGTTAAAAGATGTTCTCTATGTGCCGAAAATGAGCGGAAACTTTTTCTCAGTGAGCAGCGCTGTGAAACATAATTGCTTTATAACTTTTGGGCAAGAGTATGCAAAAGTAATGCAAAAAGGTTTTTGCATGGTAAAAGCAAATATGGGGGAAGACTTGTATATGTTTCAAGGAAAGCAAAATAGCTGCTATGCTGCAGCTAAGGCAGATGGTGTGCTGTGGCATAAACGGTATGGCCATTTGAATGTCAACAGCTTGAAAGACCTGATCAAGAAATGAATGGTGCGTGGTATTGAAAACATGATTTTCAAGGAGAACATGAATTGTAAAATTTGCATGCTAAGCAAAATTCATGTGCAGCCATTTCCTGATGCAACTGCCAATAGAGCGCGAGGCATATTGGAGTTGGTTCATGCTGATGTGTGCGGGCCTTTTAGCACACAGTCTTTGGCTGGATCGAGGTATTTTTAACCTTTATTAACGACAAGTCAAGCCGGATCTTCGTATATTTCCTTCGGAAGAAGGATGAAGTCTTCAAGATGTTCGTCGAGTTGAAAACGTTGCTGGAACGGCAAACAGGAAAGTGTCTCAAATGTATCCGGAGCGACAATGGAGGTGAATTCGTCAATAAGCCGTTTGACGAATACCTGAAGAGTCAAGGGATCAAGAGGCAGCTGACAGTAGCATACACTCCTCAGCAAAATGGCATTAGAGGCAGCAGCGATCGGGACAGCAGCGTTGGAGGCGACAGCAATCGGTACAGCAGAGTTGGAGGCAGCAGCGAGAGACGCAGAAACGTGAGGCGCATTAGCAAGGGACGCAGCAGCAACGGAGGTAGCAAGAACAAAGGAAGCGAGGACGCAACTGTGAAAGTTGAGCATGACACAGTTACTCGCATTGGTCCAGACAGACCAAGGCTGATTCGAACTGGCAAGCCAGGCCGGCCTCGAAAGCAGCACAACGTTCTTTGGGCTCTGGTTGCTACCAACGTGAAGGTGCCTTCATCCTATGAGAAGGCGTTGAGGAGTGTTCATGCATCCGATTGGTGTGATGCGATGAAACGGGAATATGACGTACTAATGGCGAACCAGACATGGCAGTTAGCTGATTTGCCGGAAGGACAGTGGACTGTAGGATGCAAATATGTATACAGCCTGAAACGTGACAAAGATGGACATGTTGAACGATTCAAGGCACGATTGGTGGCAAAAGGTTGCTCCCAGCGGTATGGCATTAACTATGCGGAAACTTTTTCTCCGGTGTGCAGACTGGAGAGCGTGCGATTCATCTTTGCGCTAGTAGCGAAATTGAAACTGTGTGTGCACCAAATGGCGGTATGCACGGCATATCTCAATAGTGATCTGAGCGATACTGTGTATATGAAGCAACCCCAAGGACACACTGATCGAGATCAACCAGCTAAGGCTTTACTATTGAAGAAGGCGATATATGGATTGAAACAATCAGGAAGGGAATGGAACACCAATCTAAATGATGTCCTGAGTAGTTTGGGTTTTGTGGCCTGTGAAAACGAGCCCTGTCTCTACCAATATATGGGAAAGGATATGTTGACGATTTGCTTATAGCATGTCAATCCAAGGAGGACCTGGTTAGCATCCAAGCGGCGATTTCAAATGAGTTTGAATGTGTCGACAAAGGCGTGCTTGAATAGTTTTTGAGCATGGAGATGCAGCGTGAAGATGAGCTTGAGCCTATCACCATAGGCCATTCGCAATATATCAAGGAATTATTGCAAACTCACGGTATGTACAATTCTAGACCAGTAGCAACTCCGCTGGATGCAGGTTTCCAAGTAAATTGCGCCGATGGACAGTGTCAAAAGGTTGACCCTGTCAAGTATCAATCAATGATTATTGAGCTGATGTGGCTGGCACTCACGACTAGACCAGACATTTTACACTCAGTTGCGAAGTTGGCTCAGAGGAACCAAGATCCGCACGTCGAGCATCTGGCTGGCGTAAAGCACGTTTTAAGGTATTTGGCAGCGACGCTAAATTTCAAGTTACATTACACAGGTAGTCATCAGCCACTCACTGGATATGTAGATGCGGATTGGGGTGGAGATCGAACTGACCGGAGGTCGTATACTGGCTATGTATACTTTCTGGCAGGTGGACCGATTTCTTGGCGATCCGAAAAGCAACGCAGTGTGGCACTTAGCAGCACGGAGGCAGAATACATGGCACTGTCGGCGGCTTGTAAGGAATCTATATTCTTACGTCGATTAATAATCGAGATTGGATGTGGAGATGAATCTGCATCAACTATTCTGTATGGCGATAATCTGAGTGCACAGGAGTTGGCCAAGAATCCGGTTCATCATTCCAAGACTAAGCATATTGATATAAGATATCATTTTGTTCGTCAAGTAGTAGACGAAGGTCAATTAAATAATTTAACTTAAAGTATGTGAATGATTACACTTGACTATGTTGGGGTTTAGTCGAATACTGTACTGATCTTTATTCTTCTGAGACTGCGTATATATACCCAGCCTCATGCATAATTTCAACCCTTAAAACTAGTGTGTCTATTGCTGAGTGTGTAAGGCTCAGCATTGGTCTATAGCATTCTTATATTATCGCTGAGGTTGTAGGGCTCAGCGTTCGTCTATTATCTATTCTTATCCTATCGCTGACGTTGTAAGGGTCAACGTTCATCTGTCTATTTTAAGTTTCCACACATGTGGCCTTTCTTCATCTATCGCACTGCATGCTAGTCGTCAAGTGCGTAGAAGGCATGTTTACATATTTATATATATTTCTATGTTCATGCCTGAATATTCTGCCGGGGCCAGAAGAGGTGACAGTCAGTAATCGCTGTCTCTGGTTTCTGCTCTTAATTATATTCAAGCAATGATAATTATTACTATTCCAATCCTTGTATAGTTTATGTTCGTTCCTGAACAGTATGCTTGTACAACAGACATGATTGCAGATATCATGACTAAGAATCTTTGTAAGAACAAGCATGTTAAATTTACTGAAATGTTAAATTTAAAATGAATTATGTTAATTTGAATTTGTAACCATGATCGCATTGAAAATATCATCTTTAGCAATGCGATATGTATCGATAAGTATGTGTACCATATCTATGTCATAAGTACCATATCTAAGTTAGTCACAAATAAACCATTGTTGTGAAAGCACACAGGCGCGGTTTTTATCTTTCAATTTAAATATAACTTCCGTCCATTTTGGGTAGAAAAATGTTTTCTATCCAATACAAAATACTTTAGATCATATTTATTTGGCCGAAAATTCGAGATTCTCAGCGATCACAAACCACTTGTGTGGCTTAATAACATTAAAGAACCCAACATGAAATTGCAACGCTGGAAAATCAAATTAATTGAGTTTGATTACCATATAAAATATGTACCCGGTAAAGAAAATTATGTAGCCGATGCTTTATCACGAGTAAAATTAAATGAAAATTTCCTAGGAGAAAATGAAAGTACAGCGGAAACAATACATAGTGCTCACGAAGATAATAGCAATTATATACAATTTACAGAAAGAACCATAAATTTCTATAATAGACAAATAGAATTTATTAAAGGTACCGAAGACAAAGTAAATATAACAAATTATTTTCAAAAAACTAACATTAAAATAACATACAAAGAAATGACAAATACTTATGCAAAAGACAGAATCAAACAGTATTTCTGTAGTAAAAAACGTTTTATATTTTCATAACGAACATGATTATCCTATGTTTCAACAAGCATATGTTGAAATAATAAATTCAAATACAATAACAAAAACAATGAAATCTACTATTAAACTAACCGACATTGAAACATACGCACAATTCAAAGAACTGATATTAGAGAAACATAAGAAATTATTACATCCAGGAATAGGTAAAACAATAAATTTAAAGAAAAATATTACTACCCAGATTATCAAAAATTAACTCAAAACATTATTAATGAATGTTCAATATGCAACATTGCAAGAACCCAACACAGAAACACAAAATTAACTATAGAAACGACACCAGAAACATTTAATATCAGAGAAAAATATGTAATGGACTTTTACATGATAGATAACTTACAATTCCTTTTATTCATTGACATTTATTCTAAATTTGCAACACTAATATAAGTTATTGGTTAAAAGCAAAAAGAGCTATTATAAAAGTATTTAATGAAATAGGAAAACCTATAGAAATAAAAGCAGATAAAGATTCAGCATTCATATGCGCAGCGTTACAGAACTGGTTGAAAGAAGAATAGGTACAAATTAATATAACAACAAGCAAAAACGGAATTAGAAAGATTTCAAAAAACTATTAATGAAAAATTAAGAATTGTCATGAACAAAAATAATATCGAAGATAAATTAACAAAATTCGAAATAATACTTTATACATATAATCACAAAACAAAACATAACACGACTAATAGGACACCAGCAGATATATTCATATACGCAGGAACAGCCAAATATAATACACAGAAGAACAAAAGAAATCAAATAAATAAATTAAATAAAAAAAACAGAACTTTGATATAGATACTAGATACAAACAAACCCCATTAATCAAATCTAAAACCACAAACCCCTTCAAAAAGACAGGAGAAATTAAACCAATTGACGATAAACATTTCGAAGAAATAAATAGAGGACGGAAAGTAAGTAATACATTACAAATCAAAATTCAAAACAAGTAAGAAAACTCTAGTCGGAGGTGCCCGACTAGGAGATCCCCTGAGCCCCGTCCGATTTGCATTGTTTAATACGCTATATAGCTTGCATATAATATTAAATTTTCCAAAATTAAATTATAATTTTCAAATTTTATTCAACTAGAATGTATGTAAATCAAAAATAAATAAACAATTAAATAAATAATCAAATCAACAAAAAAAGAAGAAGAAAGACAAACATCACCGCACCTGGACTCGAACCTGCATCTATTTACTACATATGTAACGTTAAAGTGCATCATCTCAACTATCACAACCACCTCATGTTTATAAATTTAAAAAAAAAATTAAAAAAGTTACGTTGTTGTCAACTGGGATTCGAACTCGGAACCTTTCGTTTACGCGCTTTGCGTCTACCCACTACGCCACACCACTATTGCATAGCTTGTTGGCAAAACGTAAAGTAGTACTACAAAGGCGATATGTGACAAATACGAAACTAAAGAAGCAGATCAATCGCAATTGTGATTCTTAGAATATGCTGAAATGCGCGCATATGAATGTATGAGTATGTGTACATACAAAAACGGTGGTCTGTTTCAATGTATGCGTGTAAAGGGCGATGTATGACAAATACAAATACAATTCAAACACAGATATGGTTGAAGAATATGCTAGAATTGAATTTATTTGTGCACATGCATAAGCAACGCGCTTGCTCGTTTCAATGTGTGTATGTGAGAATATATGTAAATGTTTTTTGCTGCGCGTCGCTGCTTGCCACGTGCAGCTAAACGTTTTGTTTAATAAATCGGGACTGACTTAACGGAATTTGATGAATCTTTCTTTGATTTAATTGAATTTTGTACATTTTATAAAAATGCTAATTTATTCACATGGTTATATTTGCAACCGACTCACCATTGTAGTGAAGAGGGTGGTGAGGGGGGTGGGGGTAATTAGTAAAAAAGCCGGTATCCAAAAAATAAAAAAATAGAAATTGCATAAAATTCACATAAATCTATATGCAAAATTTGAGCTAGCTCTAAAGGTGTGGGAGATATAATTTTAAAACCTGTTTTCGATAAGGTTTAAAATCGATAACAAAACAACAAAAGTAGATATCGTTTTTTGGTAACAAACTTGACCTGCGCGTTCTATCCACGGACCCAACAAAAAAAAAATTCAAGTCTCTAGGTCAACTACGTTCTGAGATCGACGCGTTCAAACATACGGACGGACGGACAGACGGACAGACAGACAGACGGACAGGGCTAAATCGACTCAGCTCGTCGCCCTGATCAAGAATATATATACTTTGTGGGGTCTGACACGCCTCCTTCTGCCTGTTACATACATTTAACAAAACCATTATACCCTGATTTCCCATTTTCAATGGGCTCAGGGTATAAAAAGAAAAATATAAATAATAAAAGCAAATATGATAATTAATTACAGGTTAAGTTGTTTACCCTCATAAACATTATAACAATCATCCTATTACTAAAAACTAATTCATCAAATGCGAAAAGTATTGAAATAAACCCAATAAAAGCCCCGAACGGCTATCCAATATTTAAAACAGGCACAATGGACCTACCAACTGACTTTGAACATCACTATTTAAAAGTTAATTTAACTAAAATCGATATAGCATATAATACGCTTTTTACAAATAGGGGGCTATTGGGGGCGAATGGGGCGTGGCATCCAAAATCTACAGATTACGTAATCTCCGTATTCATTGCACACAACTACACAGCAAATTTGAAATCTCTAGCTCAAACGATGTACCAACCACGCCTTAAAACACATTAAAATTATCGATAAATGCTCATAAAATCGAAATGGAATGAGTTACCGGAAACATTTTATAAGCTTGTGCAGCGTATGGTATTATCGAGCATTCATGTAAAATTTCAAGTCTCTACATTGCGTACTTAAAAATATTTCTGCGTTCACACGGACGGACGGACGGACGGACGGACAGACGGCCGGACGGACGGACAGACGGACAGGGCTATATCGACTCGTCTTTTTGCGCTGATAAAGAATATATATACTTTATGGGGTGTGGCACGCCTCCTTCTGCCTGTTACATACATTTTCACAAAACCATTATACCCTGATTTCCCATTTTCAATGGGCTCAGGGTATAACAAGAGAAAATAATATATGTATATTAGGAATACTAAGCCAAACCGAAACTTCATGTAAATATACTAAAACATTTAAAAAGTATCAAACTTCATTTATAGAACCTAATGTAATTGTAACTTGGAACATTCCCAAGACAAAATTAAATCAAAACTGTGTTGAAAATAACTTGATATTAGAAGACAATAATATAATAAAAATATTTGATTGTTCAATACAGCTAAATAAAATATCTATTAAAAATTAAAATCTTGATTATACACAAAACATTTATGTAACCAATAACATTTCAAAATTAGAACCAATCTCATATATTCAAACAAGAGAAATAATTAACGAACATACAAAAAACAACGATGTATTTAAGATAATCACACTAACCACTTTTGTAATAGTTATAAGTTATAAGTTCATTATTGTATTTAACATATAAATTTTAAACATTTCCTAACAAAATTAATTATAAACGAGTAAGAACGTTGCATGAGGGCGAACCTAATGCGTGATACTAGTTTCCCATAGGAGCATCTGGTATATTCAATTTAATAATATATCTCAGATTTTGCATTTATGTAGATTCATGTGAATTTTATGCAATTTAAATTTTTGTTACATTTTGGATACCGGCTTTTTTAACTAATTACCTACCCCCTCATATACTGCCAATTGAAGGTCTGTTGCAAATATAACTATGTGAATGAGTTAGCATTTTTATAAAATGTAAAAAATTCAATAGAATCATATGCTGAAAGTTTCATCAAATTCCGTTAGTCAGTCGCAATCTATTAAACAAAACGTTTGGCCAAATATGACACGCACGCGTTAAGCAGCGAAAGCAAAATATATTTACATTTACACATACACTGAAACGTGCAAGCGCGTTTGCTTATGAATGGTCACAAATAAATTCAGCGCCATTCATTCTAGCATAATCTTCAACCAAAATTGTTATTGAGTTGTGTTTGCATTTTCAGCCGCTTCTTTAGTTTTGTATTTGTCAAATATCGCCGTTTATACGCATGCATTCAAACCGACCACCGTTTTTGTATGTACACATATAAATACATACGTTCATATGCGCGCATTTCAGCATTTTCTAAGAATTACAATTGCGATTGATTTATGTTTATATTGTGTTTGCATTAACAGCAGCTTCTATATATATAGTATATATACACAGTACCGTGCAAAAGTGAGTGCTTTACGTGGTGGAACATTGGTGATTTGCATTTTATAGAAGGTCTAATGCCCAAAAAGCATTATTAAAGTATTATGCTACCTCATCTCCCCAATTTTACGGGGAAATGTGCAAAGACCGAAAAAAAAATTTTTTTTGGAAAAGATTGTCATCCAAAGCATACAGTAAAAATAGTTATGGAATGGATCGGAAATGAACATTTTTAGCTAATGGAGTGACCAACACAGAATCATGACCTTAATCCAATTCAATATCTTAGCTCAATCAACGAAAAGTTATTAAAAATTAATGATTAAAAATGTTAAATTAGTACATTTTTTTTAAACGTGCAAAAATGAGTTTATGTGGATTATATTACTTTTTTCTTTCTAACTCTTTGAATTCAGCAGATTTTTTCATGCAGTTTTTTTTCTATTTATTAAGAATACTATAATTAGCAAAAAATAAAAAAAATTTCTGATTTGCTTGTATAGTTTCTATTTTATGAGCGACAAAAGTCAAATTTGTAAACAACCACTCATTTTTGTACGGTACTGTATATTTTATATATATATACATATATATATATATATATATATATATATATATATATATATATATATATATATATATATATATATATATATATATATATATATATATATATAATACGCTGCCAATTGCTACAGATCTATTCCGCTAGTGCATAAGTTCAGTGACCCAACCGCGACGGTGGGCAACGGTAATCCGATATTTGACTATTTGCAAATATCCGTCTACCGTTTAGTCGTCGGCTTACCGACTGTGTTTGTAGCTTTGTAACTTAGCAGTAACCTTTAGCATATGCCTTGGTTCATCATTTAGTTCTGTAACGGACATTGCAGAAAAAAGTCTAACAGTGCTCCGACACTCGATACAAATATTGTTGTAGTTCATTACACTCATGAGCCACGTGGCCAATCGTGAAGAGAACCTTAGTAGGCTCTCCATCGTAATTGTCATATATTCTAATCAACAATAATTGCGGAGTCCATACATCCCAAGACGAACAACATAATCGCTGAGTCCATAAATCCCAAGACGAACAACTTAATTGGCGCCCAACGTGCTAAAACTTACAACCGTAGAAGCTAGAGTCTCAAATACCATGTAAGTTTATTTAAAAAAGTATTCAAATCTACACCTAGCGACAAAAAAAGCCGCACCCGGCCGTTTTGCAAATTTGTGCGTTCTTTGCTCAGAGATTCATCTAAATATCAATGCATTCATTAATTTAAATTTTTTTTTCGATTAATCAATCAATTCCACATACATTTTTAAAAATTTAAATTTTATACGTCTTTTATCCAATTAGGAAAAACAATTTTTCTGATATCACACAAATTAATTGATTTTTCAGTAAGTTGGCCGTCTTTAATAAAACAAGTAAGAACGTTGCCTTAGGGCGAAACCTAATGCGTGATACTTGTTTCCCATAGGGGCATCATGTATATCAAATTTAATAATATATCTCAAATTTTGCTTTACTGGAAATTCTTGTGAATTTTATGCAATTTAAATTTTTGCAAATAAAACCATGTGAATGAATTAGCATTTTTATAAAATGTAAAAAATTCAATAGAATCATATGCTGAAATCATCAAGTTCCGTTAAGTCAGTCCCAATCTATTAAACAAAAAGTTTGGCCAATTACCATACGCACGCGTTAAGCAGCGAAAGCAAAATATATTTACACTTACACATACATTGAAACGTGCAAGCGCGTTTGCTACGCATGGTCACAAATAAATTCAACGTCATTGATTCTAGCATATTCTTCAACCAAAATTATTATACTCGTTTCCCAAAGGGAAAAAGAGTATATTGGTTTTGTGAATTGTCCGTCTTGCTGTCCGTCCGTCTGTCCGTCTGGCCGTCTGTCCGTCTGTCCGTATGAATGCAATATTTTTCTACGCTATTGAAGCTAGAGACTTGAAATTTGGAATATATACTCGTGTATACCCTCGAATTATAAAGTGTCAATATTTTCCGGATACGCCCATTGGGGGCGTGGCATATCGGAAAATGGTTGCGCCCATAGTTAAGAAATCATATTAGTTGAAGAGCTAGAGAGTTGAAATTTGGAATGTATACTTCCGTTGACCACCCAAGCTCAAAAAGATATGGCGGATATATCTACGCCCATTGGGGGCGTGGCAAATCGTGAAAACTGTAACCTCTACAGTTTTAAAGCTAGAATGCTGAAATTAACGTAACTTAACGCTTCGATTCTATAAAGATTGATAAAAAATTGTATGTCTACGCCTACTGGGGGCGTGGCAAATCGGATCTGAATATATAGTGATTTTACAAATTCAGCTACATTTTGAGCACTATTGATGCTAGAGACTTGAAATTTGATATATATACTCGGATAAGCAACCCAAGATCAAAAAGATATGGCAACATACCTACGCCTTCAGGGGGCGTGTCAAATCGCAAAAAGCTTATAGCTCCTACAGTTTTATAGCTAGACGCTTCAAAATTGGTTGTTTGTGTTACTGGAAGCCTCCTCTATTGATTCCCTTAAAATAAATCTTACGCCCCTTTGGGGGCGTAGTATATCGAAAAAATACCCTGTAACTTTCACATTTTTGGAGTGTAAGCATCCAAACCTTACAGTTACGTTACCCTCGACTCCTTCTAGGAACTTGCCAAATATGACATGTCTACGCCTACTGGGGGCGTGGCAAATTGGCAACAAAATTTGTAACGTCCAGCTGCAAAATTCATATGCCTGTGCCACCTATATAAATAAGCTTAATAAGAATTGCTAAGACGACAAACGGCACTTCTGAGAAATATTAAGAAATATATACAATACGATTTAATGTTGTAGTTCTGCAAATAATTTATCTGCTAAAATTATCATTTTTCGTATAGCCTAGGTCTATTATGTTATTTTCTTTTTGTGACCAAAAATGTAAATATCAAATATCGATATTTTTGTAATCGACTTAGTCCGAACAAAATTATTCCATACAAAAAAATTGACGATAGGACCCATCATGTATGTATGAATGTAGACACGAACAGCTGCGCAACTATTTTCATGCCGTCGCCGCCGCGTCTCGAACGCGGACCCTTTTGCTTACACGCTTTTCATCTACCTGCTGCGCCACATCAGTTTTGCATTGTCTGTTGGCAAATCCGAAACTACTTCACTACAAGGGCGACTTTTGACAAATACAAAACTATAGAAGCTGCTGTTAATGCAAACATAATATAAACATAAATCAATCGCAATTGTGATTCTTAGAAAATGCTAAAATGCGCGCATATGAACGTATGTATTTATTTATATGTGTACATACAAAAACGGTGGTTGGTTGAATGTATGCGTATAAAGGGCGATATTTGACAAATACAAAACTAAAGAAGCGGCTGAAAATGCAAACACAACTCAATAACAATTTTGGTTGAAGAATATGCTAGAATGAATGGCGCTGAATTTATTTGTGACCGTGCATAAGCAAACGCGCCTGCACGTTTCAATGTATGTGTAAATGTAAATATAATTTGCTGTCGCTGCTTAACGCGTGCGTGTCATAATTGGCCAAACGTTTTGTTTAATAGATTGCGACTGACTTAACGGAACTTGATGAAACTTTCAGCATATGAATCTATTGAATTTTTTACATTTTATAAAAAATGCTAATTCATTCACATAGTTATATTTGCAAAAATTTAAATTGCATAAAATTCACATGAATCTACATAAATGCAAAATTTGAGATAAATTATTAAATTGAATATACCAGATGCCCCTGTGGGAAACGAGTATCACGCTTTAGGTTTCGTCCTAAGGCAACGTTCTTACTTGTTTTACTTAAAAGGGCAAACTTACTGAAAAATCAATTAATTTGTGTGATTTCAGAAAAAATGTTTTTCCTAATTGGATAAAAGACGTATAAAAATTACATTTTTAAAAATGTATGTGAAATTGATTGATTAATCGAAAAAAAAAAAAATTAAAATTAATAAATGCATTTGAATGAATACACTGACTATGTTGGGGTTTAGTCGAATACTAGCGTTTATTCTTCTGAGGCTGCGTTTATATACGCAGTCTCATGCATAATTTCAACTCTTAAATCTAATGTATATATTGCTGAGTTTGTAAAGCTCAGCATTGGTCTATTGCATTCTAATATTATCGCTGAGGTTGTAAAGTTCAGCGTTCGTCTACATATTCTTATTCTATCGCTAAGGTTGTAATGCTCAGCGTTGATCTCTCATATATTCTAAATATATCGCGTCAGGGTCAATGGTCATAGTTCATCTGTTCATTTTTAGAGTCCACCCATGTGGCTCTTATCGCACTGCATGTTAGCCGTTGAGTGCGTAGAAAACATGTTCACATAATTATTGATATTTCATGTTCATGCCTGAACATTCTGCGGGGCGCCAGAAAATGCGACAGCCAATAATTGCTGTCTCTTGTTTCTCCTCTTAATCACATATGTGACAAAAAGAATTATTATAATTATTACTAAGCTTAAAGAAATGTGTCCGTTCATAGTGTGGAAGACCAGGTCCTCAATGTGTACTTTTTTACGGTGCAGATCGTTTATGCTTTGTTTTACTCGTTGTAGTTCAGCTGAATTATTTACTACAATGTGGTGAAGTGGTGTCGGAGCCCATGTATTGTTGTGGTCGATTATCTTGAGGAAGAGTGGCGAGTACTTCGCATTGTTTGTAGATGCTAATTCCTGCAGCGTTACGATTTTTAATTTTCCTATCCTGGCTGAGCATCCAGCATATAGCTCAATAATGCCTTGGTTAGGTAACAGCGTCATCTCCTCGTAGTTTCCGCATATGATATGGGCTGACTTCTTCTCAAATATTTTGAAGACCCACCTGTTTTTTCCGTTCAGCTTTTTAATGAAGGTATCTTCCTCGTAGTCGGTCATCTTGCACGGCTGCTTGTTGTTTGGCTTAAGAGGCGATATTTCGCAACTCTCGTCATCTGCATCTTCCCTCGTCCAACTTCCTTCGCATAAGTATGTGTCCTCGTCTTCATGTCGACAACGACTTACTTCCATTTCAGTCATTGAGTGGTATGCATTTATCTCAGTATTGAAGATAAGGAATTTCGTTTTAATTTTCGGAATCACCTTTCTTCCATTGATTGCGAGTGGTATAGGTACTGTTTCGAAGAGAGTGGCATGTTGGTTTACATAGATTGGTAGCCTTGCGTCTATGACTAGCACGTTGTCTTTAAATATTGCTTGTGTTTTCATAAGTTTATATATTTTTTGAAGCCGCTTCGGAGAATTTCCGCCAGGAAGAAGTTGGTTCCTTTGTAGCTTCCTTTGTATCTCGTCGAGTTCGGTCAACATCTTATTTGGTTCAACCAGGGACGGATGAACTCTTCCTTGGTTGATATCCGTCAAAAGGGCAATCACTGCTGCCTGAATTTCTTCTTTTTCATCAATCCAGTTTCGCACTTGGGTGATCAACATGAAGAATTTTACGGACTCCTTGTATACGAAGAAGTGCTCTTTCATCGTGTTTGATATCTCGTTTTTTTCCATTGTGACCTTTTCAAAGTTTTTATTCACCTCTTCTGTAGTAAGTAGCTTGCATAAGGTTTGCCGTTGCATTGATTATTGATGTCTGGTTATAATCATAATCATT
Organism: Drosophila meridionalis; assembly: GCA_035045145.1. NCBI lineage: Eukaryota > Metazoa > Arthropoda > Insecta > Diptera > Drosophilidae > Drosophila > Drosophila meridionalis. Next base: position 3,042,234 of record JAWNPG010000019.1, on the reverse strand, counting down.
TAGGCGTTTTTCGTTTTTGATGATTGTCTGCATGTTTTTCATTAATCTGTTTGCAGTGCCAATATCGAAGAACAGTATAAACCGTTTGTTTCTATTCGTCGTTTGGGTGATGATTTTATTTTTCTCCTTAATCTTTTTTATTTTCAATTTTACTGTGGTGCTTGCTGTTACACAGGAGTCGTTGAATACACCCAATTTTTCTCAAATGACATCTGTTTTGGTCATAAGCTCATCCGCTTGCTTCAACACTTCAAAATATGATTCCATGTTGTAGTAAACCAGCATCTGCCAGCTTGATGAGACAACTTCCACTTTTCCAAGTTTGTCCATTATCATCGCTGTTTGCTGATCCACATCCTGGATTTTTATCTTGTTTGTGTTTATAGACGATATTAAGTTCGCACTTGCTACTTGCAATATCATTATTAGGCTTAGAATTGTCGTTTTTCCAGTCGCAAACTTTGTTGATCGAGTTTTTCTTTGTTCTTTTAGAGGGTCGGCATGCTTATCCTTATTTTGAGTTGGTAACAAACAGATCTTGGTTATTGATCTTTTGACCTCACATATATTTGTTTTTATAGTTACTACTCGAACTTTATTATCTTGTAGTAGTTTTTGTGATCTTTCCCATAGGCCATATAGCGGGATGCGTGTTTTCTTGCTTCAATAGAACAAGTTGGCCTTCTGTAAGATTTGATTTTTCTTGCCGCCATTTGGTTCGCTGTTGCAGTGATGCTAAGTATTCATCTTTCCATTTTCTCCAGAATTCTGCTCTAATGCGTTGCATATGTCTCCATCTGTCTAAAGACCCTATTTTCCTATGCTCATCGAAGTGCTCTGGAGCTCCAATTAGTGGCCTTCCCACAATAAAATAACCAGGTATCAATATATCGTCTCCATCCGTGTCACTATTTAAGGTAACCAATGGGCGTGAGTTTAACACTGCTTCAATTTGGCATTGCAGTGTTGAGAATTCTTCAAATGTGAAGATGTTATCATCGATGACCCGCTTCAGATGATGTTTTACTGATTTTACTCCAGCTTCCCATAATCCTCCCATGTGGGGGCTTGCCGGCGGGATGAAGTGCCACTTGATGATTTCTTTTTCCAGCACCGGTGCAATACTGCTATTTTCTTTAATAGCGGCGACCAAATCCTTGTCTAGTATTCTAGCGGCACCTACATTTGTGCCGTTATCTGAATACATGTGCTCACTCTTGCCGCGTCTTGCAAAAAATCGGCGTAGAGCTTCTAAGAACTTATCTGATGATAAGTCACTGATAGCTTCCAGATGTATTCCCTATGTGGCCATGCATACAAATAGGCATATGTATCCTTTGTATGATTTTTGACCCCTTCCTTTGGAGCAGCGAATTTGAAAGGGTCCAGCGTAGTCAATTCCAGTGTTTTGAAATGGGTAGTCGCCAGTTACTCGATACCCTGGTAAATTTCCCATCAATTGGCTGGCCATTTCCTGTTTGTACCTAATGCAGGTAACACATTCCCGTAGGTAATTTTTAATGCAATACGTAAGCCAAAAATCCAGAACTCCCGCTGCACAAGGTTTCTCATCAGCTTCAGTCCGCCGTGTAAGGTTTCTTTGTGTGCGTTGTTTACAATCAGCCAAGCAAGATGTGATTTTCCAACTATTTTTGGGTGTTTCACATCATATGGTACCATTGCACTTTGAAGCCGGCCTTCTACACGTAATACTCCATCACCATCCAGAAAGGGGTTGAGCGCTTGTAATTTACTTTTAGCTTCCAGAGATTTCCCAGCCTTGACCAGATTAATTTCGTGTCCAAAATCAAGTTCTTGTTGCAATTTTACAACGACTGTTTTGGCCTTCTTTATTTCTTCGACAGTGAGATACGTCATCTGGTGCTCCTTTCTTCGTAGTTTTGATATAAAGCGTAATACATAAGCAAAAACACTTGTTAGCTTATTCATTGATGAGAATTTCGTTAGCAGTGGGAGCAGGTAGTTTTCCTTTGATGTTATAGTTGTTACTATAACTGATTCTGGCTCTTCAAATTGTGGCCACTGATCTGATTGTTTTGTCAACCACTCAGGCCCATTCCACCATATGTCGCATGCTGCTAAGTGCTTCGGGGCAATTCCTGTTGAAGCTACATCTGCTGGGTTGTCTGCTGATTTAACGTATTTCCATTCGACGTGAGGCAGTTTTTTGCTTATTTCGTCGACTCTAGCTTTGGCGAATTTATCTTTGCTACGCTTGTTCTTAATCCAAGCTAGCGTAATTTGCGAGTCACTCCATGCTTGCGTTTTAATGTGACTTCCAACTATTGCTTGTATATTTGCCAATAGCTTGCATAATAAATGAGCTGCACATAGCTCTAATTTCGGAATTGTCTTCTTGTTTTTTGTTGGGTTCACTTTGCTTTTTGCTGCTAGCAAAGTAACCTTTGCTCCAACTTTGGTATATACCACCGCTGCATATGCTTTTTCTGATGCGTCGCGAAACTCATATAGTTCCGTTACATCAGTGCTTGATTGTCCAGACCAGCGTGGTATATTAATTTTAGCTAACTCTGGCAATGCGCTTGCGTATTCTTGCCAGTAGTTGACCAGACTAGCTTCTAGTTCTGCGTCCCAAGTTAGCGGCAGTTTCCACTGTTTTTGGATGAAGCATTTTCCTTGCAGTGTGACTGGTGTAAGCTGTCCCAGTGGATAAAATATTCTTGCCAATTGGGATAAAATTAGACGTTTTGTAATGCGTACTAATTTTGGGCAATCGACAACAAATGTGGAGATATCCTTATTGGGGTCCCATTTTAGACCGATGGTTTTAACTGACTCATCTTTGTTGATTAATATTTTTCTGTTGAGTCTCCGTCCTTAATTCCAGCGATGATCGTGTCATCATTTGACACCCATTTTCGTAGGTGCATACCAGCCTTTTTCATGATATTTGAAAGTGCTGTTTGAGTGTTACTTCAGTCGTATGTTGAATCGCCATCAGTGATGAGGTCATCCATGTAGAAGTCTTCTTTGATTGTTCTCATTTTTTTGCCAATTCCTGAAGGCAACGAACAGCTAACAATAGTGCAGCTGAAGTCCCGTACGTCACTGTAGTTAACTTGTACTCCTTTATTGGCATTTTTGGGTCGTCTCTCCAGAGGATGTACTGATATTCCTGATCAGCTTTAGCAATCTTAATCTGGCGATACATTTTTTCGATGTCGGCTGTCATCACATACTTCCTGTTCGGCGCAGCAGCTAATAATTGCTCTTAAATAAGCTTCTCTTAAGCCATCTGCTCTTTATCACATTCTCATTCGCTCATAGTGCAGTTAGGCACAAAAAGAAACTGTAACACACATACATATGTAAATTTATGCTGCTCGGTCTCTTGCTTATCATTTTGTATTCTACTCTTTAAGTTCGAAATTCACCTTCAAGCGAGCAACACCTACCTATCTCTATTGTAATTGTATTAACTTTGCCTATACGATCATCGCGGACTAGGCATTAAATTAATAAATAATAAGCTAAATTAAATCGTGGTTTTATTATTTGCCTTCGCAAATGATTGGAGCCAGAGTTGCCGAAAAAGCTCGGCAGCTTCCAACATTTTGGTGACCCCGACGTGATTTATACACTCCGTGGTGTTTCGTTTAGTGTATCAAGTTAGTACTCAACTTCGTCAAAGTACAACGGTGTGAATCATTAACATTTAATTAATAACACATCGCGGTGTACGACGAAACAGTGTAAAACATTAACATTTGTGCAAAATAGTGCATTCAAATTAGCAATAAACTTCGTCGTACACGACAGTGCAAAGCGTTAAAATTTGTGCAAAATAGTGCATTCAAATTAATAACAAATCTCGTCGTGTAAAACATTAACATTTATGCTCAAGTTATATATTAATTTGTGTGTATAATAGTGCATGGCATTGTGCGTATATTATCTTGAGTTTTTTCTTATTCCTCTTTAATCGTCTGTTTCGTTCGTCGTGTTTAGCGCCTGCTGTGCATCGTCTGCATATAGGGCCCGCTAAGCCGAAAAAGCTGTGTCAATCATAGAAGACACACATACAGACATATATAAAAGCTCAGATAAGCTTGCGGTCGCGCTTGCGTTGTGCTTATCTTTATCATCTTCTTGTTCGTCGGTTGTTCGTCGCGGTTTTTGGCGCTTTTTTGTGCAGCGTTTGCATAGAAGGCCCGCTAATCCGAAAATAGCTGTGTCGATCACACACATACAAACACACGCATTTACAGTGAAAGAGTGAACCTGCATATTAGATCAGCTAAACTCGAAGTGCATTAGAGAGTATATTAGCTTGTGCATTCATTTTGTAACCAAATGTGTTTTTTTCGCGAGTAAACAAACTTAAATGAATAACTCAGAGTCGAATGTTGATCAAGTGCCTGAATCTCAGGTTACTTTCTTAAAACTCAAAACAAACGCGCTTTTCGATAGACTTGAAAGGTTATATGCCGATACGGACATTGACAAATTAAGTCACATGGACTCGTGTGATTTACGTGTGCTTTTGGATTCGCTAACCAAGTTAGAGTCAAACTTTGATTCAGTCCATACTAGCCTAGAAGAATCTAACTTTGAGTCTATATCTAGTGATTTGCCTGCGCGGTTTGAATCAACCTTGTTAAAGTATAAAGCCTTGCTTCAACGTGAACTAGGAAATCGGTCGGATCAACAACTTTCGTCAATGCTTAATACAAGTGGTTCAAATGCTCATCGAACACTCTTCATGGCTAATCGATCGCGTTTGCCGCAGCTGGAGCTGCCAAAATTTAGTGGAGTCTACACTGAGTGGGAAAACTTCTATTCTATGTTTAAGACGATAATAGATGCTGATCCGGATCTCAGTCCTATTGAGAAGTTCCAGCATCTTCGATCCTGCTTAAGTGGTTCTGCGTTGGATACCATCAGCTCATTGGAAATCAACAAAGCCAACTATCTCGTCGCTCTGGATATTCTTCAACGTCGATTTGATAATAAGCGTTTTATTGTACAGGCACACATCAGAGCAATCTTCCGGCTTGAGAAAGTTGATGCATCTGTGGGCAGGCTAAGGCAGTTGGTGGATAAAGTTACGTCTCACATTCGGGCTATGGATTCTTTAGCATCGCGGGAAGAAGTTGCTGACTGTGTCATCGTGCGAACAGTGTTGCAAAGGCTGGACAAGGCTACTCAGGCTAAATGGGAGGAAGGCTCATCTACTAATGAGTTGCCATCTTGGTCGAGATTGTCAGAATTCTTGCAAGGACGGTGTCGAGTCCTTGAAAATGTGGATCAAGTCTTGCAGGATGGTCAGGTTGGCAAGTCAGGAAAGATCGTGAGTACTCCTTTAAGAAAGGCATTTGTTGCTTCGAAGATTCCTATTCGTTGTGTCTTTTGTGACGATCCAAGTCACGCGCTATTCCAATGTAAGCGTTTTGAGCAATTGTCCCCAAGGAGGCCAAGAGGCTCGCCCTTTGCTTCAATTGCCTAAGAAAAGGACATCAGCTGAAGGATTGCAAATCTGGTTCCTGCCGTACCTGCCAATTGAAACACCATACTTTATTGCATTACAATCAGTCTTCAACAGTTACATCGAACGTAGTCCCTCAACTTAAACAACAAGCAAATGCAATACATCCCACTGCCATGGTTGCAATGTCACCTTCTCTGCCTCAAGTCCACATATCTCCTAATTCGTCTGATGTGGTGCTTCTAGCCACTGCTATAATCCTTGTCAAGAACCGAGCTGGCACATTCGTTCCGTGTCGTGCGCTCTTGGACTCAGGATCTCAACTTCACTTCGTCACCAGTCGGTTTGCAAATCAGCTTCAGCTTCGAAAATGTAAATCATTGACTGCAGTGTCTGGCATTGGAGATGCCAGCGTCTCAACTGAAGGATATTCAGTCAATCTCGTTCTGAAATCGCGGATTTCTGATTATTCTGCCTCCATCACTGCCATCGTCGCCCAGACTATTACTGACAACCAGCCTGGCATCTCAATTTCTACTAACACTTGGAATATACCCTCAAACTTACAGCTAGCTGATCCCTTGTTCCATAAGTCACAACGGATTGATCTTCTCATCGGAGCTGGTCTCTTCTTCGAGCTGATGTGTGTTGGGCAAATTCAGTTGGTACCTGGATCACCAGTTGTGCAGAAAACGCAGCTCGGCTGGATCATTTCAGGTGGCGGGCAACATGCCCCCAAACTCTGTTCGTTTATTGCAACCTAAAGAAATTCGGATCACGCCAATCACAGCACTCGGCTTGATGAGTTGGTGCGTCAGTTTTGGGAAGTGGAACACGTTTTCGAGCCTATTGCCAAGGTAACCACAGAAGAACTTAATTGTGAGCAGCATTTCATTACAAACTATCGTCGATTACCTTCTGGGGAATATTCAGTCTGTTTGCCAAAAAAGCAAGGCGTTGAATCTTTGGGCGATTCCTATTTGCAGGCCAAGCGTCGATTGTTGAATTTAGAGCGTAAGTTCGCTCGAAATCAAACTTTAAAGGAGAAATACTCAGCATTTATGAAGGAGTATATTGATCTCAATCATATGTCATTGGTTCCCAGCGAAGAGATCAATGAATGCAAATATTTCTTACCTCATCATTGCGTATACAAAGAAGAGAGTTCGACAACAAAGCTGAGAGTTGTCTTCGATGGCTCGGCAGCTACCACATCTGGTTTCTCATTAAACGATTTGCTTATGTCAGGACCGACTATTCAAGCTACCTTGTTTCACACACTCGTTCGTTTTCGTACATTTTCGATTGCACTTACTGGTGATATTGGTAAAATGTATAGGTGTGTGAAGGTCGTGGAGCCGGATTCTATGCTCCAGTGCATTTTATGGCGAAACTCATCAGACGATGCTATCGAAGTCTTCAGATTGAATACCGTCACTTATGGGACCAAACCCGCTTCATTTTTGGCTATTCGTGCAATGCATCAACTGGCAATGGATGAGTCGTCGGTATACTCATTAGGATCTAGAACGGTCTTGCGAGATTTTTACGTTGATGACCTGATCTCAGGAGGCAATTCAGTTGAAGAATTTCGCGACATAATGCAACAAACCACAGGTCTTCTTGCTCGAGGAAACTTTAAGTTGAGAAAATGGTGTTCCAATTCAAGAGACGTACTTCACGGAGTTCCAGAAACTGAACAGGAAAGTTTTCTCAAACTCGATGACGGCAGCGACGTAACAAAGGAACCTGGATTGTCAGCGGACGATCTTCGTCAAGGATCACACATATTGTGTCGTCTTGTTCAAAGAACTCAGCTGCACCTAGAATACTCTGCACTACGAAATGGAAAGAATGTTCATTCGTCAAGCGCCATTTTTTCGCTCTCTCCGTTTATGGATGACTTTGGTCTACTTCGAGTTGGTGGCCGCTTGCGGCACTCGACTCTCGGCTTCGATGCGCGCCACCCAATTATCTTGCCCAAAGAACATCCCTTGACCTTCTCTATAGTATCTCATCTTCATCTAGCGCATCATCATGCAGGACCGAAGGCCTTGCTTGGAGTAATTCGACTCCAGTTTTGGCCCATAGGCGGCATGAAAACTGTCTCCCGAGCATTGCGAAAATGTGTTATATGCTGTAGATCCCGGCCTCGTCTAGTGGAGCATATAATGGCGGACTTGCCTAAGGATCGTATACAGTTTTCACCGGCATTTACTGTCACTGAAATCGACTACTGTGGACCATTTTACTAGAAACCCGATGGACGAAACCGAACTTCAATAAAATGCTACATCTGCGTATTCGTTTGCTTCGCAACTAAGGCTGTATGGTTGGAGCTCGCAAAGGATCTGTCGACCGCAGCGTTCTTGGGCGCCCTCAAGCGTTTCATCAGTACGCGCGGCATTCCAAGATGCATTTGGTCTGACAACGTTACTAACTTTGTGGGTGCACGGAACGAGCGGATCTGAAACGTTTATTGTTGAGCCAGGAACATCGCACTGAAGTTCAGAACTACTGCATCAACAACAGTTTTGATTGGAAGTTCATACCTCCTCGCTCGCCACATTTCGGTGGCCTATGGGAAGCAGCAGTGAAGACCGCAAAGAGTCATCTATACCGCCCTATGGGATCATCACTTCTCGGCTTCGATGAACTTCGCACCTTGGTATGCCAAATTCAGGCTATAATCAATTCTCGTCCTCTTGTTCCACTTTCAGAAAATCCCGATGATCTTGGAGTTCTCATTCCAGGACATTTTTTGATTGGTCGACCACTCATCGATTTTCCCGAGCCAGACGTAACTGGCCTCGACCACAATCGTCTCGGTCAATGGCAACGCATTGCTTACATACAGCAATTGTTCTGGAAGCGCTGGAGTGAGGAGTACCTTACTATTCTTCAACAGCGTGGAAAATGGGTCACCTCGCAGCCTCCGATCAAGATCAATGATGTCGTATGTGTGAAGGATGAAAACTTGCCGCCGTTGAAATGGCCATTAGCTCGAGTCGTTGAGACCATCGCTGGAGCTGATGGTGCTGTGAGAGTCGCTGTTCTGCGCACACCCACTGGAACTACACGTCGAGCTGTCAATAAGCTGTGCGTCCTTCCGGTTGATGATCCTGTTAAAAGACTTGGTCTTTCAACGGGGGGGAGGATGTTCGGCGCAGCAGCTAATAATTGCTCTTAAATAAGCTTCTCTTAAGCCATCTGCTCTTTATCACATTCTCATTCGCTCATAGTGCAGTTAGGCACAAAAAGAAACTGTAACACACATACATATGTAAATTTATGCTGCTTGGTCTCTTGCTTATCATTTTGTATTCTATTCTTTAAGTTCGAAATTCACCTTCAAGCGAGCAACACCTACCTATCTCTATTGTAATTGTATTAACTTTGCCTATACGATCATCGCGGACTAGGCATTAAATTAATAAATAATAAGCTAAATTAAATCGTGGTTTTATTATTTGCCTTCGTAAATGATTGGAGCCAGAGTTGCCGAAAAAGCTCGGCAGCTTCCAACACTTCCATTGTCGCCACTTGACCAAAATATCGAAAATACCTTTTTGTATTTTGGGGCCGACTAGCATCACATCATTTAGACTTAATCCAATGGAAGTTTTCGCTGACGCACCGAACACTACTCTTAATTTAGTAGTAAGGCTGTTTGGTCTCACTATTGCCTGATGTGGCATGTAGTATTTGCCTTGGCCGATAGTGTTCACTTGTTCCATGTGACCTAGTTTCGCGTATTTATGCTTCTTGAATTTATTTTCCATTTGTAGTAGACGTGCCATAGCCTGTTTTCGAGAGTTTCCCAACTCGAAGTCCCTTTTAAATGGTATGGAGACTACTAACCGGCCTTCTTTATCTTTTGTGGTTGTTTCCTGGAACGTCTTCTCACAAACGTTGCCATCTTCTAAATCGCTTGAGTTGCTTTCCAGCTCCCAGAATCGTTCGAGGTCGTCTAGGCACATCGTTGTTGCTGCGCTGATCACCTTGTTGTTTGATGATCTAGCTATGTTGCCGGAAACAATCCATCCAAGCTCAGTTTTTTGTCAAAATGTTTCGTTGATTTTCTTAACTTTTCCCAACATTATTAGGGGAAGTAAATCAACACCAATGATGACATCAATTCTGCTTGGCTCGTTGAAATATGGGTCTGCTAGCTCGCAGCCCATCCAATCTTTATTGACATCCATGTCAATTTTCTTGCTCAGTAGAGCATTCTATAGTTTTGGCATGACAAGAGCCTGCGTTGTGGTGATGAATTTACTTGACATTCTTGGTTTGATTGTCAAGTAAACACTATTCTTCAGGATTTCAACATTTTGTGAAATTCCTTGAACTTCCACGTTCCACTTGATTCGGTGAAGTTTTAACTGTTGTGCATTTTCTTCCGAAATTAACGTTTTTTGGGAGCCTCCATCGATGGGAGCCCTTAGTTGCTCATATTTTCCGGATTTATTTTTAATCCGAATGAGCGCAGTTGCCAGCAACGTATCTTGTCCTTTGTTTTCTTTAAGACAATTGCTGCTGAAGGTTTCCTTTTTATTTGCATTCTCGTGAAGCAAATTGTTATGTAGTTTGCCGCATTTGATGCATGTCCAATTCTTATTGCAATCTTTAGTGCAATGGGTGCCTAGACATTTAGAGCATAGAGCGTTTTTAGTTACAAATTCCTTGCGCTTTGCAACTAGCTCGGCTTTAAATTTTTGGCACCTGGATATTTCGTGGCCATCCAGTTTGCAAAAGCGGCATCTTTTGTAGCTCGTTCTTTTTGCTTCCATAGGCTTCTGGATGGCTCTTTTTTGCACTGAGTCTACTGTACTGTGTAGTTGATCAATAAACTCGAGCACATTCTTCAAGGACTGGATTTCTCTGGCTTTCTTTACGTGTTGCTCGTAAAGTTGTAGCACTTCCGTCGAGAATCTTCTCAGCAAAATCTGAGCGATTACTATATCCTTATCGTTACCAATTTGGCCTTCTTGTTTAACGATGTGGATGCACTCATTTGCTGTGTCCAAGAAATTTCGGATCCTGCCTTTATCATCGTTCTTCAGCAGGTCCATGTCCACTAGTTGGTTAACGGCGTTTGCGAATATTTTGCGCTTATTTTCGTAGCGCTTGCATATAAGTTCCCACGTCGAATTGTAGCTAGCGGATGATCCACTTAATAAGTGGCTTACTACCATTTGAGCTTCTCCATTCAAACACGATTTGAGGTAGTTCAGCTTCCTTGTGTCGCTGATATCTTTCCTTTTGTGAATTGTATCGGAGAATAAATTGAAGAACGCTGACCAGTCTTTGGGATTTACGTCAAAATGAGGAAGATCCGATTTCGGTAGATCTGGGACGGCTTCATTTTTATTGTTGAACTCGCCTATTTTTCTGTTAAGCTTATTTAACAGTTTATCGACGTTAAATTCCAATTCCTCAATTTCGTCGCTGTCGTAGGCAGATTTTCCATATCATGCCTCTAAATCCGCGAACGCTGACTGGACTTTTTTCCACCAGAAAGATAATGTCTCCTTGAAGACAATAGTTTCTTCCTGATCGCTGCGCTCTAGGTTGGCATGCACATTTTCCATGTGCTCCCTTACTTTTAGAGCATTTCTCTCCACATCGTCTACCAATTCATCCATTGGGCTTGCACTTCTTTGAGAAATTGGACTTTCTTGTCTTTCCCTGGATGCTTCCAATCGCAATTGCGCATGCTCGCTCGTTGATGGCTTATCGGTGTCCATAGGTTGGTCGGCAACTTTGACCTTCATCAGATCCTGATTTTTCCATGGTGACATCATATACTTTGTCCATAAAACATGGATGCTTGATAACACCGATTTTAACCAGCGCTAGGTGGTTGGCAGAAAATTCGTCTGCCAAGGTTTCCAAGGCTGCTCGCTCATTGTTATTAGCTATGGCCTGCAAAATGCTCTCATAAATCTTATCTTGCTTCTTGAGCAATTCCAAAGATTTTGCGGACAGCATATTGTTGTTGTTGTTGTTGTGTATTTGTTGTTTTTGTATGGTTGATCTTTAGCTTAACCCGTTGGAGGTTTTTTATTTTAATCGCCTGGTTGATCTTGCTGTGCCTCTACTCACAGCGTGGATTGGTTAGCCAAAGAACACAACTTTTTTATACAATTTGGCACTTTTTAATACACTTTTCACAACGTTTGGTAGTCTGTGGTACGGATCGAAGGACCATGAATAAATACACTGACTATGTTGGGGTTTAGTCAAATACTAGCGTTTATTTTTCTGAGGCTGCGTTTATATACGCAGACTCATGCATAATTTCAACTCTTAAATCTAATGTATATATTGCTGAGTGTGTAAAGCTCAGCATTGGTCTATTGCATTCTAATACTATCGCTGAGGTTGTAAAGTTCAGCGTTCGTCTACATAATCTTATTCTATCGCTGAGCTCGCTCAGCGATGATCTCTCATATATTCTAAATATATTGCGACAGGGTCAATGGTCGTAGTTCATCTGTTCATTTTTAGAGTCCACCCATGTGGCTCTTATCGCACTGCATGTTAGCCGTTGAGTGCGTAGAAAGCATGTTCACATAATTATTGATATTTCATGTTCATGCCTGAACAGCATTGATTTTTCGATGAATCTCTGAGCAAAGAACGCACCAATTTGTAAAACGGCCGAGTGCGGCTTTTTTTTTTTTGTCGCTGGGTGTATAATAAATAATTAATTCACAGAATCACAACAGTTCTGTTGTAAGAATCAAAATTAACATACTTAAAATATGTAATAAAAAAAAATTAAACAATAATGAATAAAAAATTAAATTTAAAATGGAATTTTTAAATTAAATGTGAAACTTATTTGGTGTGACACTTGTGCGGACAGTGACTGTTCATCGGGCCACCGACGCAGTGTAAAAACGATCATATGAACAAATTCGATTTAGCAAGACACATTAAAATAGAGTGTGAATCTTATGGCGAATCGGGCTAAGAAGAGTATAACATTCGTCAAGAACACAACCTAGACATCATGGACGCAAACCAGGCTCAAGCACGGATCATGAGCTTTGTTAGCCAGGCTTTGGCCCAGCAAGAAGACAAGTTCCAGGATCAGCTAAATGCCATGACAACAAAGATATATAGATTAAGCTTTGATGCACAACAAATAGAAAGTTTTCAAAGAATATCAGTTCAGCCGGAAATTCAATGCACTGTCTCTGTTAATATTATAAAATCTGTCCATGAATTTAGTGGGGGATCCGACGACTACGTTGCATGGAGAGGGTCAGTCTTCGATGCTTACGAACTATTTAGGCCCTTTAATGGCAATTGCGCGCATTACCAAGCAGTCGTTATAATCAGAAACAAAATTGGAGGGGCAGCAAGGGCAATCTTAGTGTCTCACAACACAGTGTTAAATTTTGACGCGATAATTGCCAGACTAGATTGCTCTTATGCAGACAAAACGTTGCTGCGTCTCTTAAGACAAGGACTAGAGATGGTAAGGCAAGGTAATTTAAGCCTCGCTTAGCATTATGACGAGGTAGAAAAGAAATTAACTCTTGTCACTAATAAAATTGTTATGTCACATGAGCCAGAGCAAGCCACAGTGCTCAACGAAGAAGTGAGGGCAGATGCGCGTCACGCATTCATATCAGGATTGAGGAAACCACTTAGAACTGTGGGTTTCCCAGCACAGCCGAAAAATTTGCCATCGGCATTAGCGCTTGCCACAAAAGCCAAATTAAGCAAGGAGCGGAGTATGATGTCGGTCACATATACCAAGGCTATAGCCGACAGAGAACAGACGAGAGAGGGAAATAAATACAACCCAAAACAAATCAAGCTTCAGGAAAATAACCACAACACAGCCCAACAGCTACCAAGAGAAGAGTAGAAGAGAAGAGACGGGCCAGGGGCCTGAACCAATGGATGTCGACTAGATTTAGGCAAAAAACCAATTATCGGAAAGCCCAAGCAGAGCAGGCGTTGATGACATAGAAGTACCAGCTAGGGTAAAAGAAGAGTTCAACGATATGATTTTGAAGAGGATTAAGGGATTTTCAACCTGTAACGAGGCATTACCCTTCAATACCTCTCTCATTGCCACTATTCGAACCATAGATAATGAGCCGGTATATTCCAAATTATACCCACACCCCATTGGACTTTCTGATTTCGTAAACCCAGAAATCAAACAATTACTGAACGATGGCATTATCAGGCCATCTAGTTCCCCATACAACAGCCCTTCCTGGGTCGTAGACAAAAAAGGATTAGACTCAAATGGCGACAAAAAAAAAAGGGTTTGGTAATAGACTTCAGGAAGCTCAATGAGCGCACAATTGCCGATCGATACCCAATGCCAAGCATTCTTATGATTTTAGCAAACTTAGGAAAGGCAAAATTATTCAAATAAAATATTAAAATCGGGTTATCATCAAATTTATTTAGCCTGATCGTGAAAAACCTCATTCCCAGTCGATGGCGGCAAATACGAGCTCTGCCGATTGGCTTTCAGACTCAAAAATGCGAGAAGCATTTTTCAAAGGGCAATAGAGAACACATCAGAAAGCTTTGTAACGTGTACGTCGATGACGTCATAATCTTTTCAGAAAACGAAAGCGATCATGTTCGACACATTGACACAGTGCTACAATGCTTATGCAATGCAAACATGCGTGTCGCACGTCAAGAAATGACAAAATTTTTGAAAGAAAGCGTAGAATTTGTAGGCTTTATAGTAAAAAAGATGGAGCTATAACAGACCCCGAAAAAGTGAAGGCCATACAGCAATTCCCTGATCCAGAAAACTTATCCTGCTTGCGATTATTATTCGGCTTGGCCAGCTATTATAGAGCATTCATCAAAGATTTTGCATCTATAGCAAGGCCGTTAAAAAACATACTCAAGGGAGAAAATGGCTCTATAAGCAAGCACAAATCTAAACAGGTCCGAGTTAAGTTAAATGAGACTCAAAGCAACGCCTTCGAAAGTCTGAGGAACAAGACGTCATCCTGATGTACCCTGATTTCAAGCAACCCTTTGATCTGACCACTGATGCCTCTATGAGTGGCATTGGCGCTGTTCTGTCGCAAGAAGGCAGACCCATTACTATGAGATCCAGAACACTAAAGGATAGCGAAATCCTTTAGTGTTTTGGAAATCATGGTAATTACGCTACCAACGAAAGGGAGTTACTAGCTATTGTCTGGGCCTTAGGGAAGCTATAGCACTATCTATATGGAACTAGATAAATTAACATATTCACTGACCATCAACCCCTCACCTTCGCTGTCTCCGACAGAAACACAAATGCAAAAATCAAAAGATGAAAACGCCAGAAGTTTCAACAATTCACAGCGAAATCTTACTAAGCTACACGGTAGAGATAACTGACAAGGCACTGAATTGCTACAAAAACCAAATCGTCTTAGAAGAGGCACATTTCCAGCTACAAAGAAAATTTATAATCTTCGGCAACAAAATTCGCCACATCATTAAGTTCGTAAATAGACATTCGCTTTTAGAAACATTAAGACCAATCATCATTCCATATGCAGTTAACGCAATTCATTGCGACCTTCCCACATTAGCTAGTTTGCACCATGAACTTATTTCAAAATTCCCATCCACAAAATTTTGGCATTGTAAAAACTATGTGTCTGATATCACTGATAAAAACGAAGAAATCGAAATTATCACGTCAGAACACAACCGCGCGCACAGAGCCGCACAGGAAAATGTATAAGAAATCCTTCGTGACTACTACTTCCAAAAAAAGGTACAGCTTAGCAAAAGAAGCTGTAATTAATTGCAAAATATGTACAAAATAAAAGTATGACAGGCATCCACCAAAACAACAAGTGTGAGCTTCACCGATTCCGTCTTATGCTGGTGAAATACACATACATATAGACATTTTCTCCACTGACAAAAAACTCTTCCTCACTTGCATAGACAAGTTTTTTAAATTCGCTGTAGTCCAACCCATCCCGTCACGGACAATAGTAGACTTAACAAGTAAGAAAACTCTAGTCGGAGATGCCCGACTAGGAGATCCCCTGAGCCCCGTCCGATTTGCATTGTTTAATACGCTATATAGAATGTATGTAAATCAAAAATAAATAAATAATTCGGCCTGCATCTATTTACTACATATGTAAAGTTAGAGCAAATCATCTCAACTAGCACAACCACATCATGTTTATAAGTTTAAAAAAAAAATTAAAAAAGTTACGCTCTTGTCCCTGCACTGAGTTTCGAACTCGGGACTTTTCGGTTACGTGCTTTGCGTCTACCCACTACGCCACACCAGTATTGCGTTGCTTGTTGGCAAAACGCAAAGTAGTACTACAAGGGCGATATGTGCCAAATACAAAACTAAAGAAGCTAAAGAAGCAGATCAATCGCTATTGTAATTCTTAGAATATGCTGAAATGTGCGCATATGAACGTATAAGTATGTGTACATACAAAAACAGTGGTCTGTTTCAATGTATGCGTGTAGAGGGTGATATATGACGAATACAAATACAATTCAAGCACAGATTTGGTTGAAAAATATGACAGAATTGAATTTATTTGTGCACATGCATAAGCAGACGCGCTTGCTCGTTTCAATTAATTAGTTAGTTTAATTAGTTTTTAATTAGTAAAAAGAGCCGGTATCCAAAAAATAAAAAAATAGAAATTGCATAAAATTCACATTAATCTAAATGAAAAATTTGAGGGGTCTAGCTCTAAAGGTGTGGGAGATATAACTTTATAACCTGATTTCGATAAGGTTTAAAATCGATAACAAAACTACAAAAATAGATCTCGTTTTTTGGTAACAAACTTGACCTGCGCGTGCTATCCACGGACCCAACAAAAAAATTCAAGTCTCTAGCTTGTCTAGATGCTTCAATCGACGCGTTCAAACATACGGACGGACGGACGGACAGACAGACAGACGGACAGGGCTAAATCGACTCAGCTCGTCGCCCTGATCAAGAATATATATACTTTATAGGGTGTGGCACGCCTCTTTCTGCCTGTTACATACATTTAACCAAACCATTATACCCTGATTTCCCATTTTCAATGGGCTCAGGGTATAAAAATGCCTATTATTCAGATTGTTAATTTGTTCCCGAAAACAAAAACTATTTACTGCGACAATGAAGCAGCATTCAACTCGGAAACAATAACATCATTACTTAACAAGTAAGAGTGCTCTAGTCGAGACTGCTCGACTAGGAGATACCCTGAGCCCAGTGAAGAATATCAAATCAAAACAACATATACACACAGACACACATATGCACGCTCGCATAGGCGCGCACTCTGCCAACTACGCAGTTGGCGCAACGACTGCGCTTCGGCTGCAATGTGGGCATAACTATGGGAACTTAATTGTTTAATAACTTTTGTTAGCCATGGACTAACTGCATTAAACTTTCACGACTTATTCATGGCATTCATATGCGTGCATTTACCAAAGCATAGGTCTCTAGTATTTGATTTTGCGAATGGGGAGTGGCATCCAAAATCTAAAGATTACATAATCTTCGTATTCATTACACGCAATATCACAGCAAATTTGAAGTCTCTAGCTCAAATGATGTACAAACTATGCCTTAAAAACGTATTTTCGATAAGCATTAAAATTGATAACATCACAACAAAAATAGTTATCGTTCATACGAAGCAAACTTGACCTGCGCGTGCTATACACGGACCCAACAAAAAAAAAATCACTCTAGCTTGCCTAGATGCTTCAATTCAAACATACGGACAGACGGACTGACGGACAGACGGACGGACAGACAGACGGACGGGGCTAAATCGACTCAGCTCGTCGCCCTGATCAAGAATATATATACTTTGTGGGGTCTGACACGCCTCCTTCTGCCTGTTACATACATTTAACAAAACCATTATAACCTGATTTCGCATTTTCAATGGGCTCAGGGTATAAAAATAGCTACAATATAGATATTTTTAACGCACCACCATTGCATAGTGTTTCCAATGGCCAAGTAGAAAGGTTCCATAGCACACTAGCAGACATAGCCAGGAGCTTTAAACTGGATAAAAAAGCTAGTGATACGGATGAGCTAATATTAAGAGCAACAGTACAATACAACAAATCAATCCATTCAGTTACCAACCAAAGACCAATTGATATCATACATGCCTCGACAGTTGAATTCAGACAAAGTATTAAAGGGAGAATAGAACAAGCACAGCAAGCTGTACTCCAAAAATGCAACACGGACAGACAGAACAGAGTTTTCGAGGTGGGCGAAAAAGTATTCGTTAAGAATAACAGAAGATTAGGCAATAAGCTAACACCGCTTTGCACAGAGGAAAGAATCCAAGCAGACCTGGGAACGTCTGTTCTTATTAAAGGGAGGGTGATCCATAAAGACAACCTGAAATAACACCCAAGAAGTTTACTTAAACAAAGATCAGATTACTAATCACGTAATAACCCTATCTGTTCTCTACAGGATACAACTAGCAATTATTATTATTATGTTATTAAGGGGAACGGCACAGAGTCGGATTTTCGACTATTCGCACTCAAACTACATTCCAATCATAGATGGAAAGGTATTGGTGTGGGAGTATAGAGGTTATTTAAGGCATTCTAGCCACTTAACGGAATTCAATGTAGTAGTAGATTAAACCGTTAAGTTGACAAAACATGTCCCCCATTTGCATATGCGAAAGCTGTCAGACGCAGTTACAGACCACACTAGACGTTTATTGTCCGTTGTTGAGATACATCATAGAATAGCCAGAAGCCTAGACAAGCAATTTATTATAAACTCAGAGACGCAAAAACACATCAATAAGCTAACTGACACAATAAACAGGGTAATAAAAGCTAAAAAGAACGACTTAGTAAACACACCACACTTGTTGAAACACTATTATCAAGAAGCAGAATACTAATTAATCAGATATCAAACTTGATTCTTACACTTACCCTCCAAAAGCCGGCATAATAAAACCAACCATTCTGGAACACAATGATTTGAAAACTCTTTTAAATGAACACCCAATAGTTAGTCTTACAGAAGCGTCTACAATTAAGGTCCGACACTCCGAAAACATGGTCCACATATTAATAACTTATCCTAGAGTAAAATTTATCTGCAAGATATCAACACGCCGCGCTACAACTACAAAATGACATCGTGGCCGAATGCAACAACGACATTCTAGCAGTCAACGTGTGCGAAGCAACGACGTACGCCTCCGTTTGTGAGTTGACAACACAGGACTTCTGCGCACGAGCACTACACGCTGGTAGTGTCGCTCTTGCCAAACACAGCCAAGCCACCTTCAACCTGTCACATTAGTAGATGACGGCGTGATTATTATTAACGAAAGCACAGCAAAAATTACCACCGACGATAACCCGGAGGTCAACACGAATGGGACACACCTCATAATGTTCCAGTTCTCGGCAATCATCAATGATACGAAATACATGAACGAGCGTGAGATCTTAAAAAAGATACCAGGCATTGCGGGGTCACCGTTACCTAACATCATCTGGCATGACCCAGCACTGAGCATACCCCAACTCCACAGGATAAGCAACCACAATCTACAAGTCATCCAGAACTTCAGAAGCGAGTTGGCATCCGCCGGGTCTTCCAAGAACCAGACCATGATCGGCGTTTCCCTCAGTCTCGCTTTCAGTGGCTTTATCATCATTTGGCTGGGAGTAAGAAGATGGCAAACTTCAAGGAAGGTGCAAGGAATCATCAATGGCTACAAGGTGTCCGGGGACGGTCAGAAGCTTGAGGGGGGAGTAGTTAAAAAATAAAAATTGTCTCTAAGTATTGAATAAGTATATCATCCAAACGCTGCCAAATGCTACAGACTTCTTCCGCTAATGCATAAGTTCAGTGATCCAACCGCGACGGTGGGCAACGGTAATCCGATATTTGACTATGTGCAAGTGTCCGTTTACCGTTTATGCAGAATCGGCTTGCCGACTGTGTTTGTAGCTTTGTAGCTTAGCAGTAACCTTTAGCATATGCCATGGTTCATAATTTAGTTCTGTAACGGACATTGGAGAATAAAGTCTAACAGTGCTCCGGCACTCGATACAAATCTTGCCGTAGTTCATTGCACTCTTGAGCCACGTGGCCAATCGTGAAGAGAACCCTAGTAGGCTCTCCATCGTAATTGTCATATATTCTAATCAACAATAATTGCGGAGTCCATAAATCCCAAGACGAAGAACAATATTGCGGAGTCCATACATTGCAAAACGAACAACTTTTTTTATATAGATATATTTGGTATGTTAAAGCACTCTGGGTGGTTTAGCTGGTGGCGTGACTGATAAGGTAACTCCTCCCCCTGGATTGAAGTGAGGGCCATAGGGGAGGTATGGCCTGAACGAAATCCGTCGTAGTAGAAGGTGAATCCAAAACTCACACCTTTCTGCTTATGCAAATTAGGTATGCTATTGTTATTGGGTCCGTGGATAGCACGCGCATGTCAAGTTTGTTACCAAAAAACGATATATATTTATGTTGTTTTGTTATCGATTTTAAACCTTATCGAAAACAGGTTATAAAATTATATCTCCCACACCATTAGAGATAGACCCCTCAAATTTTGTATATAGATTCATGTGAATTTTATGGAATTAATATTTTTTATTTTTTTGATACTGGCTCTTTTTACTAATTAAGCAAGGAGCGGAGTATGATGTCGGTCACATATACCAAGGCTATAGCCGACAGAGAACAGACGAGAGAGGGAAATAAATACAACCCAAAACAAAACAAGCTTCAGGAAAATAACCACAACACAGCCCAACAGCTACCAAGAGAAGAGTAGAAGAGAAGAGACGGGCCAGGGGCCTGAACCAATGGATGTCGACTAGATTTAGGCAAAAAACCAATTATCGGAAAGCCCAAGCAGAGCAGGCGTTGATGACATAGAAGTACCAGCTAGGGTAAAAGAAGAGTTCAACGATATGATTTTGAAGAGGATTAAGGGATTTTCAACCTGTAACGAGGCATTACCCTTCAATACCTCTCTCATTGCCACTATTCGAACCATAGATAATGAGCCGGTATATTCCAAATTATACCCACACCCCATGGGACTTTCTGATTTCGTAAACCCAGAAATCAAACAATTACTGAACGATGGCATTATCAGGCCATCTAGTTCCCCATACAACAGCCCTTCCTGGGTCGTAGACAAAAAAGGATTAGACTCAAATGGCAACAAAAATAAAGGGTTTGGTAATAGACTTCAGGAAGCTCAATGAGCGCACAATTGCCGATCGATACCCAATGCCAAGCATTCTTATGATTTTAGCAAACTTAGGAAAGGCAAAATTATTCAAATAAAATATTAAAATCGGGTTATCATCGAATTTATTTAGCCTGATCGTGAAAAACCTCATTCCCAGTCGATGGCGGCAAATACGAGCTCTGCCGATTGGCTTTCAGACTCAAAAATGCGAGAAGCATTTTTCAAAGGGCAATAGAGAACACATCAGAAAGCTTTGTAACGTGTACGTCGATGACGTCATAATCTTTTCAGAAAACGAAAACGATCATGTTCGACACATTGACACAGTGCTACAATGCTTATGCAATGCAAACATGCGTGTCGCACGTCAAGAAATGACAAAATTTTTGAAAGAAAGCGTAGAATTTGTAGGCTTTATAGTAAAAAAGATGGAGCTATAACAGACCCCGAAAAAGTGAAGGCCATACAGCAATTCCCTGATCCAGAAAACTTATCCTGCTTGCGATTATTATTCGGCTTGGCCAGCTATTATAGAGCATTCATCAAAGATTTCGCATCTATAGCAAGGCCGTTAAAAAACATACTCAAGGGAGAAAATGGCTTTATAAGCAAGCACAAATCTAAACAGGTCCGAGTTAAGTTAAATGAGACTCAAAGCAACGCCTTCGAAAGTCTGAGGAACAAGACGTCATCCTGATGTACCCTGATTTCAAGCAACCCTTTGATCTGACCACTGATGCCTCTATGAGTGGCATTGGCGCTGTTCTGTCGCAAGAAGGCAGACCCATTACTATGAGATCCAGAACACTAAAGGATAGCGAAATCCTTTAGTGTTCTGGAAATCATGGTAATTACGCTACCAACGAAAGGGAGTTACTAGCTATTGTCTGGGCCTTAGGGAAGCTATAGCACTATCTATATGGAACTAGATAAATTAACATATTCACTGACCATCAACCCCTCACCTTCGCTGTCTCCGACAGAAACACAAATGCAAAAATCAAAAGATGGAAACGCCAGAAGTTTCAACAATTCACAGCGAAATCTTACTAAGCTACACGGTAGAGATAACTGACAAGGCACTGAATTGCTACAAAAACCAAATCGTCTTAGAAGACGCACATTTCCAGCTACAAAGAAAATTTATAATCTTCGGCAACAAAATTCGCCACATCATTAAGTTCGTAAATAGACATTCGCTTTTAGAAACATTAAGACCAATCATCATTCCATATGCAGTTAACGCAATTCATTGCGACCTTCCCACATTAGCTAGTTTGCACCATGAACTTATTTCAAAATTCCCATCCACAAAATTTTGGCATTGTAAAAACTATGTGTCTGATATCACTGATAAAAACGAAGAAATCGAAATTATCACGTCAGAACACAACCGCGCGCACAGAGCCGCACAGGAAAATGTATAAGAAATCCTTCGTGACTACTACTTCCAAAAAAAGGTACAGCTTAGCAAAAGAAGCTGTAATTAATTGCAAAATATGTACAAAATAAAAGTATGACAGGCATCCACCAAAACAACAAGTGTGAGCTTCACCGATTCCGTCTTATGCTGGTGAAATACACATACATATAGACATTTTCTCCACTGACAAAAAACTCTTCCTCACTTGCATAGACAAGTTTTTTAAATTCGCTGTAGTCCAACCCATCCCGTCACGGACAATAGTAGACTTAACAAGTAAGAAAACTCTAGTCGGAGATGCCCGACTAGGAGATCCCCTGAGCCCCGTCCGATTTGCATTGTTTAATACGCTATATAGAATGTATGTAAATCAAAAATAAATAAATAATTCGGCCTGCATCTATTTACTACATATGTAAAGTTAGAGCAAATCATCTCAACTAGCACAACCACATCATGTTTATAAGTTTAAAAAAAAAATTAAAAAAGTTACGCTCCTGTCCCTGCACTGAGTTTCGAACTCGGGACTTTTCGGTTACGTGCTTTGCGTCTACCCACTACGCCACACCAGTATTGCGTTGCTTGTTGGCAAAACGCAAAGTCGTACTACAAGGGCGATATGTGCCAAATACAAAACTAAAGAAGCTAAAGAAGCAGATCAATCGCTATTGTAATTCTTAGAATATGCTGAAATGTGCGCATATGAACGTATAAGTATGTGTACATACAAAAACAGTGGTCTGTTTCAATGTATGCGTGTAGAGGGTGATATATGACGAATACAAATAGAATTCATACACAGATTTGGTTGAAAAATATGCTAGAATTGAATTTATTTGTGCACATGCATAAGCAGACGCGCTTGCTCGTTTTAATTAATTAGTTAGTTTAATTAGTTTTTAATTAGTAAAAAGAGCCGGTATCCAAAAAATAAAAAAATAGAAATTGCATAAAATTCACATTAATCTAAATGAAAAATTTGAGGGGTCTAGCTCTAAAGGTGTGGGAGATATAACTTTATAACCTGATTTCGATAAGGTTTAAAATCGATAACAAAACTACAAAAATAGATCTCGTTTTTTGGTAACAAACTTGACCTGCGCGTGCTATCCACGGACCCAACAAAAAAATTCAAGTCTCTAGCTTGTCTAGATGCTTCAATCGACGCGTTCAAACATACGGACGGACGGACGGACAGACAGACAGACGGACAGGGCTAAATCGATTCAGCTCGTCGCCCTGATCAAGAATATATATACTTTATAGGGTGTGGCACGCCTCTTTCTGCCTGTTACATACATTTAACCAAACCATTATACCCTGATTTCCCATTTTCAATGGGCTCAGGGTATAAAAATGCCTATTATTCAGATTGTTAATTTGTTCCCGAAAACAAAAACTTTTTACTGCGACAATGAAGCAGCATTCAACTCGGAAACAATAACATCATTACTTAACAAGTAAGAGTGCTCTAGTCGAGACTGCTCGACTAGGAGATACCCTGAGCCCAGTGAAGAATATCAAATCAAAACAACATATACACACAGACACACATATGCACGCTCGCATAGGCGCGCACTCTGCCAACTACGCAGTTGGCGCAACGACTGCGCTTCGGCTGCAATGTGGGCATAACTATGGGAACTTAATTGTTTAATAACTTTTGTTAGCCATGGACTAACTGCATCAAACTTTTACGACTTATTCATGGCATTCATATGCGTGCATTTACCAAAGCATAGGTCTTCGTATTCATTACACGCAATATCACAGCAAATTTAAAGTCTCTAGCTCAAATTATGTACAAACTATGCCTTAAAAACGTATTTTCGATAAGCATTAAAATTGATAACATCACAATAAAAATAGTTATCGTTCATACGAAGCAAACTTGACCTGCGCGTGCTATACACGGACCCAACAAAAAAAAAATCACTCTAGCTTGCCTAGATGCTTCAATCGACGCGTTCAAACATACGGACAGACGGACTAACGGACAGACGGACGGACAGACAGACGGACGGGGCTAAATCGACTCAGCTCGTCGCCCTGATCAAGAATATATATACTTTGTGGGGTCTGACACGCCTCCTTCTGCCTGTTACATACATTTAACAAAACCATTATAACCTGATTTCCCATTTTCAATGGGCTCAGGGTATAAAAATAGCTACAATATAGGTATTTTTAACGCACCACCATTGCATAGTGTTTCCAATGGCCAAGTAGAAAGGTTCCATAGCACACTAGCAGACATAGCCAGGAGCTTTAAACTGGATAAAAAAGCTAGTGATACGGATGAGCTAATATTAAGAGCAACAGTACAATACAACAAATCAATCCATTCAGTTACCAACCAAAGACCAATTGATATCATACATGCCTCGACAGTTGAATTCAGACAAAGTATTAAAGGGAGAATAGAACAAGCACAGCAAGCTGTACTCCAAAAATGCAACCACGGACAGACAGAACAGAGTTTTCGAGGTGGGCGAAAAAGTATTCGTTAAGAATAACAGAAGATTAGGCAATAAGCTAACACCGCTTTGCACAGAGGAAAGAATCCAAGCAGACCTGGGAACGTCTGTTCTTATTAAAGGGAGGGTGATCCATAAAGACAACCTGAAATAACACCCAAGAAGTTTACTTAAACAAAGATCAGATTACTAATCACGTAATAACCCTATCTGTTCTCTACAGGATACAACTAGCAATTCTGTTATTATGGGGAACGGCACAGAGTCGGATTTTCGACTATTCGCACTCAAACTACATTCCAATCATAGATGGAAAGGTATTGGTGTGGGAGTATAGAGGTTATTTAAGGCATTCTAGCCACTTAACGGAATTCAATGTAGTAGTAGATTAAACCGTTAAGTTGACAAAACATGTCCCCCATTCGCATATGCGAAAGCTGTCAGACGCAGTTACCGACCACACTAGACGTTTATTGTCCGTTGTTGAGATACATCATAGAATAGCCAGAAGCCTAGACAAGCAATTTATTATAAACTCAGAGACGCAAAAACACATCAATAAGCTAACTGACACAATAAACAGGGTAATAAAAGCTAAAAAGAACGACTTAGTTGACACACCACACTTGTTGAAACACTATTATCAAGAAGCAGAATACTAATTAATCAGATATCAAACTTGATTCTTACACTTACCCTCCAAAAGCCGGCATAATAAAACCAACCATTCTGGAACACAATGATTTGAAAACTCTTTTAAATGAACACCCAATAGTTAGTCTTACAGAAGCGTCTACAATTAAGGTCCGACACTCCGAAAACATGGTCCACATATTAATAACTTATCCTAGAGTAAAATTTATCTGCAAGATATCAACACGCCGCGCTACAACTACAAAATGACATCGTGGCCGAATGCAACAACGACATTCTAGCAGTCAACGTGTGCGAGGCAACGACGTACGCCTCCGTTTGTGAGTTGACAACACAGGACTTCTGCGCACGAGCACTACACGCTGGTAGTGTCGCTCTTGCCAAACACAGCCAAGCCACCTTCAACCTGTCACATTAGTAGATGACGGCGTGATTATTATTAACGAAAGCACAGCAAAAATGACCACCGACGATAACCCGGAGGTCAACACGAATGGGACACACCTCATAATGTTCCAGTTCTCGGCAATCATCAATGATACGAAATACATGAACGAGCGTGAGATCTTAAAAAAGATACCAGGCATTGCGGGGTCACCGTTACCTAACATCATCCGGCATGACCCAGCACTGAGCATACCCCAACTCCACAGGATAAGCAACCACAATCTACAAGTCATCCAGAACTTCAGAAGCGAGTTGGCATCCGCCGGGTCTTCCAAGAACCAGACCATGATCGGCGTTTCCCTCAGTCTCGCTTTCAGTGGCTTTATCATCAGCTAGGGTAAAAGAAGAGTTCAACGATATGATTTTGAAGAGGATTAAGGGATTTTCAACCTGTAACGAGGCATTACCCTTCAATACCTCTCTCATTGCCACTATTCGAACCATAGATAATGAGCCGGTATATTCCAAATTATACCCACACCCCATGGGACTTTCTGATTTCGTAAACCCAGAAATCAAACAATTACTGAACGATGGCATTATCAGGCCATCTAGTTCCCCATACAACAGCCCTTCCTGGGTCGTAGACAAAAAAGGATTAGACTCAAATGGCAACAAAAATAAAGGGTTTGGTAATAGACTTCAGGAAGCTCAATGAGCGCACAATTGCCGATCGATACCCAATGCCAAGCATTCTTATGATTTTAGCAAACTTAGGAAAGGCAAAATTATTCAAATAAAATATTAAAATCGGGTTATCATCAAATTTATTTAGCCTGATCGTGAAAAACCTCATTCCCAGTCGATGGCGGCAAATACGAGCTCTGCCGATTGGCTTTCAGACTCAAAAATGCGAGAAGCATTTTTCAAAGGGCAATAGAGAACACATCAGAAAGCTTTGTAACGTGTACGTCGATGACGTCATAATCTTTTCAGAAAACGAAAACGATCATGTTCGACACATTGACACAGTGCTACAATGCTTATGCAATGCAAACATGCGTGTCGCACGTCAAGAAATGACAAAATTTTTGAAAGAAAGCGTAGAATTTGTAGGCTTTATAGTAAAAAAGATGGAGCTATAACAGACCCCGAAAAAGTGAAGGCCATACAGCAATTCCCTGATCCAGAAAACTTATCCTGCTTGCGATTATTATTCGGCTTGGCCAGCTATTATAGAGCATTCATCAAAGATTTCGCATCTATAGCAAGGCCGTTAAAAAACAAACCATTATACCCTGATTTCCCATTTTCAATGTGCTCAGGGTATAAAAATGCCTATTATTCAGATTGTTAATTTGTTCCCGAAAACAAAAACTATTTACTGCGACAATGAAGCAGCATTCAACTCGGAAACAATAACATCATTACTTAACAAGTAAGAGTGCTCTAGTCGAGACTGCTCGACTAGGAGATACCCTGAGCCCAGTGAAGAATATCAAATCAAAACAACATATACACACAGACACACATATGCACGCTCGCATAGGCGCGCACTCTGCCAACTACGCAGTTGGCGCAACGACTGCGCTTCGGCTGCAATGTGGGCATAACTATGGCAACTTAATTGTTTAATAACTTTTGTTAGCCATGGACTAACTGCATCAAACTTTTACGACTTATTCATGGCATTCATATGCGTGCATTTACCAAAGCATAGGTCTTCGTATTCATTACACGCAATATCACAGCAAATTTAAAGTCTCTAGCTCAAATTATGTACAAACTATGCCTTAAAAACGTATTTTCGATAAGCATTAAAATTGATAACATCACAATAAAAATAGTTATCGTTCATACGAAGCAAACTTGACCTGCGCGTGCTATACACGGACCCAACAAAAAAAAAATCACTCTAGCTTGCCTAGATGCTTCAATCGACGCGTTCAAACATACGGACAGACGGACTAACGGACAGACGGACGGACAGACAGACGGACGGGGCTAAATCGACTCAGCTCGTCGCCCTGATCAAGAATATATATACTTTGTGGGGTCTGACACGCCTCCTTCTGCCTGTTACATACATTTAACAAAACCATTATAACCTGATTTCCCATTTTCAATGGGCTCAGGGTATAAAAATAGCTACAATATAGGTATTTTTAACGCACCACCATTGCATAGTGTTTCCAATGGCCAAGTAGAAAGGTTCCATAGCACACTAGCAGACATAGCCAGGAGCTTTAAACTGGATAAAAAAGCTAGTGATACGGATGAGCTAATATTAAGAGCAACAGTACAATACAACAAATCAATCCATTCAGTTACCAACCAAAGACCAATTGATATCATACATGCCTCGACAGTTGAATTCAGACAAAGTATTAAAGGGAGAATAGAACAAGCACAGCAAGCTGTACTCCAAAAATGCAACACGGACAGACAGAACAGAGTTTTCGAGGTGGGCGAAAAAGTATTCGTTAAGAATAACAGAAGATTAGGCAATAAGCTAACACCGCTTTGCACAGAGGAAAGAATCCAAGCAGACCTGGGAACGTCTGTTCTTATTAAAGGGAGGGTGATCCATAAAGACAACCTGAAATAACACCCAAGAAGTTTACTTAAACAAAGATCAGATTACTAATCACGTAATAACCCTATCTGTTCTCTACAGGATACAACTAGCAATTCTGTTATTATGGGGAACGGCACTGAGTCGGATTTTCGACTATTCGCACTCAAACTACATTCCAATCATAGATGGAAAGGTATTGGTGTGGGAGTATAGAGGTTATTTAAGGCATTCTAGCCACTTAACGGAATTCAATGTAGTAGTAGATTAAACCGTTAAGTTGACAAAACATGTCCCCCATTCGCATATGCGAAAGCTGTCAGACGCAGTTACAGACCACACTAGACGTTTATTGTCCGTTGTTGAGATACATCATAGAATAGCCAGAAGCCTAGACAAGCAATTTATTATAAACTCAGAGACGCAAAAACACATCAATAAGCTAACTGACACAATAAACAGGGTAATAAAAGCTAAAAAGAACGACTTAGTTGACACACCACACTTGTTGAAACACTATTATCAAGAAGCAGAATACTAATTAATCAGATATCAAACTTGATTCTTACACTTACCCTCCAAAAGCCGGCATAATAAAACCAACCATTCTGGAACACAATGATTTGAAAACTCTTTTAAATGAACACCCAATAGTTAGTCTTACAGAAGCGTCTACAATTAAGGTCCGACACTCCGAAAACATGGTCCACATATTAATAACTTATCCTAGAGTAAAATTTATCTGCAAGATATCAACACGCCGCGCTACAACTACAAAATGACATCGTGGCCGAATGCAACAACGACATTCTAGCAGTCAACGTGTGCGAAGCAACGACGTACGCCTCCGTTTGTGAGTTGACAACACAGGACTTCTGCGCACGAGCACTACACGCTGGTAGTGTCGCTCTTGCCAAACACAGCCAAGCCACCTTCAACCTGTCACATTAGTAGATGACGGCGTGATTATTATTAACGAAAGCACAGCAAAAATGACCACCGACGATAACCCGGAGGTCAACACGAATGGGACACGCCTCATAATGTTCCAGTTCTCGGCAATCATCAATGATACGAAATACATGAACGAGCGTGAGATCTTAAAAAAGATACCAGGCATTGCGGGGTCACCGTTACCTAACATCATCCGGCATGACCCAGCACTGAGCATACCCCAACTCCACAGGATAAGCAACCACAATCTACAAGTCATCCAGAACTTCAGAAGCGAGTTGGCATCCGCCGGGTCTTCCAAGAACCAGACCATGATCGGCGTTTCCCTCAGTCTCGCTTTCAGTGGCTTTATCATCAGCTAGGGTAAAAGAAGAGTTCAACGATATGATTTTGAAGAGGATTAAGGGATTTTCAACCTGTAACGAGGCATTACCCTTCAATACCTCTCTCATTGCCACTATTCGAACCATAGATAATGAGCCGGTATATTCCAAATTATACCCACACCCCATGGGACTTTCTGATTTCGTAAACCCAGAAATCAAACAATTACTGAACGATGGCATTATCAGGCCATCTAGTTCCCCATACAACAGCCCTTCCTGGGTCGTAGACAAAAAAGGATTAGACTCAAATGGCAACAAAAATAAAGGGTTTGGTAATAGACTTCAGGAAGCTCAATGAGCGCACAATTGCCGATCGATACCCAATGCCAAGCATTCTTATGATTTTAGCAAACTTAGGAAAGGCAAAATTATTCAAATAAAATATTAAAATCGGGTTATCATCAAATTTATTTAGCCTGATCGTGAAAAACCTCATTCCCAGTCGATGGCGGCAAATACGAGCTCTGCCGATTGGCTTTCAGACTCAAAAATGCGAGAAGCTTTTTTCAAAGGGCAATAGAGAACACATCAGAAAGCTTTGTAACGTGTACGTCGATGACGTCATAATCTTTTCAGAAAACGAAAACGATCGTGTTCGACACATTGACACAGTGCTACAATGCTTATGCAATGCAAACATGCGTGTCGCACGTCAAGAAATGACAAAATTTTTGAAAGAAAGCGTAGAATTTGTAGGCTTTATAGTAAAAAAGATGGAGCTATAACAGACCCCGAAAAAGTGAAGGCCATACAGCAATTCCCTGATCCAGAAAACTTATCCTGCTTGCGATTATTATTCGGCTTGGCCAGCTATTATAGAGCATTCATCAAAGATTTCGCATCTATAGCAAGGCCGTTAAAAAACATACTCAAGGGAGAAAATGGCTTTATAAGCAAGCACAAATCTAAACAGGTCCGAGTTAAGTTAAATGAGACTCAAAGCAACGCCTTCGAAAGTCTGAGGAACAAGACGTCATCCTGATGTACCCTGATTTCAAGCAACCCTTTGATCTGACCACTGATGCCTCTATGAGTGGCATTGGCGCTGTTCTGTCGCAAGAAGGCAGACCCATTACTATGAGATCCAGAACACTAAAGGATAGCGAAATCCTTTAGTGTTCTGGAAATCATGGTAATTACGCTACCAACGAAAGGGAGTTACTAGCTATTGTCTGGGCCTTAGGGAAGCTATAGCACTATCTATATGGAACTAGATAAATTAACATATTCACTGACCATCAACCCCTCACCTTCGCTGTCTCCGACAGAAACACAAATGCAAGAATCAAAAGATGGAAAGCATTTATTGACGAACGCAACGCCAGAAGTTTCAACAATTCACAGCGAAATCTTACTAAGCTACACGGTAGAGATAACTGACAAGGCACTGAATTGCTACAAAAACCAAATCGTCTTAGAAGAGGCACATTTCCAGCTACAAAGAAAATTTATAATCTTCGGCAACAAAATTCGCCACATCATTAAGTTCGTAAATAGACATTCGCTTTTAGAAACATTAAGACCAATCATCATTCCATATGCAGTTAACGCAATTCATTGCGACCTTCCCACATTAGCTAGTTTGCACCATGAACTTATTTCAAAATTCCCATCCACAAAATTTTGGCATTGTAAAAACTATGTGTCTGATATCACTGATAAAAACGAAGAAATCGAAATTATCACGTCAGAACACAACCGCGCGCACAGAGCCGCACAGGAAAATGTATAAGAAATCCTTCGTGACTACTACTTCCAAAAAAAGGAACAGCTTAGCAAAAGAAGCTGTAATTAATTGCAAAATATGTACAAAATAAAAGTATGACAGGCATCCACCAAAACAACAAGTGTGAGCTACACCGATTCCGTCTTATGCTGGTGAAATACACATACATATAGACATTTTCTCCACTGACAAAAAACTCTTCCTCACTTGCATAGACAAGTTTTCTAAATTCGCTGTAGTCCAACCCATCCCGTCACGGACAATAGTAGTCTTAACAAGTAAGAAAACTCTAGTCGGAGGTGCCCGACTAGGAGATACCCTGAGCCCCGTCCGATTTGCATTGTCTAATACGCTTTATAGCTTGCATATAACATAAAATTTTCCAAAATTAAATTATAATTTTGAAATTTTATTTAACTAGAATGTATGTAAATCAAAAATCAATAAATAATTAAATAAATAAACAAATCAACAAAAAAAAAAAAAGAAAAAAAACACACATCACCGCACCTGGACTCGAACCTGCATCTATTTACTACATATGTAACGTTAAAGCGCATCATCTCAGCTAGCACAACCACTTCATGTTCATAAATTAAAAAAAAAATTTAAAAAGTTACGCTGTTGTCACTGAGATTCGAACTCGGGACCTTTTGCTTACGTGCTTTGCGTCTATCCACTGCGCTACGCCAGTATTGCGTTGCTCGTTGGCAAAACCCAAAGTAGTACTACAAGGGCGATATGTGACAAATACAAAACTAAAGAAGCAGATCAATCGCAATTGTAATTCTTAGAATATGCTGAAATGCGCGCATATGTACTTATGAATATGTGTACATACAAAAACGGTGGACTGTTTCAATGTATGCTTGTAAAGGGCGATATATGACAAATACAAAACTACAGAAGCGGCTGAAAATGCAAAAACAGAATTTACATATGTTGAGGAACCATTTGTCATTATTTAGCACATTTTTCATTATTTAGCATATTTTGGATTTTTTTTGTATATATGCAACTTTAATTGTTATCGGCGAATGAACAGCTGTATCAAGATCAATTATCGGTTAAGTCGATACAATTATGTTAGTATTGAGTAAGCAAACGAACGGACAAGTTGAGCGTACCGCCAATTGGCTGATATAGTTCAAATAAAATAAAGATATGTTTAATTATTCATCAACACAGATTTGGTTGAAGAATATGCTAGAATAAATAGCTTTGAATTTATTTGTACACATGCATAAGCAGACGCGTTTGCACGTTGTTAATTGGCCAAACGTTTTGTTTAATAGATTGGGACTGACTTAACGGAATTTGATGCAACTTTCAGCATTTGATTCTATTGAATTTTTTACATCTTATAAAAAAGCTAATTAATTCACATGGTTATATTTACAACAGACTCTCATGAGTGGAGAAGGGGAGGTGGGAAGGGGGGTTAATTAGTAAAAATAGCCGGTATCCAAAATAAAAAAATAGAATTTGCATAAAATTCACATGAATCTATATGAAAAATTTGAGGGGTCTAGCTCTAAAGGTGTGAGAGATAGAATTTTATAACCTGTTTTCGATAAGGTTTAAAATCGATAACAAAACAACAAAAATAGATATCGTTTTTTGGTAACAAACTTGACCTGCGCGTGCTATCCACGGATCCAACAAAAAAAAATTCAAGTCTCTAAGTCAACTACGTTCTGAGATCGACGCGTTCAAACATACGGACAGACGGACAGACGGACGGACAGACAGACGGACAGGGCTAAATCGACTCAACTCGTCACCCTGATCAAGAATATATATACTTTGTGGGGTCTGACACGCCTCCTTCTGCCTGTTACATACATTTAACAAAACTATTATACCCTGATTTCCAATTTTCAATGGGCTCAGGGTATAAAAAAATGGCGGATATATCTACGCCCATTGGTGGCGTGGCAAATCGGGAACACTGTAACTTCTACAGTTTTAAAGCTAGAATGCTGAAATTTGGCACGTAACTTAACGCTTCGATTCTATAAAGATTCATAAAAAGATTTGATGTCTACGCCTACTGGGGGAGTGGCAAATCGGATCTGAATATACAATGATTTTACAAGATCAGCTATATTTTGAGCACTATTGATGCTAGAGACTTGAAATTTGATATTTATTTTCGGATAAGAAACCCAAGATCAAAAAGATATGGCGGACATACCTACGCCTTCAGGGGGCGTGGCAAATCGCAAAAAGCTTATAGCTCCTACAGTTTTAGAGCTAGACGATTCAATATTGGATGTTTGTGTTACTGAGGGCCTCCTCTATTGATTCCCCAAAAATAAATCTTACGCCCCTTTGGGGGCGTGGTATATCGAAAAAATACCCTGTAACTTTTACATTTTTGGAGTGTAAGCATCCAAACTTTGCAGTTACATTACCCACGACTCCTTCTAGGAACTTGCCAAATATGACATGTCTACGCCTACTGGGGGCGTGGCAAATTGGCAGCAAAATTTGTAACGCCCAGCTGCAAAATTCATATGCCTGTGACACCTATATAAATAAGCTTAATAAGAATTGCTAAGACGACAAACGGTGAATGAATACACTTGACTATGTTGGGGTTTAGTACTGTACTCATGAATGAGTACACGGACTGTGATGTTGTTTAGTCTGTATTGTACTTTATTCTTCTGAGGCTGGGTATATATACCCAGCCTCATGCATAATTTCAACCCTTAAATCTAATGTGTCTATTGCTGAGCGTGTAAGGCTCAGCATTGGTCTATTGCATTCTTATATTATCGCTGAGGTTGTAGGGCTCAGCGTTCGTCTATTATCTATTCTTAACCTATCGCTGACGTTGTAAGGGTCAGCGTTCATCTGGCTATTTTAAGATTCCACACATGTGGCCTTTCTCCATCTATCGCACTGCATGCTAGTCGTCAAGTGCGTAGAAGGCATGTTTACATATTTATGTATATTTTTATATTCATGCCTGAACATTATGCCGGGGCCAGAAAAGGTGACAGTCAGTAATCGCTGTCTCTGGTTTCTTTTCTTAATTATATACAAGACAATGACAATTATTACTATTCCAATCCTTGTATAGTTTATGTTCGTGCCTGAACAAACGGCATTTCTGAGAAATATATGTAATTCGATTTAATATTTAAGTTCTGCAAATAATTTATCTGCTAACATTATCATTTTTCGTATAGCCTAGGTCAGTTATGTTATTTTCTTTTTGTGTGTGTGACCCTGACAAAAAATGTAAATATCAAATATCGATTACACAAATATAGACTTAGTCCGAACAAAATTATTTCACACAAAAAAATTGACGATAGGACCCATCACGTATGTATGTATGTAGGCACGAACAGCTGCGCAACTATTTTCATGCCGTTGCCGCCGTGTCTCGAACGCGGACCCTTTTGCTTACACGCTTTTCATCTACCTGCTGCGCCACATAAGTTTTGCATTGCCTGTTGGCAAATCCGAAACAACTTCACTACAAGGGCGACTTTTGACAAATACAAAACTATAGAAGCTGCTGTTAATGCAAACACAATATAAACATAAATCAATCGCAATTGTGATTCTTAGAAAATGCTGAAATGCGCGCATATGAACGTATGTATTTATATGTGTACATACAAAAACGGTGGTCGGTTGAATGTTTGCGTATAAACGGCGATATTTGACAAATACAAAACTAAAGAAGCGGCTGAAAATGCAAACACAACTCAATAACAATTTTGGTTGAAGAATATGCTAGAATGAATGGCGCTGAATGTATTTGTGACCGTGCATAAGCAAACGCGCTTACACGTTTCAATGTATGTCTAAATTTAAGTGTATTTTGCTGTCGCTGCTTAAGGCGTGCGTGTCATAATTGGCCAAACGTTTTGTTTAATAGATTGCGACTGACTTAACGGTGTAGTATGCATACATATTGAGTGTCCACTGTACCAAGAGTACTTAAAGTACACACTATAACTCTTTGTTGTTGTGTTTACATAAACACAGTCCCGCTCTTAAAGCGAGGACGAAATATGAGCCGATCGTCGCTCTCTGAGAATGTGCACGTGTCAGCATTACGCCTTCATGTGCCGGCCACTTATGAGTATGCATATGCACCAACACTCCACTTCAACTACACATATATATACTTATGACATATGTACATATGTAGTATATAAGAAATATACATAATCGTCTCTCTCTGCTGCCCAAACCTTACATAGCGCAGCGCTGGGACTTAGGCTTACTTAGAACCTAAGAAAAATGTTTAAGAACAGATACAATCGAGCATGTGAAGCGGCAACACTGCTGCCTCCTAAATAAAAATACAAAACATCAAAACTAACCGTTTAATTATTACAACGGAACTTAATGAAACTTTCAGCATATGATTCTATTGAATTTTTTACATTTTATAAAAATGCTAATTCATTCACATAGTTATATTTGCAAAAATTTAAATTGCATAAAATAAACATGAATCTACATAAATTCAAAATTTGAGATAAATTATTAAATTTAAAATACCAGATGCCCCTGTGGGAAACGAGTATCACGCTGTAGGTTTCGTCCTAAGGCAACGTTCTTACTTGTTTATTTATTTAATTATTAATTTATTTTTGATTTACATACATTCTAGTTAAATAAAATTTCAAAATTATAATTTAATTTTCCAAAATTTAATGTTATATGCAAGTTATAAAGCGTATTAAACAATGCAAAACGGACGGGGCTCAGGGGATCTCCTAGTCGGGCACCTCCGAATATAGTTTTCTTACTTGTTATTTAATAGTAGTATAAGTTAATTTATATTTTCTTCCATCAAAAATTTGATCCTTGATATAGAAAACCACATTGGTTTTATTCACGTAAGTGTCTAATTCTAACAATCTAGATAGGTGCTCTTAAGAGATTATCGTGATATTTTGGTTTGTTAATCAATTGTTAATCTTTTGAGTTTCGCTTGTTGATAATATTCCATTTACATTTGTCATTAATATGGTTTCTTGAATATTATTTAGATGGTTATAAATTACATCTATATTGTATCCAATTCTATCAACATATTGTAACTTATAAATTTCATTATATTCTAAGTTAAGTTCTTTAAAAAAAATCTTTCTTGTAATTTTTTTATAAATGTGCTAACACCATTTTATTCCTTATTGATATATTCAGTTGTGTTTTTAAATTCAATTGATTGTTAACATTTTTGCTTAATTCGTTCATGTTTCCCTGTACGAGTCTTAAATCTTGCTCTATTTTCTCGGAATCTTTTGCGTCCATTTATTATACTCTAGCGTAGCCCATTTATAGCCCCTTTTCTTTTCCTCTCCTTAGGTACCAGAATATCTATTTTTTCTTCTAACAGCCTTAATTTTGCTTGAAGTATTTCCACTGCTTCCCCGGAAGCTGTAATTGCTCTATTATTTCGAAGCGCAATATTAAACTGTTCTACTGCTCTTGAATATTCGTCAATTCATATTATGTGTGGCTTGTCCGTCGTCCAGTTGTTGTACGTTTGTGAATTGTAACACAAGTTATTTCATTATCGTTAGTTATTTTATACTTGAAAAATCTAACTCTGGCGGTTCTATTCTGTTCTCGTTTAATTTTGCTGTCCGTCTGGGTATAAGGTTTGTTGATAGCATTCAGTTCTTGTAAGAAGTCGTGTTTGTATGAAAAATTGATTGTTTTCTGAAATAAGTGAGTTCTACCCGTGAAAAGTTCGAAGGGTATGTGGTACAAAATTTTGTGAGTACAAAAATTTATGAATACATTTCCCGCGAATTCTGCCCCTTGATCACAGACAACTTTGGATTCCAAAGTTTGGAATCCAATACATGCACATATAGTGTTTGTATATTTAGGAAATTCCGTGCCGTTAAAGTGTATGCTGCAGCATACATAGAAAATTTGTCAAGTATTGTTAACATGTTGATATTATTAATGGTGTATATATCAATATGCAGTATATCTAATAGTAATTTGGGAGTGTCTGTTTCTTTGTAAGTTACTTTCTGCGATTGAATAGTTGAGTAATTGACATAAGTCAAATTATTTAAAAGTGTGCTAATATTTCGTCTATTCCGCTGTGGTTGTTTTTGTATGGTAGTTTCTAATTTTCTCCTCTTGTTTGTCTTGTGTTGTAATTTTTTTACCATTTCTTTACTTCTAACCGGTTTGAAAAGTTTACAGTGAGCAAAGTTTCTTGAGAAGATTCCACGTTAAAGTCAGGTTCCTTTATTATTTGTCTTAGTTTTTTCTTGAAAGGGATTTTTATGTATAGACTTGTATCTTGTTTGAAAACGAATTGGATGTTAAAGTCATTTATCCGCGGTTTTATCCGCGGAAAAATGAATTGTATTCACTACTGTCACTTTCCTCGAGTCAATATCGGTAATGTTTATGATTATGTGTGTATTTGCTTAATGCGTCTGCAATGGCATTTTGTGAACACTTTTTATAAACTACCTCATAGTTTTATTCTAATAGTCTTAGTTTTCATCTGTAAATTTGAGTTGAGCTCTTTAAAGGTGATTAGCCACGATAGGGGCTTATGGTCTGCTAATATTTTGAATTTTTACCCAAACAAGTGCAATCGAAAATACATTATTGCCCAAATAATGGCCAGCATTTCTTTCTCGACTGTGGAATAATTGGCTTCTGTGTCTGTTAGTAGCAAATGCTATCGGCTTATCCAATCCCAGGTTTCCTTGAGAGTAATGTTACTAGCGTCTATAGTTAAAATGAACGATTTACTGAAATCTGGTTATATTAGTATTGGGTCATTGCATAGCAGTAATTTACAAAGTGTGAAAATCTTTACATATTCGTCATCGATTATAACAGATTTCGTCTTTCCTTCTTGGCGTATTGTCAAGGACTTTGTTATCTTTGCGAACTCTTTAATGATTTTTCTGTAGTAGTCCATAAGGTTTCAAAAAGATTTTATCTGTGTCTGTGTCTTTAGTAATGGAAAATTCTTAATTTTTTCTATTTTTGCCGGATTTGGTTTTCCCCAAATCCATAATTCTTTGGAATGTTGCCGGAGCATTTGTTAGTCCGAACGGCCTTCTAACAAATTCGAATTGTCCCCCTTCTGCCGAAAAGGCGGTATTTTGGATGTCCTTCGCCTCCATTTGACATTATACTGCATTTTACTTTGTTTGCAAACGATATTTTGTTTCCGTAGCCATAAAATATTTCGGCAAATTCTTCAAAGATATCCTCAATATGTCTAACTTTTTTTTGTTTGTTAATGATTGGTTCTCACTCGCTAAGACTAAGTTGACTTCGATATATTGATTTTCAGAGTAATTGTAGACGTGCATTGGTTGACTGGTACTGATATTTTTATACATCCCTAGAAGCTTCGTTAATATTGAGTTTCTCACCTGTAATGTTTTTTTCTGGTCAAAATAGGGATTTCTACTTTTTCCGTTATGAATACAAATCTTTTTAAATCGATCTTTGCCTTTAGGCGTTTCAATTTATCGATACCTATGAATCCGTCAAAATTGGTATGGAATTTTCATTCGCGAAACATTTGTACTATCGCCATAAGATGTATGATTTGGTTCGTAATTGTGGTAATGATCTTTGGTTCATTCAATCTAATAATTTTTTCCTGTGACTATTAGAAAATTTAACTTTCTACCGTACCGCGAATGCATTTGTACGTATGGTAGTACAGGGCCGTGTACTTTACAGTTGTACAGTTGTACAGTTGTTGTTCAGGGACGAACATAAAATATACAATAATTGGATTCGTAATAATTATAATAAATCTATTTGTCTTGTTATTGTTAAGAGAAGAACCCAGAGACAGCGATTGTTGGCTGTCACTTTTCCTGGCACCGTAGATCTTTCAGGTGTAGTATGTTTCATATAATAATATATATACCAGACCACTAATACACTAAATGTACACATAGTGACACTTTGTTGCTATGTACATATACAAGACGCGATCAAGTAAACATAATAATAACGCTTGAGACGAACGGCCAATTATATATATGAACCGCCTATATACAAGAGGCGTGAGAATAGCCGCGTCAGCACTTGACCGCCTTGCAAGCCAACTACCGCCACTGACATACTTTTATATATAAGCTCACATATATATATATATATATATATATATATATATATATATATATATATATATATATATATATATACATACTACGCTCTCTCGCTCTGCTGCCTTCCGCGGCAGAGATATATAATAAGAAATATATGTACTTTAGCTTAAGACTTCATTTGATTTCATTTTTATATTCATTCAATAAATGACTTCCAAACGAAAGAGAATACGTTTTTCTACATGGCGACCGTGACAAGTGTCATGAACGGTGTGTTTTATGAAAAGTTTAAAAAGTGATTGGAATTAATAAAAGGCGTGACATGATAAAAGGCGTCACAGGGCTGTTGCACCTGTTTCCTGCCCCAATCGGAATCGAACTTATATAGCAAAATGCGGCACCTACGCGCCTTTGGCTACGCATAAAAATGTGAAGTGCATAACACAAAAAAAAAAACAACATAAGTACAAAAGGAAACAAGTAAGAAAACTCTAGTCGGAGGTGCCCGACTAGGAGATCCCCTGAGCCCCGTCCGATTTGCATTGTTTAATACGCTATATAGCTTGCATATAACATTAAATTTTGCAAAATAAAATTATAATTTTGAAATTTTATTCAACTAGAATGTATGTAAATCAAAAATAAATTAATAATTAAATAAACAAAAAAAAATAGAAAGCAAACATCACCGCACCTGGGCTCGAACCTACATCTATTTACTAAATGTGTAACGTTAAAGCGCGTCATCTCAACTAGCACGACCACCTCATGTTTATAGATTAAAAAAAAAAATTAAAAAGTTATGCTGTTGTCACTGAGTTTTGAACCCGGGACCTTTCGTTTACGCGCTTTGTGTCTATCCACTACGCCACACCAGTATTGCGTTGCTTGTTGGCAAAACGCAAAGTAGTACTACAATGCGATATGTTACAAATACAAAACTAAAGAAGAAGATCAATCGCAATTGTAATTCTTAGAATATGCTGAAATGCGCGCATATAAACGTATGAATATGTGTATATACAAAAACGGTGGTCTGTTTCAATGTATGCGTGTAAAGGGCGATATATGACAAATACAAAACTATAGAAGCGGCTGAAAATGCACAGAAGCGACTGTGCACATGCATAAGCAGACGCGCTTGCACGCTGCAATGTATGTGTATGTGTAAATGTTTTTTGCTGCGCGTCGCTGCTTGCCACGTGCGTGTGATTGGCTAAACGTTTTGTTTAATAAATCGGGACTGACTGGGTAATTAGTCAAAAGAGCCGGTACGCAAAAAATAAAAAAATAGAAATGGCATAAAATTCACGTGAATCTATATGCAAAATTTGAGGAGTCTAGCTCTAAAGGTGTGGCAGATAGAATTTTATAACCTATTTTCGATAAGGTTTAAAATCGATAACAATACAACAAAAATAGATATCGTTTTTTGGTAACAAACTTGACCTGCGCGTGCTATCCACGGACCCAACAAAAAAAAATTCAAGTCTCTAGCTTGTCTAGATGCTTCAATCGACGCGTTCAAACATACGGACGGACGGACGGACGGACGGACGGACGGACGGACAGACAGACAGACGGACAGGGCTAAAT
This sequence comes from Drosophila meridionalis, assembly GCA_035045145.1. Taxonomy (NCBI): domain Eukaryota; kingdom Metazoa; phylum Arthropoda; class Insecta; order Diptera; family Drosophilidae; genus Drosophila; species Drosophila meridionalis. The sequence goes on along the minus strand of JAWNPG010000019.1, from coordinate 3,001,221 downwards.
CGACTCAGCTCGTCGCCCTGATCAAGAATATATATACTTTGTGGGGTCTGACACGCCTCCTTCTGCCTGTTACATACATTTAACAAAACCATTATACCCTGATTTCCCATTTTCAATGGGCTCAGGGTTTAAAAAGAGAAAGAGAAAAACCAAAAAACCAACAACAGAGAACAAAAAGTCCAAAGCGGCCAAGCACAAGGCTAACAAAGCAGCAGCACAACATCAACAACAAAATCATACCGCGCATATATAAGATGAACAAAACGACATAAGTAAGCAACGTAAATGTCAAAAAACGACACTACGTTGCTGGAGGAAGCTGCTCCTATTGAGCAAAGGGACGCACCAACACTCCAAGAAGCGTTGGAGGTGCATCCCACCGATGGACCACGCCCACTCACAATAGCTGAGTACCGGGCCCGGCAGATAAAAAAAATAGAAGAAAAGAAGAAGACAAAAAGAGGAGGCCAGGTCCGCAAACTACTACAGCGGAAGCGACTACAGGAGGATTTGCTTGTCACCGCAAGGACACCGGAGGACCGGCAACGCTACATAGAGCGTATTAAAGAAATTAAAACTGAACTTCGCCAAAGAGCGAAGAAACGCAAGGGGGCCGCAGAAATGCGCAAGCCTTAACTTGCCATAATTTAAGTTCTACCAGCGAGTTGAAGCACGAAAGTGCAACTTGCGAAACCACTAACCACTGTTAGGCTTTATATTAACACACACGATTGGACAATTAATTGTTTAAATAAAAAATGTCAGCCAATCGTGTGTAATAACACACTAATATTTCCATGTCTGTGGCGCTATGAAAATAGCAGCAGAAGAACAAAATTTATTTGTTTTTCCTTGTCAAAAAAAAAATTTTTTTTTCTTTAAAAATTAATTTTTATTAAATGAAAGGAAAATAAATGTAACCAATACAAATTTTTAAAGGATATTCAAAAAATTTTACATAAAAAAAAAAAAGAATTTTCTTCATTAATTTCATTTCATTATTCTTCAAAATGGGTTGGTTCGGAAGCGACGATACCCAAGCAAAAGACAATACGGCCAATATGGTCAATTATGTCAAAATAGTGGATCACACAGATGATATTCAATCATTGTGGATTCTACTTCTGATCTTAACAATTGTTGCAGTTTGTCAATTCTTATTGACTCTATATGTAAAACACAATAAGATCATAAAGAAAAGATATATAAATAGGGCAAACCATTTGGATCAAATTTAAACGATGAATGTCACTCGAATAGATCAAATTTATGAGAACTTTCCTAATTTTCACATTAATGCAATAAGAATTTTACATTTACACAACGAATACATATCTGTATACCAATTTGAAAATGAGTATATAGAAGCTTTTAATGAAGACTATAGTCCATTAATACACTGCAATACTGCAGACAAGGCAATGGTACTAACCACACTGCCGTATGTTAGAGTTAAATTATTTAAGGAATATAATCCAATACTGGGAATAGCAACTATATGGTTAGTTCGTTTACAAAAGTAAAGTTCCATTAAAGAATGGAATGGAACGAAATAGCAAAAAACATAGACGCATTTCGTTATAAATTTGAAAGATCATACAAATGCATCAATAAAGATGCAGTTATAAAAACAAACACATTAATACACCATATAGACATAATAGTAAGAGAATACAATAATATTGTAACGATAGTAAAAAGGTACGAGGGTAGATTTACAGCCGAACATAAAGAGAAATGCTTAAGAGTTTTAAAATCTCTAAACACAAGATTACTTTCTGTCGCTAATAGACGACACGTTCACATAACAGTACCAAAAAGTCTAAACCAATTGGCAGACTTTAATGACAGTCAATTAAAAGATTTAGACGAACCTATACAGTCAAGCGACGCCGAATCTGATAGTGATATAGAAACAGAAACACTAGAAGGCAAAACAAGTAAATTAAATTCCTGAATTCGATGGTAAAAAATTATCATTGAATAGATTCCTAACATCCTGAAGATTTCTAGAAAGAACTAAAGGTGACCAAGAGGATATAGCAGTTGAGGTTATTAAATCGAAAATAACCGGCACAATTTTGTACCAAGTACAAAATGAAACTACAATATCCGGAATCATTAACAAGCTGAAGAGTAACGTAAAAGGAGAATCTTCTGACGTACTCAAAGCTAAATTGGCAAACACTAAACAAAAAGGAAAAACTGCATCACAATATACAATGGAAATAGACAATTTGCGAAAGCAATTGGAAGCATCGTATATTGATGATGGCCTAGACCCAGAAAATGCAGAAAAATTCTCCACAAAAGAATCAATAACTGCTATGACACGAAGCTGCGAGCATGATAAGCTGAAAATAATATTAGAAGCAGGTAACTTCTTTACTTTCAATTATGTAATGGGTAAATATATCCATTGCAGTACTGAAATGTCTGGAAGCTCTAGCACAGTATTATTCCAGCAAAGTTGCAACAATAGAGGTGGTGGTTTCCGATACCCAAGAGGGAGAGGCAATGGCCGCGGTAACTCCACTTCCTACACCTATAACAATAATTACAACAATAATAGAAACAACAATAGAGGTGGACGAAGTAATAACCGAATAGAAATAGTAACAACAACAGCAATAACTATGTCCGAGTTACCCAAAGCAATTCGGGAAACGGACAGACTCCTTCAGATATTCAGAGCAATTAAATACAAAAATATACACACTCAATCTCAGTCAAAGCATGTTTATAAAAGTTAATAACGAAAGTACGGGTAAAACATATACCTTACTAATAGACACTGGTGCATACATATCAATTATAAAAGAAAATATAGATATATTTGACAATATAAATACAAACATTTCAACACAAATATCAGGCATTGGCAAAGGTTAAGTTTTTTCAAAAGGTTTAGCATTCGTAGAATTATCTTCAGCAAAACATGTAATCCCATAATAATTTCATAATTTCCATTTAGTCAATCATAATTTCCATTTAGTCAATCAAGACTTTCCTATACCAAGCAATGGTATTATTGGTATAGACTTCATTAAAAAATATAATTGCCAATTAGATTGCACACAATCAGGTGACACTCTAATACTACGGCCAAACAATTTAAATTGTCAAATTAATATACCAATTATCCACACTTGCGATAATAATGCTACAATACTTCCAGCTCGTGCTGAAGTAGTCCGTCAAATTAAAATAATTTCAAAAGAACAAAATGTTCTAATTCCAAATCAAGAAATTGAGGAAGGAATTTTCATTGGAAACACAATTTCCAATAAAAATAATACATTTGTCCGAAAATTAAACACAACCAATTCAACTAAAATAGTAAACATTAATAAAATAAAAATGGAAACGCTAGTCCAAGAAACTAGCGAAGAAAGACAAAATACTGTCATGAAAAAACTAACTCAGAACTTTCCGCCATTATTTAAGCCCATGTTAACAAACCTCTGCACCAAATATACAGACATATTCCGACTAGAAACCGAATCAATAACTACAAAGAATTTTTATAAACAAGAACTAAGATTGAAAGACAAAGAACCAGTGTATATTAAAAACTACAGAATACCCCATGCTCATAAAGACGAAGTAAACAGAAAATTCGATAAACTCATTCTTGATAAAATAGTAGAACCTTCAGTTTCAGAATATAACAGTCCAATATTACTAGTACCTAAGAAAGGTCTACCAGGTTCCCAAACAAAAAAAATTAATAAAATAATATTAATAAAAAACTGTTATCCGATAAATTCCCACTTCCAAGAATCGATGATATTCTTGACCAGCTAGGAAGAGCGAAATATTTTTCACGACTTAATGTCTGGATTTCATCAAATAGAGTTAAAAGAACACTAGAAATTTAACGTCCTTTTCGACCAGCAATGGTTCATATCGTTTTACACGATTACCTTACGGTTTAAAAATAGCACCAAATTATTTTCAAAGAATGATGACAATAGCTTTTTCTGGATAAAACCCTTCACGAGCTTTCTTGTACATGGATGACTTAATTGTCATCGGTTGCTCGGAAAAGCACATGATCAAAAACTTAACAAATGTTTTTGACTTGTGCAGGAAACACAACCTTAAATTACATCCAGAAAAATGCTCTTTCTTCATGCACGAAGTGACATTCCTAGGTCATAAGTGTACTGATAATGGTATTTTACCAGATGACAAAAAGTATGATGTCATTGAAAAATACCCAGTCCCCACGGACGCAGATAGTGCTAGAAGATTCTTTGCATTTTGCAATTTCTATAGACGTTTTATTAAAAATTTCGCCGACTATTCACGGCACATAACTAGATAATGTAAAAAGAATGTCAATTTTCAATGGTTTATTGAAATACCCAGATTTCATAAAGAATTTTGCATAATTACAGTAGCAAGTAAATACGCCTGTGGAACTGTACTAACACAAAATTTAAATATGGAGATAAACAACTCCCAGTTGCATATGCTTCACGCTCATTCACTAAAGGTGAAAGCAACAAATCAACAACAGAACAAGAATTAGCAGCAATCCACTGGGCAATTACACATTTTAGACCATATATTTATGGCAAACACTTTAGTGTAAAACAAGTAAGAAAACTCTAGTCGGAGGTGCCCGACTAGGAGATCCCCTGAGCCCCGTCCAATTTGCATTGTTTAATACGCTATATAGCTTATATATACATATAACATTAAATTTTTCAAAACTAAATTATAATTTTGAAATTTTATTCAAATAGAATGTATGTAAATCAAAAATAAATAAATAATTAAATAAATAAACAAAGAAAGAAAAAGAAAAACAAACATCACCGCACCTGGACTCGAACCTGCATCTATTTACTACATATGCATCGTTAAAGCACATCATCTCAGCTAGCACAACCACTTATGTTTATGAATTTAAAAAAAAAATTAAAAACGTTTTGCTGTCGTCACTGAGTTTCGAACCCGGGACATTTCGTTTATGCGCTTCGCGTCTATCCACTACGCCACACTAGTACTGCATTGCATGTTGGCAAAACGCAAAGTAGTACTTCAAGGGCGATATGTGACAAAACAAACAAAACTAAAGAAGCTACAGAAGCAGATCAATTGCAATTGTGATTCTTAGAATATGCTGAAATGCGCGAATATGAACGTATGAGTATGTGTACATACAAAAACGGTGGTCTGTTTGAATGTATGCGTGTAAAGGGCGATATATGACAAATACAAAACTACAGAAGCGGCTGAAAATGCACAGAAGCGACTCTGCCAATGCATAAGCAGACGCGCTTGCACGTTTCAATGTATGTGTATGTGTAAATGTTTTTTGCTGCGTGTCGCTGCTTGCCACGTGCGTGTGATAATTGGCTAAGCGTTTTGGTTAATAAATCGGGACTGACTTAACGGAAGATGATTCTATTGAATTTTTTACATTTTATAATAATGCTAATTTATTTACATGGTTATATAACCAACCGACTCTCAATGGGTCGAGTAAAGCGAGGGGGGGGGGGGGTAATTAGTAAAAAGAGCCGGTATCAAAAAAATAAAAAAATAGAAATTGCATAAAATTCACATGAATCTATATGCTAAATTTGAGAGGTCTAGCTCTAAAGGTGTGAGAGATATTTTATAACCTGTTTTCGATAAGGTTTAAAATCGATAACATTACAACAAAAATAGATATCGTTTTTTGGTAACAAACTTGACCTGCGCGTGCTATCCACGGACCCAACAAAAAAATTCAAGTCTCTAGCTTGTCTAGATGCTTCAATCGACGCGTTCAAACATACGGACAGACGGACGGACGGACGGACGGACGGACGGACAGACGGATAGACGGACAGACAGACAGACAGACAGACTTACAGGGCTAAATCGACTCAGCTCGTCGCCCTGATCAAGAATATATATACTTTGTGGGGTCTGAAACGCCTCCTTCTGCCTGTTACATACATTTAACAAAACCATTATACCCTGATTTCCCATTTTCAATGGGCTCAGGGTATAAAAATATATTCAGAAGAATTATATTTTTAATTAAATTTAAAAAAAAAAAAAAAAAAAAAAATTAAAAAAACAACAAAAAATTTGTTGTAGTATATATATATTTTAATTAAATAACTCCATGTATTACGTTATTTTTTAAAAAAGGGAGGTGTAGTATGTTTCATATAATAATATATGTATATACCAGACAACTAATACACTAAATGTACACATAGTGACACTTTGTTGCTATGTACATATACAAGACGCGAACAAGTAAACATAATAACGCTTGAGACGAACGGCCAATTATATATATGAACCGCCTATATACAAGCGGCGTGAGAATAGCCGCGTCAGCACTTGACCGCCTTGCAAGCCAACTACCGCCACTGACATACTTTTATATATAAGCTCACATATATATATATATATATATATATATATATATATATATATATATATATATATATATACATACTACGCTCTCTCGCTCTGCTGCCTTCCGCGGCAGAGATATATAATAAGAAATATATGTACTTTAGCTTAAGACTTCATTTGATTTCATTTTTATATTCATTCAATAAATGACTTTCAAAAGAAAGACAATACGTTTTTCTACACAGGCATGAACATAGAAATATACATAAATGTAAGCATGCCTTCTACGCATTCAACGACTATCATGCTGTGCAATAATTGCCACATGTGTAGAATTTAAAAATGAACCGATGACCTATGACTAGTGACCTTAACGCGATATATCATGAATATATTAGATATCAACACTAAGCATTATTGCCACAGCGATAGAATAAGAATATATAGACGAACACTGTACTTCACAACCTCAGCAATAAAATTAGAATGCAATAACCAATGCGGAACCCTATAAACTTAGAAATACATACTAGATTTGCGAGTTCAAATTATACATGAATCTGGATAGAAAAACTCAGCATCACAGTCACATTATAGTCAGTGTACTCAAAAAACTTTTCGTCAATACTATTCTTTAATCATGTATAATTTGAACTTGCAAATCTAGTATGTCTATTTCATTACATACATACATTACATTTTTGTGAGACAATATTTCATTGTATTCTATGTTTATGATAACATTATTTCTTATTACTGGTTTCACAATTAGGTTTTCGAATTCGGTTTCTTCTACGTTAGGTATTTTTATTACATAAAACAAAGTAGTCGTATTGTGAAATATGGCCACGTCTGAATATTCTAGCATTTCTTCTACGGATAATGAAGGCAAGGAATTTATTATTACCTGCCTATTATTGTTGTCTATCACTTTATTAATATGTTCCTCTATCTGAACGAAGTCATCGTGATCTGGGCTGCCTGCTACATACTTCCAAGCTGTGCCTAGGATATTAATAGCCCTTGAGGTCCTTTTGTTAACGTCATAGTCTATGGTACGTAAAGTCAATTGAGTTTGGTTAATTTCGTGGCACAAGGCATGGTATAAGCTGCTAAATTTTAAATCTTTTTCTGTATGGAACTCTATTTGCTCTAACGCTTCTTTGATTTTGTTTGGATTGAAAATATGAATTATTCTTGTTGTTGTTATTTGTATTTTGCCTAGTCCATCGTAGATCGTAATAGTTTGTGCTTCTGTGTGATTTGTTATGTCCATATTTGGTTCTATTGGTTGTACCGTCACCATCAGTATTACAAGTAATCTATAATTGTCAAACGTTTTTTATGTTACTTTTGTGTACGATGAGATTTGTCTTTCTTTTAATTTGGGGTTATTCGGATGTCTGTCATATTTCTCTTCCTTGCAAACTTGACACTGTTTGACAAGGTCTGCTATTGTTTGTTTCATTTTAGGAAAATAATAAAGTTCTATCATTTGATTTCTATTCTCAAGTGCGTTTCTATGTGCTCTATTATGGGTGGCCAAGATTTTTTCGTCTCGTTCGGTTTCGTTTGTTAAATCTTTAATCTGTGAATGTGAGAACCTAATTTTATAGTTTTTGAAGTGTATCGGGTATATGGTTTCGATTTGGCGCATAACATCTTCTGAGGTTATTATGCCATTGATAATAGAAGGGTTGAGACGAGCTTTTAATATTTGTATGAGATTATTTGTTGTGTAGCTTGGTTGAGTTATTATGTGCCTATGGAAAGTTGGGAATGGTATATAGAATCTGTAGTCTGTTTTATCGGCCTTTTCTAGAAATATCTCGTTTTTAAATACGTTTATGGGTGCTTCAATGCTTGGTATTAAGTTATGGCTTGAACTGTCTGCACTGTGTTGTGTGGAGGCTACCGACCTGATATTGTTTATGGTGGGGATTCGAGATAGCGCATCGGCTACAATATTGTCCTTTCCTGGTTTATAAAGTAATTCGTAGTCGAATTCTTCTAAATATGCCTTCCATCTTTTTATTCTAGCGTTTATGTTCCAGCTACTTAACGAATGTGTTAATGGCTGGTGGTCTGTGTATATTTTTACTTTTGTTTTACCTTATAGGTAATTTTTGAGAGCTTTGAGTGCCCAAATGATTGCTAGCATTTCTTTCTTTTTTTGTAGTATAATTTTCTTCCGCTTTTGAAAGAGTTCTAGAAAGGAATGTAAATGAATGGCGATTTTGAGATAAGACGGCTCCAATGGCAAAGTTGGATACGTCTGTCGTTAAGTGAAATTCTTTTTCTAAGTCTGTGTAGTGAAGAATCACTTCGTTTAAAACTAAAGCGTTTTTTTTATCTTATTGAAAGCTTCTACCGCTTCATCGTTGAGATAAATCGATTTTTTTGCGGATAGGTTTTTGGACACACGTCCATCTTCCCCTCTTAATAAGGAGCTAAGGGGTTTTGCAAAATCCTTAATAAATCTTCGGTAATAACTCGAGAGACCCAGAAATGATCTCAAGTCTTTGAGGGTTTTGGGTAGCGGGTATTTGATTATCGCTTCCACCTTTTGTGGATTTGTTTCGACTCCTTTATCGGATATAACGAAGCCGAGAAATTCAACTTTGTTTTTAAAGAACTCGCATTTGTCCAATTGACATTTCATATTGGCTTCTTGCAGAGTTTTGAAGATTTTGTCCAGATTTCTGGAATGTGATTCATTATCTTTGCTGATAATGTCATCTATGTGTATGAAACATATTTTGCCAATATGTTCATGAAGAATATCGTCTAATGCCCTTTGAAAAATTTAAGGTGCGTTTTTTAGACCGAAATGTAGTCGGGTAAATTCGTATTAGCCATTATTAACTGAGAATGCTGTTTTTTCAATGTCAGCATCTTTCAGAGGAATTTGATGGAAGCCACTTTTTAAGTCAAGCACTGAGAAAATTTTATTATTTCTAAGTTGAGCTAGTACTTCATTAATTTCTGGAATAGGGTACTTGTCTGCTATAGTTTCTTTATTAAGCTTCCTATAATCAATAACCATTCTATATTTCTGTTGGGAAGCGTCCATTTTTTTTTGGAACAATCCACAAGGGTGAATTGTAGGGTCATCGGAATGGGCGAATAATTCCGTCCTCTAAGAGTTCTTGTATTCATCTATGGACTTCGTCTTTTAAAGACATTGGGAATTGATAAAATTTTGAATATATTGGTGAATCTGTCTTAGTTCGAATTTCTGCCTTTACGTTTGTTGTGTAGTTTAACTTTTCGTTCGGGGTGGCAAATAAATTCGGATATTTTGTGACTAACTGGTTTAGTCTTTGTTTCTGTTCAATAGTCATGTGGTCTGTTCGTGGTATAACAGTGTTAATTGCCTCAATTTTTTTCTGTCTAAGGGTTATAGTCAGGTTTTTTTAAATTGTTAGTTGATTCTTGCTGCTGTGGATTACAGCGTCTAGTTTAAGGCTGTCATTGCCCAGAATTGCGTCGAATGCTTTTAACGTTGGTAATAGGAAAAATTTTACTTGAATATCTTGTCTATCAAAAAGATTAGCGATTTGATGGTGAGTTATTTTTATATTTCCACCGACTGTTACGGCTTCGAAAGGCTTTTTGTTAGGAATGGGATTAGAAACTAGTTTGGGTTGTATGTAATTTCTGTTTGAACCTGTATCTATTAACATTTTGAGTATCTTTCCGCTTGTTGTCTTACATTCTATGTAAGGAAGCGATGAGTTGGTTATCCTAAAAAATTGATATTGGCTTGTTCGATGGAGTTTCCCTGTTCGTTTTCGGTTTGTTCTATTTGGTCTGTGTATTCTTGCAGTGATTGTTCGTACTCGGTCTGTTTCTGTTCGTAAGTTGCGATGGTCTGTCCGTATTCTTCCATATTCCAGAAAGCGTCACTGTTGTCATAGTCGGGCTGTTCTTCTATTGTTTGAATATTGAAATTTCTTTGTCTTTTGTCTCGAAATTTGGTCTGTTTATGTAGTTTACCATCCGTGTCTGGATGCTCTGGTCAACGTCCATTGGTTCGGGACGTGGCGGTGGTTTGGGTGCTAATGGTCGGGGAGGTATGTTTGTACGTTGTGGTTGCATTTGATGAAAATGTGGTTTGCTGTATTGATGTCCGTTATTAGTATTATTTGGCCATGCTGACTGCATTGGCACTTGGGCCCTGAAACATATTGGTACTGTTCTCATAATTTGGGGCGGATTCTGTGGATATTGGGCCATGCGAGGTGGCAACATAGGTGGTGGTGCGCTTCGAGCTGCGCTTTTATGACCTGTTTGATGGATTTTATTGAAAGCAATGTTTGTTCTATAGCTTTGATTTTCTAACTTTAAGCAGTAATGGAGGGCTGAGGGAAGGTCTGCTGGTTCCTTTATGCAAAGAATACGTGGCAAATATCCTCTCAAACCTCTGATAAAGGTATCTAATGCTTTTTCCCTGTACATTTTTGTCATGAGGATTTCGGACTCTCTATTGAGTTCCATACATCCTACTTTGTTCAGTATTAGTGTAAGATGGTTATAAACAATCTGGTAAAACTGTTCTACCGTTTACATGGTCATTTGATATTCAAGCGTCCCTATATCTCTTTTATCTGCATAATGCAGTGTGAGACACTTGGAGATGGCACTCCAATTTAGAGGCACGTTGTACGACTCGAGGGCCGTATCAGCATTACGGATTATCTTGTTTCTCACGGTATGCAATATGCCATAATATGTTGGTGAACCGACTTGGCTTGCATATATCGAGAGTATGCGGTCTACACTCTTTTTCCATGAATATTTTCAGCTTTGTCGCCAGAAAATTCCCTGAGGCTTTTGACGATGTCTGGTACTCGTTCAGATTTTGATCGCCAACTATGTTTTGATCTGCTACGTCATTAAATTCCCTGGAGGGGTTAACTAGTTGTTTCACTAGTGTTGGAAGTTGTGCTAAAATTTGGGCAACAGTAGTTGCAATCTGCTGTTCTGCATTGTTTGCCATGCCACTGTTTTGTAAGTGTTCATTCTGCCGGTCAATGCGTCGTTGTTGCTGTCTATCAATGTTTTGTCCGCCTACCTGAGGTTGTTCTACTAAAACCGGGGGTCTAATCAAGTTATGCTCATTAGCCATACGTCACAACTGACTTTTATGGTCTTATGCTTACAGGTTTTTGAATTATCGATATTAAATGTATGTGTATAATGTGTAAATTAAATGTATGGTTAGTTTAGGATTAGTATTATTACAGCTTATTTTATTACAAGAAGTACATAAAATTTATTTATTTATTTTTTTTCCTTTTTTTTTAAGACCAGTAGCTGGTTTTTCCCTTCTACTTTGGAGGGTCCCTTGGGAATCGCAAAGTTGGGCTATGTTATACTACGTTTGTAGTCAATTTAAATTTGATCGCTTTACGCTTTTTAATTCTTTGTTTTCTTTATTTATTCTTTATTTTCTTAATTTTTAAGTTTATTTATTTATTTATTTTTTTTTTCTTAAATTTACTTGTTTTAGTTTTGTTAGTTTCTTGATATTCTTATATTTCTAACTTAAAATAATGATGATGTGGCGGTCTTCACTGCTGGTCCGGATTTCATCCTTTTTGGATTGTTCCTACTGGGGATCCTGCGACCAGACACCGTTGAAGTATCCTGTGGGCTGACCGTACAGGATTACCGTCCACCGATGGGCAATCGAACAATTAAGTTCCAGACTACCTTTAGCGAATTGCACTTAGAGTATCGTCACTCTCTCGTATCACACTGTCTGCTTTGATCGACTTTGAAGGTTATCCGTCGTGCTCGTACAGGCGTTTTGCTGTGTTGTAACGCGATCGAATTTTCACTCTTTAACCGACTCTGCTTTGATATTGCAGTATCACGCACATACTAAACGTTTTGCTGTATTGCGCGCGAAGTCGGTCCCTGCTCGGGCGCCAGTTAAATTCTTCTTTTATTCGAATGATAAGAAAGGTTTTATTTATTTAAACGAAACAAGTCCGTCTCATTCAAATCCAATTTTGCAACTAATTACTCAAATCAATTCTATCCCTAGCTAAGCTGTGGTTCAGTCGACGGCGCTGTCAGCGGCGTCGCTCATGGTGTTGTTAAGCCGTTGTGCAATTCTTCTTAGAATTGCTGCAGAAGTCCGCTAGACGTGGTGTCAGCAGATTTGGCTTATTGTTTTGGTCAGTTTGTTATGTCTTATTTGTGTTGCAATATTCGTTATTCGTATTTCGTTATTAACTTATATCGCGTTAAGGTCACTAGTCATAGTTCATCTGTTTATTTTTAAAGTCCAGACAAGTGGCAGTTATTGCACAGCATAATAGTCGTTGATTACGTAGAAGGCATGTTTACATTTATGTATATTTCTATGTTCACGCCTGAATGATTTACGGTGCCAGAAAATATGATAGCCAGCAATCGCTGTCTCTGGGTTTTTCTCTTAACCATATACAAGACAAATAGATTTATTATTAAAATTACAAATCCAATTATTGAATATATATATATATATATATATATATATATATATATATATATATATATATATATATATATATATATATGCTATTGCATAGCAATAATGTTGCGAGCCGAAATTCTTAGAACGACGCGTCCAACTGATCATAAATACTGGCGCCGGCTTGACAGAATGCCGTTGCTCGTTGCTATTGCATAGCAATAATGTTGCAAACCGAAAATGTGAGAACGACGCGTCTAATTGACGCTGACATTCTTTGTCTGCTGCGTAATTTTAGCAGCCTATAAAATAGCCTTTAACAAAATTGTCTTCAGTCTTAAGCTCAATAATAAAGCTTAAGACTGAAGCAAGTTGTCATAATCTAACTTTGACTTCGTCTTTTAATTTACATTAGCGTTGCTGTTAGCATATGTCGCGGCATTTATTCGACTTATAACTTATATCTAATTGGCGCAGCCGGTAGGATGACAATAAATTGTGGACCATCTGATGCAATAACTAAGTTATTAATTCCTTTTGTCCGGTTTACTGCCATCCGCTAAACAACTAACGCAAAGGCAACCCACGCGACGGTCAATATCGCGTCAAATTTTAAAAAACATAAAACCTCGACAGTGACGTGTTAACCGAAATTCGGAAATTGCCAAAGCCGCAGTTTGTGATTGTGTAAATAAAAATAATAAAATAACAACTTGAAAATAATTCAAGAAGACGCGATAGAATTCGAAGAGAACATAATTCCAGAAGATTCTGGTTATAGCAAAAACATTGAAAGTGCTATCTATGCATCAAACTGAACAATCAATAAATTAAGTGAATACAAATTAAGTGAATATAATTAAACAAAAAGAAATTTACAATAAAAAGAAAACTGAAATAAAAAATATAAAAAATATATATATATATATATATATATATATATATATATATATATATATATATATATATATATATATATATATATATATATATATATATATATTAAATTGTAACAAATTAAATAATCAAAATGGAAGGAGACGCAACAGCACCCCTTTCCGATGCCAACATGACACAAGTGATCAACCAGCTTAAAAATATTGAGAAGTTCACTGGAGATAAGAACAGTCTGTACACGTTCGTTAGCCGGATCGACTACATATTGGCACTCTACACCACCAATGATGCGAGGCAGAGGTCAATACTTTTTGGACTTGTGGAAAGCTGCATCAGCAGTGAAGTTATGCTATTTCTTGGCATAAACAATTTGACAACATGGACGGATCTTCGGAAACAACTAATTTTGAACGACAATACGCAAACCCAAAATCACGTCTTATTGGAGGAATTCAGAAACACCCCATTCAAAGGCAACGTGAAAGCTTTTCTGGAAGAAGCAGAACACCGTAGGCAGACATTGGCGAGTAAGTTAGAACTAGAAAATAAAGTAGACGAAAAAACATTGTATGCGCGGTTAATTAAAACCAGTATTGAAAACTTAATCCAAAAACTACCCACACACATTTGCATTCGGATAATAAATTGCGAAATTTCCGATTTAAGATCTTTAATAAACATATTACAAGAAAAAATCTTTATGATGAACCCTGTCTAATTCCAAATCAAAACAAAGTAAAACAAGGTAAAAACTTCAAGCCATCAAATCCCAATCCCAATATTCAAAAGTTTCCCACATTTCTTCAACCAAACCATTCCTATGTCCCATATCGACCCAATTTTCAACAACAATATCTTCCACCAACACCTAATTATACTAACCATAACAATATTTCACCTAATCATTATTCACCTCGACCAATACATACCTAACCAGCCAACAAAGCGTATTAGACCTGCAGAAAGCCGAAAAAGCAAAATGAGCATAGACGAAGAGACTAGAAACCAAGATGAAATAAATTATCACGATTACATGCAGCAAGAATATTATAATCAATTAGCTTCATTTCCCGAACACTATCCCCAATATTACCAAGAACAAATTTACCCACAAAACTTAGACTACACATACACACAAACAACCACAGCCGAACATGAGACAGAACAACCAAATAAATTAGAAAACGAGAAAGCCGAAAATTTTCAGCTGCCAGCCTCGGAAACCAACAATACATAGTTATCACTTATAAGGGCAACAATTTTAAATGTTTAATAGATACAGGATCTACTGTAAATATGATGACATCCATTGTTTTTAATTTACCAATTCATGATACCGATTGTCTTATTCAAACCAGCAATGGTGTTTTAACTATCACAAAAAAAGTGAATGTCCTTTCCAACAACCTATTCAAGAGTAATAATGAATTTCTTCTACATCAATTTTCACCAGATTATGATCTATTAATTGGTAGAAAACTTCTCTCAGATGCACAAGCCGTCATAGATTATAAATCCCAAACTGTAAATTTATACAATCGAAAGTATAAATTAATTAACGATATTCTGATCACTAACCAAAACCATTTCGTTGTTCAATCAAATCCTGAATCTAATGAACACTTCAAAAATCCAATCAGAGATAATTCTAAAAATGAAGAATTTATGAACTCAAGCCTTTACCGACTAGAACACTTAAATGAAGAAGAAAAATTTAATTTAATGAGCTTCTTGAAACAATATCAACACATTCAGTTCAGAGAAGGCGACAAACTTAGCTTCAGTAATCAAGAAAAACATGTTATTAACACTACTCACAATTCGCCTTTGTACACAAAACCATACAGTTACCCACAAGCATACGAACAGGAAGTTGAACAACAAATTCAGAATATGTTAGATCAAGGTATTATACGCTCCAGCAATTCCCCTTATTGTACTCCTATATGGAACAAGACGCGTTAGGCAAACAAAAATTTAGAATCGTAATTGACTATAGTAAATTAAATGACATAACTATAAATGACAGACACCCAATACCAAATATGGATGAGATTTCAGGAAAACTAGGTAGATGCAACTATTTCACAACAATCGACCTTGCAAAAGGATTCCATCAACTTGAAATGCATCCAGATTCCATTCAAAAAACAGCTTTTCCACTAAACATGGCCACTATGAATATCTTCGTATGCCATTTGGATTAAAGAATGCACCTGCAACCTTTCAACGTTGTATGAACAATATTCTGCGACCATTACTAAATAAACACTGTTTAGTATATCTTGACGATATAATTGTATATTCAACATCTTTAAAAGAATACCTACACTCATTGCAATTAGTTTTCGAGAAGCTTACTGAAGCAAATCTCAAATTACAGCTTGACAAATGTGAGTTTCTAAAACAAGAAACTACCTTCCTAGGACATGTCATAACTAAGGATGGAATAAAACCCAATCCTGATAAAATCAAAGCAATTCTGGAATATCCTATTCCCACAAAAACTAAAGAAATAGAAAGTTTTCTTGGATTAACCGGTTATTATAGAAAGTTTATTCCAAATTTTGCAGACATAGCCAAACCCATGACAACAGTACTAAGAAAAGACTCAAAAAAAGATATTAAAAAATCCAGAATATATTAGAGCTTTCGAAAAATTAAAACAACTTATTTCCAATGACCCGATTTTAAAAATTCCAGACTTCAAAAATAAATTCATTCTAACAACTGACGCAAGTAATGTAGCTCTTGGAGCTGTATTTTCTCAAGACGGACATCCCATTAGTTTTATCAGCAGAACACTCAATGACCACGAAACTAACTACAGTGCCATAGAAAAAGAACTTTTAGCTATTGTATGGGCAACAAAAACCTTTCGACACTACCTTCTAGGTCGACATTTCGAAATCAATAGTGACCATCAACCATTATGTTGGTTATACAAAATGAAAGAACCAAATTCAAAATTAACCCGATGGAGAGTAAAATTATCAGAATACGACTTTGACATAAAATACATAAAAGGAAAAGAAAACCACATAGCTGACGCCCTATCGCGAGTAAAAATAGAACAGACATATTTCGGAGAAGAAACACAACATAGCGCTGACAAAGACAATAGTATTTTAATTGGGCTCACACATTCAAAAGACAAATTATATTTTCTAAAGGCATTCCAAATATTAAAAAACAGAATTACTTCTAAAAATTAATAATTTACATTACATACGATAACACGACTAAAGACAAAGCTGAAAAATATTTGATTGACCACTTTTGTACAAACACTAGCGGAATGTTTATAGACAGCAATGCAGATTTTGAAATCGTTCAAAACGCACACAAAGAAATTATCAACACTAGCCACACCAAAATTCTACGAAGCCGCATTCAATAAAAAATATAGACTCATATGCCGAATTTAAAGAACACATGAAAAACTCTTACACCCTGGTATCCAAAAAACAAATAAACTCTTCTGTGAAACTTACTATTTCCCTAACAGCCAATTACTAACACAAAATATAATAAACTAATGCAACATTTGCAACCTAGCAAAAACCGAACACAGAAACACAAATATGCCAATGAAAATAATAAGTTTGTAATAGACATTTATTCCTCTGAAGGCAAGCATTATCTTAGTTGCATAGATACTTATTCAAAAGTCGTTACTCTTGAAAATATTAAAACAAAAGATTGGATAGAATGCAAAAATGCATTAATGCGTATATTTAATCAGTTAGGAAAGCCAATATTATTAAAAGCTGACCGAGACGGCGCATTTTCCAGTTTAGCACTAAAAAAATGGCTCGAAAGTGAAGGAGTAGAATTACAATTAAATACAACAAAACCAGGAATAGCAGACATCGAACGACTACATAAAACAATAAACGAAAAAATTAGAATAATCAATACCATAAATGACGAAGAAAATAAACTCAGTAAAATAGAAACTATTCTCTACATCTACAATCACAAAACAAAACATGACACAACTAGACAAACTCCTGCACACATATTTCTAAATGCTGGACAACCTAAATTAGACATTCAAGAAAAAAAAAGAAAAAGTAATAAATAAAATCAACAGTAACCGACAAGAATACGAAGTCGATACCAGATATCGAAAAGGACCGTTACAAAAGGGCAAACTAGAAATCCCATTAAAGCCAATAAAAATGTTAAAAAGTTAGATCCAGATCATTACCAAATTACTAACAGAAATAGAATTACACGTTACTATAAAACACAATTTAAAAAACGAAAGAAAATAAATCAAGTCAAAATAATTACATAATACTAATGATATTAACATCCTATATCCCAATATTAATCCACTAATATTATTCAAACTATGTCATACCCTCGATAATATTGGCTACAAACACATAAATAGTTAAGAATGAATTGAATAATGTTGTATTAAAAATATTAATAAGCTCATATATAAAACAACCACAATTAATAAGTATATTAGAAACAAAATCATATCAAAATCACCAAAACTACCTTAAATATCTTCTTGAGTCGCAGGCTTACCTCTTAAGGAGAGGGAAGTGACATATTCATACTGACAATGCCCACAACACACAGAATATTCAAAACTAGTTCATACTGGATTTTCTTAGATCACGAAAATCTAGAATAAAGCGATTCAAAAATAGCCAAATCATAAATAGTGGCGCCGGCCTGACAAAATGCCGTTGCATTTTGCTATTGCATAGCAATAATGTTGCGAGCCGAAATTCTTAGAACGACGCGTCCAACTGATCATAAATACTGGCGCCGGCTTGACAGAATGCCGTTGCACGTTGCTATTGCATAGCAATAATGTTGCAAACCGAAAATCTGAGAACGACGCGTCTAACTGACGCCGACATTCTTTATCTGCTGCATAATTTTAGCAGCCTATAAAATAGCCTTTAACAAAATTGTCTTCAGTCTTAAGCTTTTGTTCAATAAAGCAAGTTGTCATAATCTAACTTTGACTTCGTCTTTTAATTTACATTAGCGTTGCTGTTTTAATTTACATTAGCGTTGCTGTTAGCATATGTCGCGACATTTATTTGACTTATAACATATATCTAATTATATATATATATATATACAATCTGTCAAGAAACACTTAACACAGTGGAAAAAAGCTCAATTTTTTTACTTTATGTACAAAAATAAAGAGTTTTTGTTTAATTTAGCTAATTTTTTTGAATGGGTAACTGTTTAATATTTATTTTTAAATAAAATTATAAAAAACAGAAACAAAAACAATAAGGGTAAAACTTAAAAAACAACAAAAACTTAGTTTACTCATATTTGACACTGTCAAGAAACTCTTTGCACATTTTGTTTTCTTCATCTGTTTTGCTCTCATTCTAAGAAATAACTGGGCTTTACCGTTACCTATGCTTTAAGAATCTCTTTATGCATCTCTATTTATGTGTTTATATTTCACTTTGTGCGAAATTTGGCTGAGTACGCATAAAAAAAGCAATAAAAATTTTGATTAACAATGCCCGGAAAGAGATTAAGTTTCGATGTTGTCCAATTGATCTTCTACAATCGGTAGTTGGGCAAATCAGTTCCAGCATTAGTGGAAATGTTTCCCGTGTTGAGAAAAACAATATACAACGTTCTCAGTCGCGCTGAAAACGAAGGAAAACTTGAGGCAAAGGGTGTAGGCAGCGTTTGAAAATGCTACGCTACTCTGTAGTTTTTCGTTTTGCTCTGGCTACCGCTCTCATTTATAGCGGAGCCGTAGCAGAGCCATAGTCGAACGAAAAATTTTATGAGCTCTGCTCTGCTCTCGTAGTTCATTGTTTTCATATCGGTAGCAATAGCAATAGCACAAAACGAAATGAACGACTACGCTCCGTCAGAGCGGTAGTCGAAAAACGAGAGCAATAGCGATAGCTGAAACAGAGAGCGAGATGAAATCATAGCAAGATGAGAACAGAGCCAAATGAGAGCATATCGAGATGATAACAGAGCGAGATGGGAGCAAAACGAATGTGCGAGAGCGATATGAGTAGCAGCAGATCTTTCTGTTTGTTTTATTTAAATTAATGATTATAATTTAAGTTTATTTGAAAATGAAGATGTTTATATAGTATTAGTTAATTATAATCATTAATTTAAATAAAAACAAACATATCGCTCTCGCACATTCGTTTTGCTCCCATCTCGCTCTGTTATCATCTCGATATGCTCTCATTTGGCTCTGTTCTCATCTTGCTATGATTTCATCTCGCTCTCTGTTTCAGCTATCGCTATTGCTCTCGTTTTTCGACTACCGCTCTGACGGAGCGTAGTCGTTCATTTCGTTTTGTGCTATTGCTATTGCTACCGATATGAAAACAATGAACTACGAGAGCAGAGCAGAGCTCATAAAATTTTTCGTTCGACTATGGCTCTGCTACGGCTCCGTTATAAATGAGAGCGGTAGCCAGAGCATAGCATAATTCTTATTGCTATTACTGCTACAGAGTAGTTTTTGCAAACGCTGGGTGTAGGTGGCCGGAAACAATAGATATCTGATCGGGCAAACCGCCTTATGATGCGAAAGATCAAAGCAAATCCCCAAATTTCGACCAGTACTCTTGCCAAAGAGCTCAAAGAAGAGTGTGACGTGGATGTGTCCCACGAAACGGTCCGTCAGGCCATTCTACGGTATGGGTATTCTTCGAAAGTGGCACGTAAGAAACCCTTGCTATCGTCGACAAATGTGGAAAAGTATGGCGAAAGGTCTCTACAGCTTACGATAAAGCGAATATCATTCCAACAGTCGAATTTGGAAAACTGTCGGTTATAGTTTGGGCCTGCATATCCAGACAAGGAGTCGGTGAACTGGTATTCATTGAAAACACCATGAATGCCGAGCAATATCTTCAAATTTTGAAGTCAAATTTACACCAAAGTGCAACCAAATTTGGCTTTATAACCAAAAATCGGCCAAGTTTTAAATTTTACCAGGACAACGATCCAAAACATAAGGAGTTTAATATATGCAGTTGGCTGCTTTACAACTGCGGAAACGTCTTGAATACACCACCCCAAAGTTCAGATCTCAACCTAATCGAACATGAGTGGTCCTATTTAAAGAAAAAGGTTGGAAAAAGGAATCCAACTAACCGTGGACAGCTAAAAGATTTCGTAATGGAAGAGTGGCAGAGTATACCCCTAGAATATATTCAAAACTTGGTAAACTCTATGAAAAGAAGACTCCAACATATACATAGTGCTAAGGGGGCCATACTAAATACTAAGTTTTTCAAAATTAGCTATAATTAGTTTGACATTTTAAATTTAGAACAATATATATGAAGTGTGTAAAGAGTTTCTTGACAGTGTCAAATATGAGTAAACTAAGTTTTTGTTGTTTTTTAAGTTTTACCCTTATTGTTTTATACCCTGAGCCCATTGAAAATGGGAAATCAGGGTATAATGGTTTTGTGAAAATGTATTTAACAGGCAGAAGGAGGCGTGCCACACCCCATAAAGTATATATATTCTTGATCAGCGCGACAAGACGAGTTGATATAGCCCTGTCCGTCTGTCCGTCCGTCCGTCTGTCCGTCTGTCCGTCTGTCCGTCTGTCCGTCCGCCCGTGTGAATGCTGAGATATTTTTAAGTACAGAACGTAGAGACTTGAAACTTTACATGAATACTCGATAATACCATACGCTGCACAAGTTTATAAAGTTTTTCCGATAACTTATTCCATTTCGATTTTATGAGCATTTATCAATAATTTTAATGTGTTTTTGAGGCGTGGTTTGTACATCGTTTGAGCTAGAGACTTCAAATTTGCGGTGCAGTTGCGTGTAATGAATACGAAGATAACGCTATCTTTAGATTTTGGATGCCACGCCCCATTCGCCCCCAATAGCCCACTATTTGTAAAAAGCGCAAATCAAATACTAGAGACTTGTGTTTTAGCAAATGCATACATATGCCATTAATAAGTTATTAAAGTTTGATGCACTTAGTCCATCGCTAAGAAAAGTTATTAAACAATAAAGTTCCCATAGTAATGCCCACATTGCAGCCGAAGCGCAGTCGCTGCGTCAACTGCGCAGTTGGCAGGGCGCACGCTTATGCTTGCGTGCATATGTGTGTGTGTATGTGTTATTTATATGCAAGCATAAAGGAAGCGTAAAATGATTTGATATTTGGCTCTTCATAGGGCTCAGGGTATCCCCTAGTCGACCAGTCTCGACTAGAGCACTCTTACTTGTTTCCGTTTTTATACCCTGAGCCCATTGAAAATGGGAAATCAGGGTATAATAGTTTTGTTAAATGTATGTAACAGGCAGAAGGAGGCGTGTCAGACCCCACAAAGTATATATATTCTTGATCAGGGCGACGAGCTGAGTCGATATAGCCCTATCCGTCTGTCTGTCTGTCTGTCCGTCCGTCCGTTCGTCCGTCTGTCCGTCTGTCCGTATGTTTGAACGCGTCGATCTCAGAACGTAGTTGACCTAGAGACTTGAATTTTTTTGTTGGGTCCGTGGAAAGCACGCGCAGGTCAAGTTTGTTACCAAAAAACGATATCTATTTTTGTTGTTTTGTTATCGATTTTAAACCTTATCAAATACAGGTTATAAAATTATATCTCCCACACCTTTAGAGCTAGACCCCTCAAATGTATATAGATTAATATGAATTATGCAATTTCTATTTTTTTATTTTTTGGATACAGGCTCTTTTTACTAATTCCCCCCCCCCCCCCTCCACCCTTCGCCACTCTTGGAGAGTCGGTTGCAAATATAACCATGTGAATAAATTAGCATTTTTATAAAATGTAAAAAATTCAATAGAATCATATGCCGAAAGTTTTATCAAATTCCGTTAAGTCAGTACCGATTTATTAAACAAAACGTTTAGCCAATTATCAGACGCACGTGGCAAGCAGCGACGCGCAGCAAAAAACATTTACACATACACACACATTGAAACGTGCAAGGGCGTCTGCTTATGCATGTGCACAGCCGCTTCTGAGCATTTTCAGCCGCTTCTGTAGTTTTGTATTTGTCATATATCGCCCTTTACACGCATACATTCAAACAGACCACCGTTTTTGTATGTACACATACTCATACGTTCATATGCACGCATTTCACCATATTCTAAGAATCACAATTGCGATTGATCTGCTTCTTTAGCTTCTTTAGTTTTGTATTTGTCACATATCGCCCTTGTAGTACTACTTTGCATTTTGCCAACAAGTAGCGCAGTACTGGTGTGGCGTAGTGGGTAGACGCGAAGCGCGTAAACGAAAGGTCCCGAGTTCGAAACTCAGTGACAACAGCGTAAGTTTTTTAATTTTTTTTTTTTTTAAATCTATAAACATGAGGTGGTCGTGCTAGTTGAGATGACGCGCTTTAACGTTACATATATGTAAATAGATGCAGGTTCGAGTCCAGGTGCGGTGATGTTTGTTTTTCTTCTTTTTTTTTTTGTTTTTTGATTTAATTATTAATTTATTTTTTATTTACATACATTCTAGTTGAGTAAAATTTCAAAATTATAATTTAATTTTGTAAAATTTAATGTTATATGCAAGCTATATAGCGTATTAAACAAGGCAAATCGGACGGGGCTCAGGGGTTCTCCTAGTCGGGCACCTCCGACTAGAGTTTTCTTACTTGTTTATAATTTGATTTAAAAATACATATTAAACAGTTACCCATTCAAAAAAATTAGCTAAATTAAACAAAAACTCTTTATTTTTGTACATAAAGAAAAAAATTGAGCTTTTTTCCACTGTGTAAAGTGTTTTTTGGCAGACTGTATATTTGAAGTGGCGGTGCGTTGACGATTTGAATATTGTACTGATTTTGTAATAGAGACCTAATAGCTTCCGACTTAATAGAAGGTTCATTGTCGCAGTATATAGCTTTTGTATTTCGATAGAAATTTACGAGCTGTAGGACTTCTGCCTTTATGTCTGTTATGGTTCGAGAAGCGATAGGCTGACCAATAACGAATTTCGATAGTTTGTCTATAGCAGTAAGAAAATATGTTTTGTTGGTTGAGTAAATGTCAATATGAAAGAATTCGCTCACATGCGACGGGATGGGTGTTTCGCCAAGAATCTGATTTTTTTTTTTTTTGGGTGACAATCGTATTATGCGGCTTGACAGATTTTACAGTTTGATGTTTTAAATGTAAAAGTTTTTACTTCCATTGCCAGTTTTGACATGTTTGGGAAAAATAGTCTTGTAGGATTTGTTTCACATTCTCTTGAGCTGCTCTGTGATCCAAAACGACTATTTCTTTCTGTTCACTTTTGTCAGTGATGTAATTCACAATATTTCTTACATATCGAAATGTGGTTGATGGAATGATTCGACTAGCTTGTGTTGTACAAATGCAGTGTTGGTAAATCGGAATGAATTGCATTTACTACGCTTTTTTTACTACGTCGCAAATCTGTTGAATTAAAGCGTTTTTGCCTGTGAAATGTATTATGTGGCGGATTTTTTGTACTGAATAGTATAATAGTGCGGATAGAGGGGGTTTGTGTTCCTTCTATTATTATTTGAGTTTGAAAACAATTGTGGGGCTTTTCTGATGTTTCGATACTGTAGGCAAATTATACTTCACTATGCAGTGTGGCTATGCCAGATTATGCGTCGTGTTCTAGAACATGGAAGTTAACACCAGCTGGTGGGCGGCGCTGCTCCTGCCCTTGCTGCCGACCCCGGTGTCTCCGATTCGTTTTGTTGCGCTCTCGGCCACGCGACTTCGTCCTGTTACTCTCTTGCCCGCTTGCGGCCCGCAGCATTCATTCCATTCATTCCTGGCGCGCCGAAGTCACTGACGCCACAGCTGCCGCTGCCGTCACCGCTGCCGCTCTGCCGTTATGATGTCGACGTTGCAACCGCGACACCAAATGATCAAGGACCGGCAGCGGCGACACAGATATACGGAGGATTGGAACGATTCTCGGAATTCTAGCAGCAGCGACGCAGGCAGCAAAACTAGAGCAGCCACAAAAAGGCAAAGCAGAGGTTTGGCATCTTGAAAGCAAGACGGTCAGTTCCCATTGGAGATCGTAACCGAGCGGTGCACTATTTGCAGAACATTACATAACTTAGCATTCAAATAAAATTATAACGTTCAAACTGAATATCCTGATTTCGTTATTCCTTTCAATGATGAACACCCAACTATTGTAAGAATCCCCTTGGATGTGGCCGCCACAAATGTCAGGTGGCGCCATAGTCCTTAACTTGGATGTTGTGTCGCGGTGGTGCATCGGCAACGTAATTTCTCAGGTTTATAGAAGATGTTTGCATTATATTCGTCGATGAAATTGCATTTGACACTGCAAACGTTAAGGGTTGATGGTCTGTAATGTTGGGTAGAAAACCTTTTTCTACCCAAAATGGACGGAAGTTATATTTAAATTGAAAGATAAAAAACCGCGCCTGTGTGCTTTCACAACAATGGTTGATGTGTGACTAACTTATATATGGTAACTATAACATAGATATGGTACACATACTTATCGATACATATCGCATTGCTAAAGATGACATTTTCAACACCCTTCTTCAATGCGATCATGGTTACAAATTCAAATTAACATAATTCATTTTAAACTTAACATTTCAGTAAATTTAATATGCTTGTTCTTACAAAGATTCTTAGTCATGATATCTGCAATCATGTCTGTTGTACAAGCATACTTTAAGTTAATTTGACCTTCGTCTACTACTTGACGAACAAAATGATATCTTATATCAATATGCATAGTCTTGGAATGATGAACCGGATTCTTGGCCAACTCCTGTGCGCTCAGATTATCGCCATACAGAATAGTTGATGCAGATTCATCTCCACATCCAATCTCGATTATTAATCGACGTAAGAATATAGATTCCTTACAAGCCGCCGACAGTGCCATGTATTCTGCCTCCGTGCTGCTAAGTGCCACACTGCGTTGCTTTTCGGATCGCCAAGAAATCGGTCCACCTGCCAGAAAGTATACATAGCCAGTATACGACCTCCGGTCAGTTCGATCTCCACCCCAATCCGCATCTACATATCCAGTGAGTGGCTGATGACTGTTCAAGCTTGAACACAGATCTCGCCATGTGGTGACAACATAAAAATAGATTACAAAACGTAAACGACCCTTAAGATAATGTAAACCAAACATTACAAAATTCAGTACGTGTGATCCTCTTTCATGCTTGTAAGAGACGCCTGAAATAAGATAAGACTAAAATAGAACTCAAGTGTTTGCTTAGGACATTTGTTAGAATGTAAGAAATGTCAATGTAATTGAGAGATGCTCCTCTCTTACTCCTCAAACTAGGTATTTAAGGAGGAAGATTTAAAGAATAAAGACAGTTCAATTTTTGTGCTCAAACTATAACGTTGTAACATTATTTACATTTTGGTCCTTCGAGCATTCTATTGTCTTCCCCACCAGTGGTAAGAGACTTAGAATTTTTAACCAGCTCCTTAGACTCTACAGTTCTGTAGCTAAGGTAGCAAAATAAAATATTCTGTCGTTTTCCCCCACCCGTGGTAAGAAACACAGAAAATAACAATTAACACTCAAGGGTAAAAAAAAATAAAAAACCCCTAAGAGTTGTTTTAAAGAAACAAAAAACCAAAAAAAAAAAAAAAAAAAAACAAGTAAGAACGTTGCTTTAGGGCGAGACTTACAGCGTCATACTCGTTTCCCACATGGGCATCTGGTATTTTAAATTTAATAATTTATCTCAAATTTTGCATTTATGTAGATTCACGTGAATTTTCTGCAATTTCAATTTTTGCAAATATAACTATGTGAATGAATTAGCATTTTTATAAAATGTAAAAAATGCAATAGAATCATATGCTGAAAGTTTCATCAAGTTCCGTTAAGTCAGTCGCAATCTATTAAACAAAACGTTTGGCCAATTATGACACGCACGCGTTAAGCAGCGACAGCAAAATATATTTACATTTACACATACATATGTACATACATTGAAACGTGCATGCGCGTTTGCTTATGCATAGTCACAAATAAATTCAGCGCCATTCATTCTAGCATATTCTTCAACCAAAATTGTTATTGAGTTGTGCTTGCATTTTCAGCCGCTTCTTTAGTTTTGTATTTGTCAAATATCGCCGTTTATACGCAAACATTCAACCGACCACCGTTTTTGTATGTACACATATAAATACATACGTTCATGCTGAAATGCGCGCGCATTTCAGCATTTTCTAAGAATGACAATTGCGATTGATTTATGTTTATATTGTGTTTGCATTAACAGCAGCTTCTATAGTTTTGTATTTGTCAAAAGTCGCCCTTGTAGTGAAGTAGTTTCGGATTTGCCAACAGGCAATGCAAAACTGATGTGGCGCAGCAGGTTGATGAAAAGCGTGTAAGCAAAAGGGTCCGCGTTCGAGACGCGACGGCGACGGCATGAAAATAGTTGCGCAGCTGTTCGTGCCTACATACATACATACGTGATGGGTCCTATCGTCAATTTTTTTGTGTGGAATAATTTTGTTCGGACTAAGTCGATTACACAAATATCGGTATTTGAAATTTACATTTTTTGTCAGGGTCACACACACAAAAAGAAAATAACATAACTGACCTAGGCTATACGAAAAATGATAATTTTAGCAGATAAATTATTTGCAGAACTTCAACATTAAATCGAATTACATATATTTCTCAGAAATGCCGTTTGTCGTCTTAGCAATTCTTATTAAGCTTATTTATATAGGTGGCACAGGCATATGAATTTTGCAGCTGGGCGTTACAAATTTTGTTGCCAATTTGCCACGCCCCCAGTAGGCGTAGACATATCATATTTGGCAAGTTCCCAGAAGGAGTCTATGGTAACGTAACTGCAAAGTTTGGATGCTTACACTCCAAAAATGTGAAAGTTACAGGGTATTTTTTCGATATACCACGCCCCCAAAGGCGCGTAAGATTTATTTTTGGGGAATCAATAGAGGAGGCCCCCAGTAACACAAACATCCAATTTTGAATCGTCTAGCTCTAAAACTGTAGGAGCTATAAGCTTTTTGCGATTTGCCACGCCCCCTGAAGGCGTAGGTATGTCCGCCATATCTTTTTGATCTTGGGTTGCTTATCAGAGTATATATATCAAATTTCAAGTCTCTAGCATCATTAGTGCTCAAAATATAGCTGATCTTGTAAAATCACTATATATTCAGATCCGATTTTCCACGCCCCCAGTGGGCGTAGACACCAAATCTTTTTATGAATCTTTATAGAATCGAAGCGTTAATTTACGTTAATTTCAGCATTCTAGCTTTAAAACTGTAGAAGTTACAGTTTTCCCGATTTGCCACGCCCCCAATGGGCGTACATATATCCGCCATATCTTTTTGAGCTTGGGTGGTCAACGCAAGTATACATTCCAAATTTCAACTCTCTAGCTCTTCAACTAATATGATTTCTTAACTATGGGCGCAACCATTTTCCGATTTGCCACGCCCCTAGTGGGCGTATCCGGAAAATCTTGACACTTTATAATTCGAGGGTATACACGAGTATATGTTCCAAATTTCAAGTCTCTAACTTCAATAGCGTAGAAAAATATTGCATTCATACGGACAGACGGACAGACGGACATTTCACAAAACCAATATACTCTTTTTCCCTTTGGGAAACGAGTATAAAAAGGTTTATGTTTCAAAATTTTTTATACAAAAAAAAAAAATTATAAAGCGTTCCGAGGCTAAAACATCGGAAAGTGAGTGTCTACAAAAAAAAAAAAATATATATATATATATATATATATATATATATATATATATAAAATTAGAAAGCGTTCCGAGGCTAAAAACATCGGAAAAGAAAATTCATCTGAGTAGAAGAAGCAGCATTCACGGAGCAACCGAGAATCTATAACCAGGGAGCAACCAAAAAACAGTATCAAAGAAGCAGCATTCACAGAGCAACCGAGAATCTACAACCAGGGAGCAACCGAGAAGCAGCATCCAAAGAAGTAGCCGAGAAGAAGCAGCCGAGAAGAAGCAGCCGAGAAGCAGCATCCAGGGAGCAACCGAGGAGCAGCAAAAGGACATCATTGCCAGATAAGTTTAGAGATAAATAGTATAAATAAGAAAAATGATGTCCGAGGCGACAATTCAGTTACTAAATAATCAGTCGACACTGATGACAGAAATCCAGCAAATGGAAGCTGGTATAATAAGTAGTGAGGAGGTTCAAAAATTAGAATCCATTAGAGCAAAGTTTATGAACAATCATAAGTCACTATTAAAAATCGGAATAGTAGATCATGAATATTTCAACAAAAATGTATATGAAAAAACAATAGGTAAAATTAAAAGTATCATTGAAATACAGTCGTGTTCAAAACAGGTTGTTGATACCGGGACAGTAATAATGTCAGAGAAAAGCGAAGTACAGAAACAAGCCGACAATTTTGAACAAAATTTAAATCAACTCAGGGTATATTTAGAAGAAACCGAAAAGGGGTTGAATAATTCTACCTTGAGATGGAGTAACATCAGAAAAAACAAAATTAATTTTCTTTGGAGTAGGATCCAAGAAAAAATAAATTATTTTACTTCGTTAAAATATTCATTAAACGAAGATGTTGATGAGTTGAAATTCGATGCTCAGAATATGGTAGACACTTTAGAGCGCGTATCTCAGGATACAAAACCATTGAAGGTAGACGTAAAAACGGAGGATCTTCCGACGCTACCTAAAATTCAAATACCCACATTTTTTGGTGAACCCAAAG
Organism: Drosophila meridionalis; assembly: GCA_035045145.1. Taxonomy (NCBI): domain Eukaryota; kingdom Metazoa; phylum Arthropoda; class Insecta; order Diptera; family Drosophilidae; genus Drosophila; species Drosophila meridionalis. The sequence goes on along the minus strand of JAWNPG010000019.1, from coordinate 2,971,719 downwards.
AGTGGGATCTTTTTTATGAATTATTTACAGAAATAATTCATAACAGGGAAGATTTAAGTATGCCAGTAAAATTTAATTATTTAAAAACGGCATTAAAGGGCGAAGCCAAGAGCATGGTTTCTCATTTGCTCACTGGCTCAGTTGGGAATTACCATTCAGTTTGGGAATTATTAATTAAGCGATTCGAAAATAAAAGGAAAATTTTTTCCGATGAAATGAATCGATTAATTGAATTACCAAATTTGAATATGGATTCCGCAAAAAATATTAAAAGTTTTATTGATAATAGCAATGAGGCTATACATATAATAAAACTTAAAACAAATTTACCCACAGAAGTGGACATAATTTTCGCCCACACTTTGTTGAGAAAGTTCAACAAAGAAACGCTGCAGCTCTATGAATCTCACGTCAAAAAGACAAAAGAAATTCAAGAGTTTTCAGATGTAATGGAATTTATATATATATATATATATATATATTTTATATATCAAAGCACGAAAAATGCTCCTGCGAATATTCATGTGCGTTTTGCAAAAAAGCTCATAACACTATGCTTCACATTTCAAATGAAAAAGTGAACACATGTGTTTCAAAAGATACAGCACTATTGGCTACCGCAATAGTGAAGATCAGAGCAAAGAATGGTGAATATGAAAATTTTAGAGCATTGATCGACAGCGGATCTCAATGCACTATTATCTCAGAAGAGGCAGCTCAAACTCTGAAATTATACAGAATCAAAACTGTCACAAAAATAAGTGGCGTATCAGAAACGAATTCAAGTACTTCAAAGTACAAAGTTAAGATATGCATTCAATCGCTTAACACAAAAAACACACAATTTTCAACCGAAGCTATTGTTCTGCCAAAATTAATGAAAGCCTTGCCTGGTAAAACTGTAACAATTAATAAGCAAAAATGGCAAGATTTCGTATTAGCCGATCCCAAATTTAATAAGCCTAGTAGAATAGACTTAATTATAGGAACCGACTTATATTCCCAAATCATCAAAAATGGGATAGTAAAAATAGACGGACTTCTTGGACAGAATACGGAGTTTGGTTGGGTAGTATCAGGGTGTACAAAATCAAAAGGAAGTACAGTGATAACAGCAACCACTATGAAAGTTGAAAATTTAGAAAAATTTTGGGAAATGGAAGAAGAAGATAATGATGACATAGAAGCTGAAATATGCGAAAAACATTTTATAGAAACAACAAGAAGAGACAATAATGGTAGGTTTGTCGTTAAAATCCCTTTTAAACAGGATAAAACATTAGGAAATTCAAAAGCCCAAGCATTGGCACGTTTTCATAACTTAGAAAAAAATTACATAAGAATCATTCACTTAAAGAAAATTATGTTAAGTTTATGAATGAGTATATTAAATTAGGGCACATGGTTGAGACAAACGCTATGGGAAGATATTACCTCCCACATCAAGCAGTGCTCAGAGATAGTAGCTTAACAACAAAATTAAGAGTTGTCTTTGATGCTTCTGCTAAAAGCACGAACAACAAGAGCCTTAATGATATCATGTGGACCGGACCAAGAGTCCAAAAAGACATATTTGACATTATGCTAAAATGGCGTAAATGGCAAGTTGTAGTCTCTGCAGATATAGAAAAAATGTATAGACAGATTAATATTGATGAAGAAGATCAAAAATATCTTAACATACTTTGGAGAGAGTCTCCATCTGATACTTTAAAAACATTTAAACTTACGACAGTTACATACGGAACTGCATCTGCCCCATATTTAGCGACCAGAGCGCTATTAGAAATTGCTAACAAATGCAGCGATGAAAACATTAAAGAAATTATTAAAAACGATTTTTACATGGATGACCTAATGTCAGGCGCAGACACAGTACAAGAAGCTAAAAACATAGTAAATTTATTATCACTAGAGCTAGAATCAATGGGGTTCAACTTAAGGAAATGGATCTCTAATATACCAGAAGTAATAGGGAGTGTCGAACGAACAGAAGAAAACAAAGTTTTAGATATTGAAGAATTTGAATCAATAAAAACCCTTGGATTACAGTGGGAACCTATGTTAGATGAATTTAAATTTAACCTTAAATACCAAAAATTACAAAAAATTAATAAACGATCAGTTCTATCCACATTGGCTAAAATTTATGATCCATTAGGCTGGCTATCTCCAGTAACCATAGTCGGTAAATTGTTTATGCAGAAACTTTGGTTTACAGAACAAAAGTGGGATCAAGATTTATCAATTAACGATAGTAATTATTGGGAATTATTTATGCAAAATTTGTCAACATTAGAAAAAATTAGAATTCCTCGATGGTTGAAAATGCAAAACAGTTTAATAACACATATACATGGCTTTGCTGATGCATCTGAAAAAGCATTTGCAGCTGTAGTATACGCTAAAGTTAACTCTTCAGTGATGATTATAGCAAGTAAAAGCAAAGTCAATCCAAAGAAAAATAGGAAAACGATCCATAAGTTGGAACTTTGTGCAGCACATCTGTTAGCAAAATTAATTGATAGAGTCAGAGAAGCTTTAGGAAACTCTATAAAAACCTATGCTTGGAGCGATTCAACTATAACTCTTGCTTGGATAAAGAACGGAGGTAATAAAAATAAATTTATTAGGCGTAGAGTAGATGACATTCACAAAACAAAAGAAACAATTTGGGGGCACGTAAAATCAGAAGACAACCCAGCAGACATAGCGTCAAGAGGAATTGATGCTAACAAACTTCAAGATTGTGAGATTTGGTGGAAAGGGCCTCAATGGCTGGCTAAAACGATAGAACATTGGCCAAAAGAAGAAAAATGCGATGAAATTACAGTTGTTTGTACAACAGTATTAAATAATTCTGACATAATACAAGAATTGACAGCTAAATTCTCTTGTATAGGAAAACTTGAACGAGTAGTTGCCTACGTATTACGATTCATTGAGAAAAAAGTAAAAAACAAAGTATTCCCGGCATTTTTAACCTGCATTGAAATAAAAACTGCCCGGAATTTAATAATCAAACAACAACAAGCACTTCAATTCGGTGAAGAAATAAAGTATTTAGCTCTGAAAAAAGACATTGATACTAAAAATAAAATTTTAAGCTTAAACCCGTTTTTAGATAAAAACGGATTATTAAGGGTTGGTGGACGACTAAGAAACTCAAATGCAAGTTTTCAAGTTAAACACCCGATAATTTTGGACAAAAGTTACTTAACAAATCTTATTATAAGAAAAGCGCATAAGGAAACATTACACGGTGCACTAAACCTTATGAGAAACTATATTCAAAGAAAGTATTGGATATTTGGACTTAGAAATTATTTGAAGAAGCAATTAAAAGAATGCACAAAGTGTGCTAGATACAAAACAACTACAATAGAACAAATAATGGGAAATCTTCCAGAATATAGGATAAACATGAATTACCCATTTCTTAATACGGGAATAGATTATGCAGGTCCCTATTATATTAAGTGTTCTAAAAATCGTGGGATAAAAACATAAAGGTTATATTTCAGTATTTGTATGTATGGCAACTAAAACTATCCACCTTGAAGTTGTCAGTGATCTAACAACTGAAGCCTTTCTAGCAGCTTTAAAAAGATTTATTGCTAGAAGAGGAAAATGTGCCAATATATATTCAGATAATTGAACAAACTTTGTAGGTGCTGCAAGAAAGCTAGACCAAGAGTATAAACAGGCTTTAGTAGACAATAATACAATCGCTCCTTTATTAGAAAACGAGGGGATTAGTTGGCACTTTATTCCCCCGGCAGGACCTCACTTCGGAGGTATTCGGGAAGCCGGAGTTAAATCGGTAAAATATCATTTGAAACGAACAATTGGTGATAGCAGCTTAACCTTTGAAGAAATGTCAACCTTACTATGTCAAATTGAAGCGATATTAAACTGACGACCCTTATACACAACAGGAGATGATATAGATGATTTGGAAGTACTAACACCAGGGCATTTTCTTATTGGTAGACTGAATTTAGATGCAATAGAAAATGTAAACGAAGAAAAAATTAACAATTTGGATAGATGGAGACTAATTAAAAAATTGAAAAGAGAATTTTGGATCAAGTGGAAAGAAGATTATTTGCATACTCTACATCAAAGAAATAAATGGAAACGCGGAAGTCAAAATATTGAGAAAGGTCAAATAGTGTTAGTAAAGTCGGAAAACTGCCATCCAGCTAGATGGCCACTTGGGAAAATTGAAGAAGTTCACAAAGGCGCTGACGACAAGGTTAGAGTTGCTAAAATTAAAACTCAAGAAGGTTTTGTAACACGACCCATTACTAAAATATGTCCACTCAGTGCAACGCAAGAATCAGACGATAGTACTGAAAAAAAGAGAACGCTCACTAAGAGGAGGTATAAGTTCAAAACTAAAGGCATTTCTATCCCTGCTAATGCTAATGCTATTTTGTCAAGTGTCCAATTCAGCTACCGTAAAAAGTGAAGTAAAGAAATGGACAGTAGAACAATTCAACAGCACAGCTGCAATCTATCTTGACCCAATGGGAGATATTGAAGTTATAACATCATCTTGAGATTTAGTTGTATTATATGACATAAACACGTATTTTGTCATGATAGAGAAAGATAAAGACGCAATACAAAAAATGAAATTAATATGTAACAAACTCCAGGATTTTGAAAATCAATGTAACATAATTCTAAATAACATGCAAAGGCAGATAAATGATCTCGAAGAAAATAACAAACTTTTCGTGGTGCACAAATCCCAAAGAGAGAAACGTTCACCCTTAAATTTTATTGGCTCAATTTATCATATTTTATTTGGTATAATGGACGCAGATGACAGAGAGGTTTTGGAAGAGAATATGACAATTCTTTTAGACAATCAACACAACATAAATGAATTGACCAAAAAACAAGCTTCAGTAATAGATTCCACCGGAAACATTATAAAACAAAGTATTAATGAGATAAACCATAACTTTCTTAACTTAAATGTGCGTATTGCCAACATGACAGAAACGCTTAAGGAAAGTTTTTGTGTTTATAAAGAATCAATTAATTTCTTTATGATGACAAAACAGTTAGACTCCTTGCTTAATGAATGTGAAAAGATTCAAGCTGGAATAATCAGCTTGCTTATCGACATCAATCATGGAAAGTTGAATACAAATATTTTAAAAGCAAATCAACTTCAAAATGAAATCTCTCGAATTAAAGCTAAAATACCCGACAATTTAGTTTTACCCGGGAAAAGAACAGGCACAGAACTTAAAGAAGTTTACACTTTGTTAACAGCTAAAGGATTCTATTTAGATAAGAAAATAATTATAAATGCTAAAATACCATTATTCAGTCAACACACATCTGAGGTATTTAAAATTATACCCTTACCAATTAAAAACCAACAGGGGGTTATTATAGCAGAAGTGAAACTTCCATTTATAGTTTATAACTTTGCAATAGATTCATATCATTTAATGTCAGAAGCAACATTAAATAAATGTAAGCACTGGCAAACCTATACACGTATTTGCGAAAGAAATTGGCCATGGAATAGTGCAAATGACGACTCTTGTGAGGTGTCATCCTTTAAGCCTAACAAACCAGTTAATTGCTTTTACAAAATGATTTCAACCTCATCAAATTATTGGGTTGAGTTACACAGAAGAGGTAGTTGGTTATTTAAAATACCTACAAATACAAAAGTGAACATTAAATGTAATCATGCACATCAAGAAATAATAAACTTGCCAGAACAAGGTATTTTGACATTAAAATCAGATTGTACGGCTAGAACTTTGGACAAAATACTAATGGCAAATTACATACTTCACTCTGAAAGTTACGAAACGGTATCAACTTCCTATATAAGTAATATAAGTGAAATACCCAAAATTGTATGGGATCCACTAAAAACTCCAATTATTAATCATACTTCAGAACTAGATCAATTAAAAAACGAACTTAGACAAATAAAAAATCATAATTTTAAAATAAATGCTCTTAAATGGCATCACGCGACCGGTGACATATCCTTAGGACTTGGTATGATTATTATAATAATTATAATAATATATATTGTAAGAAAAATACATGTACGCAGACGATTACAAGCTATAGCTTTTCCACAAATATAAGTAACATTTTAACCTTCTCTCTGTTACCGTCACTTTCTCGGCCCTTGGCAGAATGTTCAAGCATGAACACAGATCTCGCCATGTGGTGACAACATAAAAATAGATTACAAAAGGTAAACGACCCTTAAGATAATGTAAACCAAACATTACAAAATTCAGTACGTGTGATCCTCTTTCATGCTTGTAAGAGACGCCTGAAATAAGATAAGACTAAAATAGAACTCAAGTGTTTGCTTAGGACATTTGTTAGAATGTAAGAAATGTCAATGTAATTGAGAGATGCTCCTCTCTTACTCCTCAAACTAGGTATTTAAGGAGGAAGATTTAAAGAATAAAGACAGTTCAATTTTTGTGCTCAAACTATAACGTTGTACCATTATTTACAGCGTCGCACAGTGGGGCCTTTGCTCATTTTGCGTTGCAAAAATCATAACTTTTGATCCAATTGAGGTAATTCCAAAATTTAAAAAGCATTTGACAGAGAATTCTTCAAGCTTTAAAATGAATCTACGCACAGGGTGCTGCGTCAACAGGGTGCTTCACAGTTTTGTGTCAAACATGAAAAATGTGATTTTTAGGCAAAAAAGGCATGTTTTTGTATGAAAAGGTTTTTTTTTTGTTGAAAATATTTTTTTTTAAATTATTAATCTTAAAGATGACAAGATTAACGATAAAAATATTAAAATTCTTAAAAAAAAAAAAAAAAAAAAAATTAAATTTTTCTGATAGTACTCATTCACAGAAGGGGAATAAATATCTAATAAACTTAAATTCTCAGGATTGCTTTTATTTGCTTATTTTAGTTTTTTCAATAACAAGTGTTTGTTGACAATATTTGGCATTAGGTAGAAACAAAAAGGGACATCAAGCGCAAGTGTAACGACCAAAATGCAAAAAAACCCAGACCCTTCACAAAAGGTTTTGCCGTCGGCATTTCTACCTACTGCATGCAGCTACGCGCAGCTGTGCGCAGCTGTGCTCAACTGTGCGTCAATTTGACCTTTTTTAGTGCATTTTGAGCGCATTTTATGCCGATTTTGTTTTAGTTTTTAAAAAAAAAAGGCATGTCGGGCGCCTCCGGGCAGCCAATCTTTTATGAATATTGTGTAGGAAATATTGACAAATAACTGTATATAAAGCCCTTCGGTGGACTCGGCTGGACTCAGAAGATAGAGTCCACTTTACACCAAAAAATGACCAAATTTTGGAGGTTAACTAGAATTAGTCTAGCTCCTAAATTATTGATCATAATAACATACTTTTTCTTTTATTATGTTAAAAATATACCAATTTTTCCAACGATACCTATACATTAACAATTGGTGCAATATTTTTCTTGCAATTCAATTGAAAAGTGGAACATTTTTTACAAAATTTCTCTGTTTGGTTAAATTTTGCAAATTGACCCCACTTTGAAGGCTCATAACTATGCTTAAAATTCATCTATTTTCAAAAATCTTTTGAAATTTCCAATCGTTTGACACCAAGATATCCAATATCGGTGTTAGTCACTTTACTTATTTTTGCCACGCTCTGCCGGCAGAGGCCCTACTGTGCGTCGCTGCCAAATACCTTAAAACATGCTTTACGCCAGCCAGATGCTCGACGTGCGGATCTTGGTTCCTCTGAGCCAACTTCGCAACTGACTGTAAAATGTATGGTCTAGTCGTCAGTGCCAGCCACATCAGCTCACCAATCATTGATTGATACTTGACAGGGTCAACCTTTTGACACTGTCCATCGGCGCAATTTACTTGGAAACCTGCATCCAGCGGAGTTGCTACTGGTCTAGAATTGTACATACCGTGAGTTTGCAATAATTCCTTGATATATTGCGAATGGCCTATGGTGATAGGCCCAAGCTTATCTTCACGCTGCATCTCCATGCCCAAAACCTATTCAAGCACGCCTTTGTCGACACATTCAAACTCATTTGAAATCGCCGCTTGGATGCTAACCAGGTCCTCCTTGGATTGACATGCTATAAGCAAATCGTCAACATATCCTTTCCCATATATTGGTAGAGACAGGGCTCGTTTTCACAGGCCACAAAACCCAAACTATTCAGGACATCATTTAGATTGGTGTTCCATTCCCTTCCTGATTGTTTCAATCCATATATCGCCTTCTTCAATAGCAAAGCCTTAGCTGGTTGATCTCGATCAGTGTATCCTTGGAGTTGCTTCATATACACAGTATCGCTCAGATCACTATTGAGGTATGCCGTGCATACATCCATTTGGTGCACATTCAGTTTCAATTTCGCGGCCAGATGATGCAAAGATGAATCGCACGCTCTCCAGTCTGCACACCGGAGAAAAAGTTTCTGCATAGTTATTGCCAAACCGCTGCGAGCAACCTTTTGTCACCAATCGTGCCTTGAATCGTTCAACATGTCCATCTTTGTCACGTTTCAGGCTGTATACATATTTGCAACCTACAGTCCGCTGTCCTTCCGGCAAGTCAGCTAACTGCCATGTCTGGTTCGCCATTAGTGCGTCATATTCCCGTTTCATCGCATCACACCAATCTGATGCATAAACACTCCTCAACGCCTTCTCATAGGATGATGGCACCTTCACGTTGGTAGCAACCAGAGCCCAAAGAACGTTGTGCTGCTTTCGAGGCCGGCCTGGCTTGCCAGTTCGAAACAGCCTTGGTCTGCCTGGACCAATGCGGGGAACTGTGTCATGCTCAACTTTCACAGTTGCGTCCTCGTTTCCTTTGTTCTTGCTACCTCCGTTGTTGCTGCGTCCCTTGCTGCTGCGTCTCTCGCTGCTGCCTCCAACGCTGCTGTCCCGATCGCTGCTGCCTCTAACGCAACTACCCCGATCGATTCTGCCTCCAACGCTGCTGTCCCGATTGCTGCTACGTCCCTCGCTGCTGTCCCGATCGCTGATGCGTCCCTCGCTGCTGTCCCGATCGCTGCTGCCTCTAACGCTGCTATCCCGATCGCTGCCGCCTCTAACGCTGCTATTCCGATTGCTGCTGCGTCCCTCGCTGCTGTCCCGATCGCTGCTGCGTCCCTCGCTGCTGTCCCGATCACTGCTGCGTCCCTCGCTGCTGTCCCGATCGCTGCTGCCAGAGCCATCACTCTCGTTACCAGGCTGCATGGTAACTTTAGACGTTGGCAGCTCAGTTACAGATGAATAGTTGTCATCTCCGTCCTCATTGAAAAGAACATCTCGCCTCTCAATCACCTGACGAGATACTGGGTCGTACAAACGATAGCCTTTGCTTGCTACCGAATACCCAATCATGCGGTATTCTTTGCCCTTTGCTTGCAGTTTGCTCTTCCTTGGACCCTTGTCCAAAGCTACTGCAATTGAACCAAAAACTTTTAGATGGCCAACAAAAGGTTTCTTACCAGTCCTCGCTTCCATAGGCGTCATACTGCCTAAAGCACTGGTTGGCGATCGATTCCGTACATATACGGCTGCGTTGACTGCTTCAGCCCACAAAGATTCGCCCAATCCTGATTGCATCAACATACACCTTGACATCTCTACCAGAGTGCGGTATGCCCTCTCAGCCACGCCATTTTGCTGAGGAGTCTATGCTACTGTCAGCTGCCTCTTGATCCCTTGACTCTTCAGGTATTCATCAAACGGCTTATTGACGAATTCACCTCCATTGTCGCTCCGGATACATTTGAGACACTTTCCTGTTTGCCGTTCCAGCAACGTTTTCAACTCGACGAACATCTTGAAGACTTCATCCTTCTTCCGAAGGAAATATACGAAGATCCGCCTTGACTTGTCGTTAATAAAGGTTAAGAAATACCTCGATCCAGCCAAAGACTGTGTGCTAAAAGGCCCGCACACATCAGCATGAACCAACTCCAATATGCCTCGCGCTCTATTGGCAGTTGCATCAGGAAATGGCTGCACATGAATTTTGCTTAGCATGCAAATTTTACAATTCATGTTCTCCTTGAAAATCATGTTTTCAATACCACGCACCATTCATTTCTTGATCAGGTCTTTCAAGCTGTTGACATTCAAATGGCCATACCGTTTATGCCACAGCACACCATCTGCCTTAGCTGCAGCATAGCAGCTATTTTGCTTTCCTTGAAACATATACAAGTCTTCCCCCATATTTGCTTTTACCATGCAAAAACCTTTTTACATTACTTTTGCATACTCTTGCTCTCTTCTCTCACTGTGATGCAAAGAGCATTGGAGGGCGGCAGACTGTCTCTATGGCGACAACGAAATTTTCGTAACTTTCTGGAAGACTCGACTGCAAAATAATTGTACGCAATTCGTCGAATAGCTCAATTCCTACTGTCCCAAGGCTATCCAGAATTCCAACGAATTCATTTATATAACTCGAAATGCTTTGCCCTTGCTCCATGCGCTTGAAAAGCAATTTCTTGTAGAGCTGAACCTTACGTGTTGGTCCACTCGGCTGATTTACATCCCTTAGCTGATTCCATGCCTCGGACGACGTCTTGCAATCCTTCAAATAGCCAAATTATGAAGGTTTCACACTTAATGTGATCACTGACAGCGCCTTCTCATCTATGGCTTGCCAATTCACATTCTCAGGAGCATCCGTTAGTAGCAATCCGCCTGATGCTACAGTCCACAGCTCCTGGAGCACCAACACACTCAGCATTTGAACGCGCCAGGTTTCATAATTGCCTTCGTCCAACTTTTCTATTTGATAAATTCCGCTCATAGCTATTATCAATTAGTTCCTGAGTCACACCGATGTTATTAGTTCATAACTAAAAACAAACACTTTACATTTAATAAAACATCTGCGCCTGGGCCCATAACCTTTGTTGGATAGAAAACCTTTTTCTACCCAAAATGGACGGAAGTTATATTTAAATTGAAAGATAAAAAACCGCGCCTGTGTGCTTTCACAACAATGGTTTATTTGTGACTAACTTAGATATGGTACCTATCACATAGATATGGTACACGTACTTATCGATACATATCGCATTGCTAAAGATGACATTTTCAACAACTGGTATCTGTTTTGATTCGCCAGCGCTTTCCTTGCCGTTTTCACCTTTTAGGATATCGCTTATGGGTTTTGCTATGGATGCAAAATCCTTAATGAATCATCTATAGTAGCTTGCTAATCTGAGAAATGATCTGACGTTAAATAGGTTTGTTGGTTGTTAGTATCTGCGAATTGCCTCTACTTTTTCAGGGCATGTTTTTATTCCGCCAGTTGAGACTACAAAGGTTAAATATTCAGTGCTTTCTTTAAAGAAATGTGATTTCTCACGTGAAACTCTCATATTGGCACTGTACAGTTTGTCTAACACCCATGCAATGTGTCTGACGTGATTCTCCGTGTTCTCGGAGAAAAAATGCACATCATCTACATAAACGTAGCATGATTTTTCAATTTGTTCCCTGAGCACATCGTCGATGGCTCTCTGAAAAATGCTGGGGGCGTTTTTTAATCCAAAGGGAAGTCTACAAATCTCATACTTCCCACTTGCTATAGAGAAAGCTGCTTTTTCTGTCTTTTTCTTCAAGAAGTATCTGGAGGAATCCCGATTTTAGGTCTAAAGTTGTGAAATATCTTGCTTTGCCGAGATATGTCTACAAATCTCATACTTCCCACTTGCTATAGAGAAAGCTGCTTTTTCTGTCTTTTTTTCTTCAAGAAGTATCTGGAGGAATCCCGATTTTAGGTCTAAAGTATTGAAATATCTTGCTTTGCCGAGATATGACAGAATAGAGATAACGATCGGGATTGGATATTTATCGTCTATTGTTTTCAGGTTGTTTCCTAAAATCTATAAATAACCGTTTTTCCTGTTCCTGTTACCTTTATCATCTATTCCTTTTTTGTCTACTACCCATACGGGGTTGTTGTAGGGTGATCTAGACGGTCGAATTATTCCATCTTTCAACAAGGCCTGCGTTTCAGAATTTCTGAATGCTGAGACACCCATTGGGTATGGGTATAATTTGGAATATACGGGTTCTTCGTTCTCTGTGCGGATAGTCCCTAAGATGTTAGCATAGTATGGCAGTTTTTCGTCTGGTTCTGCGAACACACCGGTTCTGTCTGACATCATTACCTCAAACTGTCGTGAGATAGGTTGAGGTACTTGTATCTCTTCTACTTTTGTAAAATTGATACTTGAGCATTTTAGATTTTTTCGTGAATATTATTTGCTATAAGTTTTGTATTTTTGAAATCGAGTAAAACATCGCTCTGTCTCAGAAAGTCAAGTCCAATTATCCCGTCAAATGTCGTTAAATTTTTTAGTAAAAAGAAGATTGTTAAATAACTGTATTACACATTTCACTTCGCTATATCCGTGGATTGATTTTACTCGAAAAGGCCTGCTTGCTGGCATTACATTTTTTAATTCTTTCAAGGGGTTAATATAATTTTTTGAAGCTCCTGTGTCAATTAATATTTAATAGTTTTCCCTGCAACGGTTCTTTCTATGAACGGGAGCAGGGATTTGTGCCTAAAAAATTAACCTGGTCATAGTCTGTTAGTTCGTCATCTATATCGTCCACTTCTGATTCATCTTCAGTTTGATAGTCTTGTTCGTCTTGGTCGGGAAGAGGATCTTCCGATGTCATATGATTAGTTCTCTGTTGTTTCGGTCTTGTAAATCTTGCACTGCTATTGTTTGGTCTTTTTGAGGATTGATTCTGGTTGTTGTGACTATTGGTCTGAATGGCTTGTTGTTGTGCTGGTCATTGTGTGCTGCGAGGCTGATAAGTGGTTGGTTGCTTGAAGCGCGAGGTAGAATCGACTTCCATCGGTTGGACTTCATCGTTTTTGGGTATTGTTTCAATTTTTCGAGTGAAATGGGTGCTTTTCCTTTGTTGGTCGTATTGTTGTTGTGTCTGGTATCGGATTTCTTTCTCTACCTTGTCTTACTTCCATTTTTTGAGCTTTTTCCTCAATGCTACGGGCAAAGTTAGTTGCGAAAGGATACCTATCGTGGTTAGCATTAACTTCCTGAGCTAACGCTAGAGCAGAGGAAAAGAGGACATCGCTAAACGCCTTTTTGGTTCCGGAAATAAAAACTCGTAGAGCGTCCGATCTGTATTTTTCATTTATTTGAGTAGCTACAGTACTGTCATAGGTCATGATAGTTTTGTTGATCAGTAGAGTCAATTTCTTTTCTACCTCTTCGTAATAATGAATCAATGTCAAATTTTCTTGGCGGAGAGTTGACACTTCCTCTTCTATGAGATATATTGGTCTCTTGTCTGCGTAAGTAAAGTCCAGTCTATTGATAATGGCTTTAAAGATTAGTGGAGTGTCGAAAGAGGACCTTCTTTCTTAATATTACTAGAGCTTAATAATGTTTGGAGCTACCGTTAAACTTCTCGTAGACTTTATATTATGCATGCGCAGCTTTCCTCCAAGACACAAGTCTCATTTTTCCTTCAAATTCTGGTAAAGTTTTCACGACATCTAAAGTTTCTGCACATATAGCTTCCTTCTTGTAATTTTTCATTGAAAGATTTTTCCTGAGCGGCTAATGCAGTTGAGGCGGGCCCTTCCACAATAGCTTTTAGTTGTTCACTAGTCAGGGCCATTTTTTTTATAAGTTTCTATTGCGAATGCCAGATATAAGAACTTATCGTTACTTTTCAAGAATCGGAAAAATTTTATATCTAACTTTTTATTTTTTTTTATAATTTTTTTTTTTTTTTACTTTGGTATTTATTGTAATATGAACACTCTACTCACATGTTCTTATAGAAGTAATATAATAAGAATTATAGTAATAGGCCGCTTGCTGTCTTCACCGATGATTCTTGTCTTCAGTTGGTGCAGATAGTCTTTTCAGATGGTTCCGTTTCTTGCTGTCTTCGGTTGGTGCACTGGATGATGCATCGTCGCAAGTGGTTGTTGATCTTGCTGGTTCCGTGTCTTGTTGCTTTCGGTTGGTGTATTTGTTTCTTCGCTGGTGTTGATTTTTGCTCGTCGTTGTATGACGTGTCACTGTTGTTATACTAGTTTCCCAAAGGGAAAATAGTATCTTGGTTTTGTGAAATGTCCGTCTTGCTGTCCGTCCGTCTGTCCGTCTGGCCGTCTGTCCGTCTGTCCGTATGAATGCAATATTTTTCTACGCTATTGAAGCTAGAGACTTGAAATTTGGAACATATACTCGTATATATCCTCGAATTATAAAGTGTCAAGATTTTCCGGATACGCCCACTAGGGGCGTGGCAAATCGGAATATGGTTGCGCCCATAGTTAAGAAATCATATTAGTGGAAGAGCTAGAGAGTTGAAATTTGGAATGTATACTTGCGTTGACCACCCAAGTTCAAAAAGATATGGCGGATATATCTACGCCCATTGGGGGCGTGGCAAATCGGGAAAACGGTAACTTCTACAGTTTTAAACCTAGAATGCCGAAATTTGGCACGTATCTTAACGCATCGATTCTATAAAGATTGATACAAAAATTTTATTGTCACGCCCACTGGGGGCGTGGCAAATCGGATCTGAATTTAGATTTATTTTACAAATTCAGCTATATTTTGAGCGCTATTGATGCTAGATACTTGAAATTTGATATATATACTCGGATAAGAAACCCAAGATCAAAAAGATATGGCAGACATACCTACGCCTTCAGGGGGCGTGGCAAATCGCAAAACATTATAGCTCGTACAGTTTTAGAGCTAGACGCTCCTCTATTGATTCTGAATGAATACACTGACTATGTTGGGGTTTAGTCGAATACTCATGAATGAGTACACGGACTGTGACGTTGTTTAGTCTGTATATATATATATACCCAGCCTCCTGCATAATTTCAACCCTTAAAACTAATGTGTCTATTGCTGAGTGTGTAAGGCTCAGCATAGGTCGATTGTATTCTTATACTATCGCTGAGGTTGTAGGGCTCAGCGTTCGTCTATTATCAATTCTTAACCTATCGCTGACGTTGTAAGGGTCAGCGTTCATCTGGCTATTTTAAGATTCCACACATGTGGCCTTTCTTCATCTATCGCACTGCATGCTAGTCGTCAAGTGCGTAGAAGGCATGTTTACATATTTATATATATTTTTATGTTTATGCCTGAACAGATTCCCTAAAATAAAAATAAAATAAATCTTACGCCCCTTTGGGGGCGTGGTATATCGAAAAAATACCCTGTAACTTTCACATTTTTGGAGTGTAAGCATCCAAACTTTACAGTTACGTTACCCTCGACTCCTTCTAAGAACTTGCCAAATATGATATGTCTACGCCTACTGGGGGCGTGGCAAATTGGCAACAAAATTTGTAACGCCCAGCTGCAAATTTCATATGCCTATGCCACCTATATAAATAAGCTTAATAAGAATTGCTAAGACGACAAACGGCACTTCTGCGAAATATATGTAATTCGATTTAATGTTGAAGTTCTGCACATAATTTATCTGCTAAAATTATCATTTTTCGTATAGCCTAGGTTAGTTATGTTATTTTCTTTTTGTGTGTGTGACCCTGACAAAAAATGTAAATATCAAATACCGATATTTGTGTAATCGACTTAGTCCGAACAAAATTATTCCACACAAAAAAATTGACGATAGGACCCATCACGTATGTATGTATGTAGGCACGAACAGCTGCGCAACTATTTTCATGCCGTCGCCGTCGCGTCTCGAACGCGGACCCTTTTGCTTACACGCTTTTCATCAACCTGCTGCGCCACATCAGTTTTGCATTGCCTGTTGGCAAATCCGAAACTACTTCACTACAAGGGCGACTTTTGACAAATACAAAACTATAGAAGCTGCTGTTAATGCAAACACAATATAAACATAAATCAATCGCAATTGTCATTCTTAGAAAATGCTGAAATGCGCGCGCATTTCAGCATGAACGTATGTATTTATATGTGTACATACAAAAACGGTGGTCGGTTGAATGTATGCGTATAAACGGCGATATTTGACAAATACAAAACTAAAGAAGCGGCTGAAAATGCAAACACAACTCAATAACAATTTTGGTTGAAGAATATGCTAGAATGAATGGCGCTGAATTTATTTGTGACCATGCATAAGCAAACGCGCTTGCAAGTTTCAATGTATGTATGTTTAAATGTAAATATATTTTGCTGTCGCTGCGTAACGCGTGCGTGTCATAATTGGCCAAACGTTTTGTTTAATAGATTGCGACTGACTTAACGGAACTTGATGAAACTTTCAGTATATGATTCTATTGAATTTTTTACATTTTATAAAAATGTTAACTCATTCACATAGTTATATTTGCAACAGACCTTCAATTGGCAGTATATGTGGGGGTATGTAATTAGTTAAAAAAGCCGGTATCCAAAATGTATCAAAAATTTAAATTGCATAAAATTCACATGAATCTACATAAATGCAAAATTTGAGATGTATTATTAAATTGAATATACTAGATGCTCCTATGGGAAACTAGTATCACGCATTAGGCTTCGACCTCATGCAACATTCTTACTTGTTTTTATACTTGTCTCTCTACAGGGTATTATTTTCTGCGTCAACGTGAGTTTCTTTTTCTCTTTTATATGTTAACGAAAGTGCTTTGTAATTTCACTTTGTTAAATAACAGGGGTGAGACATTATTTTTGTTCTCCTCTTTTTTCATCTATTAAATAACAGAGATGAGATACTATTTTTTTTTTTTTTTTGCTTTGTTGAATAACAGAGATGAGATATTATGTTTTTTCACTTTCTTGAATAGCAGAGCGAACGTGGTTTTTTTTTTACTTTTAACCCGTTGGGCGCCAATTAAATAAATTTATTTGTTGATTTCAATGAGCACACGAGAATGTTAGGGAGGCGTAGCCGTCGTCTTTATTTCCCAAATGATACTGAAAGCTAAATACAAATTTTTTATAATCCAAGAAGCCTAATTTTGCTGAGTCTGCATTCCCACGCTTCGAGTCGTATTTTATTGTTGACATAGCTTTATGCCGGCAAATCGCTGGGCAGAGTGATTGTATTAACTTATATATATTTATGCTGTTCTTTTAGGCAGGTTGTTGATTCTGCACAAGCACAATTTACTGTGCGTGACTATGACAAAATCATGTCCACTACCAAAATTGGTTGCGGTGGTATACGTTGGTCTTGCCCGAGTTGCTTGGAAAAACAAATTCATTTTCCAAGAAGTATAATTCGGTGAGAGTTCAATTTTTAAAACTGTGCAATATTTCAAAACAGCTTTCTAGTGATATAGAAGCTGGTGAAAAAATATTAAAACAGTATAATTTTGAAACTCCACACAATCTAATGGAGACTACAACATTATTGGTACCAGCTTCTGTACCAATGTTGTCTCCAAATTCATTAACTCCTACTCAGAGCTGTTAATTTTTCCATTTGAATGGAAATGCAAAATGGGTTTTACCTTTTGAAAACCCATTTTGCATTTCCATTCAATTTTAATTTCCATTTAAATGGAAAAATTAACAGATCTGCTCCTTCTTCACCTATCCCAGACTCAATTTCCAATCCACCTTCTATAGACTTGTCTGCATCACCTGGTGCTACTGCTACTTCTAATGAAACTGTCGAGCCTAATCAAAGTCCTACGAAAGTCCCTAAGAGCGTCCCCGGTTGTTGTTCAAACAGTGAATAACAATCTGTTAGCGACCTCTCATAGTGCCTACTTTGTCAGTTGTGTCTCCTCGAAAGCAGGTTTTCTTATCCAGGCTTTCATCTGACACAACGTGCGAAGCAATATCAGCGTTTATTGCTAGTAAGTCTGCAGCCAAAGTTTTTATCTTGAAGTTTAATTTTACGACACCTCGTGAAATTGCTTCGTTTAATATCAATGTGCCGGTTGAACACTTCACAACTATATGTGATGCCAAGTTTTAGCCATGGCATGAATTCAAGCGAAAGAATCGAAACCGATTACCTCCAGTAGCATTGAACCCTACTTCGGTACAATCTTCAGCTAATATTGTATCAAAAACTAAATAGTATAAATTCTTCACCGAATCGTTTTTTGGAATATCAAAACGTTCGAGGACCAAATTCCAAACTTAATGGTTTATTTTTGAGCAGTTTCAGTTTTCATTATGATGTCAGTATGTTCACTGAAACGTGGCTGAGTCCTAAAATTTATAATAATGAAATTCTCGCTAATAACTTCACTATTTATAGATGTGATCGATTGATACGCAGAGGTGGTGGTGTCTTAATAGCTGTTAAGGCCGATATCCTCTCCAAATCGTTAAGTTTCAAAGCATTTCATGATGCTGAGATTATTGGAGTTAAAATAGCTCTTCCATCTCCCTCCATATATGTCACTTGTTCATATGTTTCTCCCTCTTCTGATGTACAAGTCTATGCACAACATATAACTTGAATTAAAGAAATTTTTGAACATGTAAATGATAATGACTTATTTATAGTACTTGGTGACTTTAATATGTATAGTGCTATTTGACTTTAATATACCTAACACTACTTGGTCGTCAACTCCCAATTTTAACTACCTTATTCCGTCTACAGATCATTATCTTTTTGATAAGCTGTTCAGTCTCTCAATGTTTCAGATGAACTCTATTTTGAATCATTTAAATTGTTCACTTGATCTGGTTTTTATTAATGATGACTCTGTCATTAATGTTATCAGATCTGAATGCCAGAAGATTTGCATCATACCACATATTTCTGCCCCGATTACTCAAATAAAGCGTCGCTGTTTTTATAAATGCAATTTTGTGTTGCTTAATGATTTAATTAATGCAACTGACTTGACGCTTTTATACGACTCAGTTGATGATAATTTGGCAGCTTACATTTTCCATGAAACTCTAAGCTCTATCCTTGATGTCTGTCTCCCTTTGTACCACTCTAGGGCTGTTTCTAATAAGGTTTACTGGTTTACTCAGACTTTTTCTAATTTTAGAAACATTAAAACCAAATGTTTTAAGAATTTTAAAAAGTCTGGTTCAATCGTTGACTGGTCTAAATACTCAATAGCCAAGTCAAATTTTAATCGTTTAAATGCTAGGTGTTGTGAGAATTACCTTTTACTTTGCAAAAGGAAATTCGTTCGTGATCCGAAGCAATTTTATTCATTTGTAAACTCGAAGCGTAAATCATACAATTTACTTTCCATGTTTTTCTTTGGAGAAGAAAAAACTTGTAATGATCAAGATACCTCGGATTTTTTTGCAAAATTTTTTCAATCCACTTATTCTTCTGATGACTCCCACGCTCCTTCGTACTCATTTGGAAGTCCAGCAACGAATATTATCAATGTTCCAAGTGTTTCCCTTGTTCCTCTGGTTTCAGCCATTCGGACATTGAAATCATCTTTATACTCGTTTCCCAAAGGGAAAAAGAGTATATTGGTTTTGTGAAATGTCCGTCTGTCTGTCTGTCCGTCTGTCCGTCTGTCCGTCTGTCCGTATGAATGCAATATTTTTCTACTCTATTGAAGCTAGAGACTTGAAATTTGGAACATATACTCGTGTATACCCTCGAATTATAAAGTGTCAAGATTTTCCGGATACGCCCACTAGGGGCGTGGCAAATCGGAAAATGGTTGCGCCCATAGTTAATAGAAATCATAGAATTCATATTAGTTGAAGAGCTAGAGAGTTGAAATTTGGAATGTATACTTGCGTTGACCACCCAAGCTCAAAAAGATATGGCGGATATATCTACGCCCATTGGGGGCGTGGCAAATCGGGAAAACTGTAACTTCTACAGTTTTAAAGCTAGAATGCTGAAATTTGGCACGTATCTTAACGCTTCGATTCTATAAAGATTGATACAAAAATTTTATTGTCACGCCTACTGGGGGCGTGGCAAATCGGATCTGAATATAGAGTGATTTTACAAATTCAGCTATATTTTGAGCACTATTGATGCTAGAGACTTGAAATTTGATATATATACTCGGATAAGCAAGCCAAGATCAAAAAGATATGGCGGACATACCTACGCCTTCAGGGGGCGTGGCAAATCGGAAAAAGCTTATAGCTCCTACAGTTTTAGAGCTAGACGATTCCAAATTGGATGTTTGTGTTACTGGGGGCCCCCTCTATTGATTCCCCAAAAATAAATCTTACGCCCCTTTGGGGCGTGGTATATGGAAAAAATACCCTGTAACTTTCACATTTTTGGAGTGTAAGCATCCAAACTTTGCAGTTACGTTACCCTAGACTCCTTCTAGGAACTTGCCAAATATGATATGTCTACGCCTACTGGGGGCGTGGCAAATTGGCAACAAAATTTGTAACGCCCAGCTGCAAAATTCATATGCCTGTGCCACCTATATAAATAAGCTTAATAAGAATTGCTAAGACGACAAACGGCATTTCTGAGAAATATATGTAATTTGATTTAATGTTGAAGTTCTGCAAATAATTTATCTGCTAAAATTATCATTTTTCGTATAGCCTAGGTCAGTTATGTTATTTTCTTTTTGTGTGTGTGACCCTGACAAAAAATGTAAATATCAAATACCGATATTTGTGTAATCGACTTAGTCCGAACAAAATTATATACCCTCAAAAAAATTGACGATAGGTCCCATCAGGTATGTATGTATGTAGGCACGAACAGCTGCGCAACTATTTTCATGCCGTCGCCGCCGCGTCTCGAACGCGGACCCTTTTGCTTACACGCTTTTCATCTACCTGCTGCGCCACATCAGTTTTGCATTGTCTGTTGGCAAATCCGAAACTACTTCACTACAAGGGCGACTTTTGACAAATACAAAACTATAGAAGCTGCTGTTAATGCAAACATAATATAAACATAAATCAATCGCAATTGTGATTCTTAGAAAATGCTAAAATGCGCGCATATGAACGTATGTATTTATTTATATGTGTACATACAAAAACGGTGGTCGGTTGAATGTATGCTTATAAAGGGCGATATTTGACAAATACAAAACTAAAGAAGCGGCTGAAAATGCAAGCACAACTCAATAACAATTTTGGTTGAAGAATATGCTAGAATGAATGGCGCTGAATTTATTTGTGACCATGCATAAGCAAACGCGCTTGCACGTTTCAATGTATGTACATATGTGTAAATGTAAATATATTTTGCTGTCGCTGCCTAACGCGTGCGTGTCATAATTGGCCAAACGTTTTGTTTAATAGATTGCGACTGACTTAACGGAACTTGATGAAACTTTCAGCATATGATTCTATTGAATTTTTTACATTTTATAAAAATGCTAATTCATTCACATAGTTATATTTGCAAAAATTGAAATTGCATAAAATTCACATGAATCTACATAAATGCAAAATTTGAGATAAATTATTGAATTTAAAATACCAGATGCCCCTGTGGGAAACGAGTATCACGCCTTAGGTCTCGCCCTAAGGCAACGTTCTTACTTGTTTTCTCCTGGTGCTGATAATATTCCAAGTTGTGTTATAAAGGAATGCAGTGCTTCGTTACAGCTACCTTTATTAAAACTATTCAATTTGTCCCTGGAGAGTTCTGTTTTTCCATCTATTTGGAAAGAAACATTTATTATTCCATTACATAAACAAGTAAGAACGTTGCATGAGGGCGAACTTAATGCGTGATACTAGTTTCCCATAGGAGCATCTGGTATATTCAATTTAACAATACATCTCAAATTTTGCATTTATGTAGATTCATGTGAATTTTATGCAATTTAAATTTTTGTTACATTTTGGATACCGGTTTTTTTAACTAATTACCTACCCCCTCATATACTGCCAATTGAAGGTCTGTTGCAAATATAACTATATGAATGAGTTAGCATTTTTATAAAATGTAAAAAATTCAATAGAATCATATGCTGAAAGTTTCATCAAGTTCCGTTAAGTCAGTCGCAATCTATTAAACAAAACGTTTGGCCAATTATGACACGCACGCGTTAAGCAGCGACAGCAAAATATATTTACATTTACACATACATACATTGAAACGTGCAAGCGCGTTTGCTTATGCATGGTCACAAATAAATTCAGCGCCATTCATTCTAGCATATTCTTCAACCAAAATTGTTATTGAGTTGTGTTTGCATTTTCAGCCGCTTCTTTAGTTTTGTATTTGTCAAATATCGCCCTTTATACGCATACATTCAACCGACCACCGTTTTTGTATGTACACATATAAATACATACGTTCATATGCGCGCATTTCAGCATTTTCTAAGAATGACAATTGCGATTGATTTATGTTTATATTATGTTTGCATTAACAGCAGCTTCTATAGTTTTGTATTTGCCAAAAGTCGCCCTTGTAGTGAAGTAGTTTCGGATTTGCCAACAGGCAATGCAAAACTGATGTGGCGCAGCAGGTTGATGAAAAGCGTGTAAGCAAAAGGGTCCGCGTTCGAGACGCGGCGGCGACGGCATGAAAATAGTTGCGCAGCTCTTCGTGCCTACATACATACATGATGGGTCCTATCGTCAATTTTTTTGTGTGTGAATAATTTTTTTTCGGAATAAGTCGATATATGTGTAATCGATATTTGATATTTACATTTTTTGTCATGGTCAGACACACAAAAAGAAAATAACATAACTGACCTAGGTTATACGAAAAATGATAATTTTAGCAGATAAATTATTTGCAGAACTTCAACATTAAATCGTATTGTATATATTTCTTAATATTTCTCAGAAGTGCCGTTTGTCGTCTTAGCAATTCTTATTAAGCTTATTTATATAGGTGGCATAGGCATATGAAATTTGCAGCTGGGCGTTACAAATTTTGTTGCCAATTTGCCACGCCCCCAGTAGGCGTAGACATATCATATTTGGCAAGTTCTTAGAAGGAGTCGAGGGTAACGTAACTGTATAGTTTGGATGCTTACACTCCAAAAATGTGAAAGTTACAGGGTATTTTTTCGATATACCACGTCCCCAAAGGGGCGTAAGATTTATTTTTAGGGAATCAATAGAGGAGGCCCCCAGTAACACTAACATCCAATTTTGAAGCGTCTAGCTCTAAAACTGTAGCAGCGATAAGCTTTTTGCGATTTGCCACGCCCCCTGGAGGCGTAGGTATGTTCGCCATATATTTTTTTTAATCTTGGGTTCCTTATCCGAGTATATATATCAAATTTCAAGTCTCTAGCATCAATAGTGCTCAAAATATAGCTGAATTTGTAAAATCACTCTATATTCAGATCCGATTTGCCACGCCCCCAGTAGGCGTGACAATAAAATTTTTGTATCAATCTTTATAGAATCGAAGCGTTAAGATACGTGCCAAATTTCAGCATTCTAGCTTTAAAACTGTAGAAGTTACCGTGTTCCCGATTTGCCACGCCCCCAATGGGCGTAGATATATCCGCCATATCTTTTTGAGCTTGGGTGGTCAACGCAAGTATACATTCCAAATTTCAACTCTCTAGCTCTTCAACTAATATGATTTCTTGACTATGGGCGCAACCATTTTCCGATTTGCCACGCCCCTAGTGGGCGTATCCGGAATATCTGGACACTTTATAATTCGAGGGTATATACGAGTATATGTTCCAAAATTCAAGTCTCTAGCTTCAATAGCGTAGAAAAGTATTGCATTCATACGGACAGACGGACAGACGGACGGACAGCAAGACGGACATTGCACAAAACCAATATACTATTTTCCTTTTGGGAAACTAGTATAAAACGGTGGATGGTCTGACATTTCAACTTATAGAGGCATAGGTAAACTTTCTGCTATCCCAAAATTATTTGAAAAAATTTTAACATCAAACTTACTACAACACTTTTGTAAATCGATTATTTCGCCATCTCAACATGGTTTTTGCCAGAATCGATCAACTTCATCTAATTTATTAGAATTTTCTTCTCTAATTAATGATAGCTTTTTAAATAAAATGCAAACGGATGTTATTTATACTGATTTCAGCAAAGCATTTGATTCAGTTAATCATAATATCATAATTTGCAAACTTGATCATTTAGGATTTCACCCTAAACTTGTGTCTTGGATTTCATCCTATTTGAAAGGCAGGACTCAAAGGGTATTGTTGCGGACATCAATTTCGAAGCTTATCTTCGACTGTCAAAGATCTGGGTGTTATTTTTGACACAAAATTTTCTTTCAATCTTCATGTCTCTACTATCGTAAATGAAGCTAAAGGTGCTCTTGGTTTTATTAAACGCTGGTCAAAGGAGTTTAAAGATCCCTTTATCACAAAACTATTAAATACTTCGCTGGTTCAACCTATTTTAGAATATTGATCCACACCATAAACTGTATCAGGACCGTATTGAATCGGTCAGTTTCTTATTTTCGCATTGCATCATTTAAACTGGGATCGTAATCTTCGCTTACTATCTTACCAGAGTAGACTTCTTCTTATTAACCTTCCTTCATTAATCAATCGTAGAACAATTCTGGAAATTGTTTTCCTACATAATTTGATTATTGGTAAAACTGATACGCCATGTCTGTTAGTTCAGCTTAATTTTTCCGTTCCCTCCAGAACAACCGGACACTTTCGTCCGTTGTATTTACCTTTATGGACATCGGATTATTCTTCGCATAGCGCGGAAAGATCGTACAGATGACTCAAGAAAGTCGAACCAAGCGCGCAGGTGAAATGTTATCATTGTGACAAAATCGGCCATAAGATCCCTGAATGCCGTTTGATGATAACCATGTGGAAGAGACTGGTCATCCGTAATATGCTTGGCATCTCTCGGCCAAGCATTATATCGCGCTTCAGATACGTCAGGGAGTTGGATTAACAATTCAACCAAACGAGCTCAAAATGTATAAAGTTAGAACAATTAATAGTCTATTTAGCCACAGCAATAATAAGTCATATATAAACAACGTAACTGTTTTGTGTAGTGCTGATAATGATCGGCTAATAAGAATTTTACTCAATATTCGGACAGGTTTATAGATGGGATTTCAGAAAAGCAAGAAACAGCGGACCAATTGGAGATTCGGTTGATTGATGCAAATAAAATTAAACAAAGGCGGCCAATATAGAGTTGGCCCGGAAGAAAAGGAGATGGTGCGTTCCAAAATCAATGAGCTGCTGGCAAATAACATAATATGGCTAAGCCGCTCTCCATTTGCCTGTCCAATGTTGCTATCGATTATCGAGAAGAAACTCGAATACTGTTTGCGATAAGTATCCACTCTCTTTAATTGGGGACCAGATTTCTAGACTAAAAATGGTCCAGTGGACTTTTCTTGCTTAGATATGGCAAGCGGATTCTATCAAATTCCCGTACATCCAGACTCAGGTGAGCGATCAGTCTTCGTAATGCTCGAGGAGCATAACGAGTTTTTGGTGGTACCATTCGGATTGAAGAACGCTCCGTCAGTTTTCAAACGTGCCGTCAGTAAAGCATTAGGTGACCTATCCTATTCATCCGTCATCGTTTACAATATAACGATATTTTGATTATTGCACAGACCAAAGAAGAAGAATTTGAAAGGTTACAAACGGTTATACACATTTTGTAAGTTTTCTTTCAATATCTCTAAGTGTTCGTATGGTGATAAGGCCCAATGAACGAAAGATAACAGCTCTCATGGCTACCTCCATTGCAAACAACTACACAAGTTAGACAGTTTATAGGACTTGCCTCCTATTTTCGTCAATTTATACTAAAACTCTCAGAAATAATTAAGCCCATGTTTCACACTTAAAATAGTGAATTTGTATGGAATTTTAACAAGCAAGCCTGTATATGCCATTATTGATGGGTATGGTGCAATTCTACTTCACTAAATTGAACATAAGCCGCACGAAGTCAGATATTTTAGCAAAAGATCTTCTCCTGCTGAGTCGAAGTATTAATCTTATGAGTTGGATACATTGGCAGCTTTTAATGCAGTGAATACCGTACCATTCATGAACTGGAATTCGCTAAAAGTAAGTTTCAATAAAGTTGATCTATCTCCAAGAGTCCATAGGTGGTGGGTAAATCTGCAGACTTTCCAATTCGTAATTGAATATCGAAAAGGAAAACGAATGTCTCACGTAAATTTTGTTTACCGAAATTTGATTCCAGGCAGCATTTAGCTATTTTAGAAAGGTACAGAAAATCGCATTAATTTGGCAGAGATCTCTGAACACGGACTACTCGCGGAACAACAGCGG
Source organism: Drosophila meridionalis (assembly GCA_035045145.1). Lineage (NCBI taxonomy): Eukaryota > Metazoa > Arthropoda > Insecta > Diptera > Drosophilidae > Drosophila > Drosophila meridionalis. The sequence goes on along the minus strand of JAWNPG010000019.1, from coordinate 2,945,536 downwards.
GATCAGAAGTTGTCTTTTATTGTATCAAAACTACGATAGGGAGATATGATCCTGGAAGAAAATACATTTGTAATTAGAGAGGGTTTCTTGTTTAGAAAAATTCAAATGAACGGCAGAAATCTATGTTTACCAATAATACCCAAAGCATTCAGGTCGAAAACCACGTACATGAGGCAAAGATGCATTTGGGATGGCAAAAGACGTTAGAGAAAACCTATTGTCATTATTGGTTTAACAATATGTCAAAATACGGCAGAAATCTATGTTTACCAATAATACCCAAAGCATTCAGGTCGAAAACCACGTACATGAGGCAAAGATGCATTTGGGATGGCAAAAGACGTTAGAGAAAACCTATTGTCATTATTGGTTTAACAATATGTCAAAATACGGCAGAAATCTATGTTTACCAATAATACCCAAAGCATTCAGGTCGAAAACCACGTACATGAGGCAAAGATGCATTTGGGATGGCAAAAGACGTTAGAGAAAACCTATTGTCATTATTGGTTTAACAATATGTCAAAATACGTGCGAAAATGTTTTGAAAATTGCATTTTTTTATATCACTATACGCAGATTGATCCAGAATGCTGCATAAAGGCTATGAAATTTACAGTATCGCTGATTGGAATGCCGAGTCGCTTGATAGGTCATTTGCATTCGATAGTGAGTGGCGCCAGGCAGGCTCAGGGGCAAGTTGAACGCAAATGAGTGTGCTAAAAAATATGCTTACAGAAGTTGAGACTAATCAGCGCTTCTGCCAAGACGCTTTAGGAGAGATACAAGTAGCTAAAAATAGCACAATCAATCGTGTCACCAACTATAGTCCGCTAGAGCTACTCATTGGAAGAGTTTTCGACCGCTGGTCTTATTGCCTATCGATTATTATAGGACTATCATATAGATTAACGTCAAGCCAGAGCTCAAGCTAAGGACAATATAAAAGGCTAAAGCCGTAAGGTTTAAAATTAAGGAAATCTTGCCGTACTTAAATCTCTACTACTACTTAAGTCTCAACAGAGTCATCAAACCAAATTAGAACCTAAGTATAAGGGTCCACAGTTTGTTAGCCATGCTAATACAACATGTTCCTGCAGAATTGTATGATAATGAAAACGTTGAAGTAGACGCTTTAAAAACTAAATAAAATTTTGAAACAGATATTAAAAGATTTAAAGTGTTAAAATAGACACAGAATGTTATTGTTGTCAGTATGGTCGGAGAATGATTTGAGTATAGCTATCGATTGGCAATAGCGATAGTTATATGCCTTGAGATTCCTTTAATGTTATTAAACGCCTTTATTGCTGAGTGTAGTATGTGTTAGTATGTGAAGACGAGATGGGCATACATTCACGGAGCTCCAGCGCTAGACTTAAGAAGGCTACAGGTTCCGTTAAAAATCTGACGCCGATAGCGTCAGATGGTGGAATACAAAATTTTCAATAGTATTTTAATAAAATTTCGTAAATTATTATTCAACTACTACAAAACAGTCTTGTTCTAATTGGAGCTTATGTAAAAAAAAAATATATACAACAAAACCCCAGCAGCGTAAGCTAGCTAAAAAAAATCAGAAATCAAATTACATTAACAAAAAATCAATATCGAGTAGAAATTCGAAACCGAAGTGAGCGAAATAATAACAAGTAAGAAAACTCTAGTCGGAGGTACCCGACTAGGAGATCCCCTGAGCCCCGTCCGATTTGCATTGTTTAATATGCTATATAGCTTGCATATAACATTAAATTTTCCAAAACTAAATTATATTTTTGAAATTTTATTCAACTTGAATGTATGTGAATTAAAAATAAATAAAGAATTAAATAAATAAATATATAGACAAAATAAAGAAACGGAAAACAAACAGCACCGCACCTGGACTCGAACATGCATGTATTTATTACATATGTAACGTTAAAGCATTTAGACTGGCACAAGAACATCGAACTTATAAATTAAAAAAAAAAAAAAAACAAGTATGAGTGCTCTAGCCGAGACTGCTCGACTAGGAGATACCCTAAACCCTGTGAATAGAAAAATATCAAACCATTATACGCTCTTTTTATGCATACAAACAAACAACACATTCACATACACACACATATATATGTTATAGTTGACGGAGCGACTGCGCTTGGGCTGCAATGTGGGCATTACTATGGGAACTTAATTGGTGAATAACTTTTCTTACCGATAGACTAACTTCATTAAACTATTACAGCTCATTAATGACATTCACACATGTGTGTTTGCCAAAGCACAAGTCTTTAGTATTTTATTTGCGCTTTTACAAATAGTGGGCTATTGGGGGCGAATGGGGCGTGGCATCCAAAATCTAAAGATCACGTTATCATTACACGCAACTAAACAGCAAATTTGAAGTCTCTAGCTCAAATGATGTACAAACCACAACACGAACACATTAAAATGATCGATAAATGCTCATAATTTCGAAATGGAATGAGTTATCGGAAAATATTTATAACCTTGTGCAGCGTATGGTATTAACAAGTATTCATGTAAAATTCTACGTTGCGTACTTAAAAATATCTCAGCGTTCACACGGACGGACGGACGGACGGACGGACGGACGGACAGACGGACGGACGAACGGACAGACGGACAGTGCTATATCGACTCGTCTTTTATCGCTGATCAAGAATATATATACTTTATGGGGTGTGGCACGCCGCCTTCTGCCTGTTACATACAATTTCACAAAACCATTATACCCTGATTGCCCATTTTCAATGGGCTCATTGTAAAAAGAAGTAAGAACGTTGCATGTGGTCGAAGCCTAATGCGTGATACTAGTTTCCCATAGGAGCATCTGGTATATTCAATTTAATAATATATCTCAAATTTTGCATTTATGTAGATTCATGTGAATTTTATGCAATTTAAATTTTTGTTACATTTTGGATACCGGTTTTTTTTAACTAATTACCTACCCCCTCATATACTGCCAATTGAAAGTCTGTTGCAAATATAACTATATGAATGAGTTAGCATTTTTATAAAATGTAAAAAATTCAATAGAATCATATACTAAAAGTTTCATCAAGTTCCGTTAAGTCAGTCGCAATCTATTAAACAAAACGTTTGGCCAATTATGACACGCACGCGTTACGCAGCGACAGCAAAATATATTTACATTTAAACATACATACATTGAAACTTGCAAGCGCGTTTGCTTATGCATGGTCACAAATAAATTCAGCGCCATTCATTCTAGCATATTCTTCAACCAAAATTGTTATTGAGTTGTGTTTGCATTTTCAGCCGCTTCTTTAGTTTTGTATTTGTCAAATATCGCCGTTTATACGCATACATTCAACCGACCACCGTTTTTGTATGTACACATATAAATACATACGTTCATATGCGCGCATTTCAGCATTTTCTAAGAATCACAATCGCGATTGATTTATGTTTATATTGTGTTTGCATTAACAGCAGCTTCTATAGTTTTGTATTTGTCAAAAGTCGCCCTTGTAGTGAAGTAGTTTCGGATTTGCCAACAGGCAATGCAAAACTGATGTGGCGCAGCAGGTAGATGAAAAGCGTGTAAGCAAAAGGGTCCGCGTTCGAGACGCGGCGGCGACGGCATGAAAATAGTTGCGCAGCTGTTCGTGCCTACATACATACATACATGATGGGTCCTATCGTCAATTCTTTTGTGTGAAATAATTTCGTTCGGACTAAGTCGATTACACAAATATCGGTATTTGATATTTACATTTTTTGATGGTCTCACACACAAAAAGAAAATAACATAACTGATCTAGGCTATACGAAAAATGATAATGTTAGCAGATACATTTTTTGCAGAACTTCAACATTCAAATCGAATTGCATATATTTCTTAAAATTTCTCAAAAATGCCGTTTGTCGTCTTAGCAATTCTTATTAAGCTTATTTATATAGGTGGCACAGGCATATGAATTTTGCAGCTGGGCGTTACAAATTTTGTTGCCAATTTGCCACGCCCCCAGTAGGCGTAGACATATCATATTTGGCAAGTTCTTAGAAGGAGTCGAGGGTAACGTAACTGTAGAGTTTGGATGCTTACACTCCAAAAATGTGAAAGTTACAGGGTATTTTTTCGATATACCACGCCCCCAAAGGGGCGTAAGATTTATTTTTAGGGAATCAATAGAGGAGGCCCCCAGTAATACAAGCATCCAATTTTGAAGCGTCTAGCTCTAAAACTGTAGGAGCTATAATGTTTTGCGATTTGTCACGCCCCTAGTGGGCGTATCCGGAAAATCTTGAAACTTTATAATTCGAGGGTATACACGAGTATGTATATGTTCCAAATTTCAAGTCTCTAGCTTCAATAGCGTAGAAAAATATTGCATTCATACGGACAGACGGACGGACAGCAAGACGGACATTGCACAAAACCAATATACTATTTTCCCTTTGGGAAACTAGTATAATGATCGCTTGTGCCAACTAATTTTTTATAAGATAAACTTCAAAAAAATTTTGTGTTTCAAGAAAAATTTCGATTAGAGTATCCACTTACAAGATTCAAAAACTCAAACTAAAATTTTCTTTTTATACTAGTTTCCCAAAGTGTCAAGATATTCCGGATACGCCCACTAGGGGCGTGGCAAATCGGAAAATGGTTGCGCCCATAGTCAAGAAATCATATTAGTTGAAGAGCTAGAGAGTTGAAATTTGGAATGTATACTTGCGTTGACCACCCAAGTTCAAAAAGATATGGCGGATATATCTACGCCCATTGGGGGCGTGGCAAATCGGGAAAACGGTAACTTCTACAGTTTTAAAGCTAGGATGCTGAAATTTGGCACGTATCTTAACGCTTCGATTCTATAAAGATTGATACAAAAATTTTATTGTCACGCCTACTGGGGGCGTGGCAAATCGGATCTGAATATAGAGTGATTTTACAAATTCAACTATAATTTGAGCACTATTGATGCTAGAGACTTGAAATTTGATATATATACACGGCTAAGCAACCCAAAATCAAAAAGATATGGCGGACATACCTACGCCTTCAGGGGGCGGGGCAAATCGCAAAAAGCTTATAGCTCCTACAGTTTTAGAGCTAGACGCTTCAAAATTGGATGTTAGTGTTACTGGGGGCCCTAAAAATAAATCTTACGCCCCTTTGGGGACGTGGTATATCGAAAAAATACCCTGTAACTTTCACATTTTTGGAGTGTAAGCATCCAAACTATACAGTTACGATACCCTCGACTCCTTCTAAGAACTTGCCAAATATGATATGTCTACGCCTACTGGGGGCGTGGCAAATTGGCAACAAAATTTGTAACGCCCAGCTGCAAAATTCATATGCCTGTGCCACCTATATAAATAAGCTTAATAAGAATTGCTAAGACGACAAACGGCATTTCTGAGAAATTTTAAGAAATATATGCAATTCGATTTGAATGTTGAAGTTCTGCAAAAAATTTATCTGCTAACATTATCATTTTTCGTATAGCCTAGGTGAGTTATGTTATTTTCTTTTTGTGTGTGTGACCATCAAAAAATGTAAATATCAAATACCGATATTTGTGTAATCGACTTAGTCCGAACGAAATTATTTCACACAAAAAAATTGACGATAGGACCCATCATGTATGTATGTATGTAGGCACGAACAGCTGCGCAACTATTTTCATGCCGTCGCCGCCGCGTCTCGAACGCGGACCCTTTTGCTTACACGCTTTTCATCAACCTGCTGCGCCACATCAGTTTTGCATTGCCTGTTGGCAAATCCGAAACTACTTCACTACAAGGGCGACTTTTGACAAATACAAAACTATAGAAGCTGCTGTTAATGCAAACACAATATAAACATAAATCAATCGCGATTGTGATTCTTAGAAAATGCTGAAATGCGCGCATATGAACGTATGTATTTATATGTGTACATACAAAAACGGTGGTCGGTTGAATGTATGCGTATAAACGGCGATATTTGACAAATACAAAACTAAAGAAGCGGCTGAAAATGCAAACACAACTCAATAACAATTTTGGTTGAAGAATATGCTAGAATGAATGGCGCTGAATTTATTTGTGACCATGCATAAGCAAACGCGCTTGCAAGTTTCAATGTATGTATGTTTAAATGTAAATATATTTTGCTGTCGCTGCGTAACGCGTGCGTGTCATAATTGGCCAAACGTTTTGTTTAATAGATTGCGACTGACTTAACGGAACTTGATGAAACTTTCAGCATATGATTCTATTGAATTTTTTACATTTTATAAAAATGCTAACTCATTCATATAGTTATATTTGCAACAGACCTTCAATTGGCAGTATATGAGGGGGTAGGTAATTAGTTAAAAAAACCGGTATCCAAAATGTAACAAAAATTTAAATTGCATAAAATTCACATGAATCTACATAAATGCAAAATTTGAGATATATTATTAAATTGAATATACCAGATGCTCCTATGGGAAACTAGTATCACGCATTAAGTTCGCCCTCATGCAACGTTCTTACTTGTTACAATTGGTCACTTCCAGCTCCCGCGCTGCTGCCTTAATTGTTGTTGGTTGTTGTAGCTCTCGTGCTGCTGTTTTACTTGTTGTCGGTTGTGGAGTCCGACCACTAATTGGGCGGCAATTCAATTCGGTCCCTTCAAGAAGCATTGTGGATCTGAAGCCAGCTCTAATGCAACTAATGAATTTTTTTCCGGAAGCCAGATCCATTTACTGTGACAATGAACCATCATTGAATCCAGACACCATCGTGACAATGCTCGCAAAAAACTATGGGGTCAGCATTTCAAATGCACCACCATTGCATAGCATCTCGAATGGACAGGTTGAGCGCGTTCACAGTACTCTGTTAGAGCTAGAGATGCCTAAAGATCGATAAAGGCATAAGTGACACCGTAGAAGTCATTTTACTGGCTACAACTGAGTACAATAAGTCGATCCATTCGATCATCGACCAGAGACCTGTTGATGTGGTTCAGGCGCACCTAGATGACCCACAAGAAAAGATGCAAGAAAAGATCAGAAATGCTCAGACGACGCTCAGAGCTAGGGAGAACGCAAATCGGCAGAATAGGGTATTTGACGTTGGTGACAAAGTTTTGGTCAGGTCCAACCGACGGCTCGGAAACAAACTCACACCTTTATGTGATGAGAAGGCCGTGGAAGCAGACCTGGGGACCGAGGTCCTCATTAGAGGGAGGGTGGTCCAGAAGGACAACCTAAGGTGACTCCCTGGTTTTTTTTACACCTTTTTTATAAGCCACTAGGCAAACTCGTATAAGTCAGATATAGTTTTTCAATTTAATTTTAGCCACTTGGCACAGTTTTTATAAAACATTTTTGGTGGTGGGCAGACCTCCTTAAAAAGGAAAACAAAAAAGTTGCTAAAATGAAAGAGAACAACTTCATTTCACAGGTTTGGATCCATGTTACTCCTTTCCTTATCAGTGGTTTCGGCACATGTCATTTACTACTCGCGTGCCAAGTATATTCCCATCGTCGACGGCGAAATCCTGGTATGGGACGAATACGCCTATGTTAGGCACTCGGCAAACCTCTCAGAGTACGTGCGAATGGCGGGAGAAACGATCAAATTAATTGACATGTTCCCGCTATCCCACATGAAAAAAACTTCTAAGTGTGGACACGGCAAATCTACAAGACCCATTGGAAGCGTTAGGCACACACTATAGAGTCCCCAGGAGTTTAGATTTCCTAGGATCCATACTGAAGGTTTTGGCGGGTACACCCGATGCCGGTGATTTAGAGCAGACTAGGTTCACTGAAATGCAACTAATAAATGCCAACAATAGACAAATAGAAATAAACACTAGAGTTCAAGATCAGGTTAACCAGCTAACAACCACTGTCAATAAAATTCTCAAGATAGCCAAAAACTCACAAGTTGACACTAGCCATTTATTTGAAACACTACTGTCTAGAAACAGAATGCTGACGATGGAGTTCCAAAATTTAATGCTTGCTATTACTCTTGCGAAGGCTAACATTGTTAGCCCAAACATTTTGGACCACTCAGATTTGAAATCAATTTGGCTAGAGGAACCCACCAACAGTCCCATAGCAGATCTTATGTCCGTTACGTCCGTAAAAGTTCTCCAATCCATTAACACTATACATTTTATAATTAAATTCCCAAAGATTAAAAAAGCTTTTAGAAAAATTACGATTTATCCTGTCGTCAACAAGAACTTCATATTGCGATTGTTTGACAACGTCATAGCCGAATGTGATGGAGAAACCCACACACTGCAGAGTTGCGCCGCTTCACCTGGAGCCACATTTTGTCGTCTGGCATTAGAGAGTTCATGTGCCAAAGAGCTCCATGCAGGTGGCACGGCACACTGCGAGATCCAGCCGAGCAACCTGGAAATAATCACCCACGTAGATGACGGAATCATCATCCTCAACGACGGGTCCCCAAGGATTCAGGTAGACAACGGCACTGAGATCCAGGTACAAGGCACGCATCTCATCACGTTCGGAGACCGAGTCGCAATTAACGGGACTCTGTTTTACAATCACTACAACATACGCAATAGAGTCCCGGGTATTGCCAATTCTGCCTTGCTGAACATCACTGCCAGCCAGGATGTCCTCAGCTTCTCTTACCTTCATCGTTTGAATGAACATAATTTGGAGGTGATACAGCAGTTCAAGAAAGATGACGGAACTTATCAAGCTTATCGTGTGGCATACATCGTTGGAGCCATATGTTGTGCTTTAATCAGCATTGGCCTCACTCTTTGGCGGATCATCGACGCAAAGAAGTTTGCGAAGCAGTTACGAGAAGTCGTCGCCGGGATTGGGTCTTCCGAGGACGGCCTCATACTTGAAGGGGGAGTAGTAGTAACACATAACACTTAATATAGGATATTTCATAAGTTTATAACTAGCCCTCGCTATCGCGTGCTTCAGAAGTTAAGGAACAGCCCTCGCAATTACTACACAGCATATCAGCGCGCTATAGCTGCAATGGTCAGCGGCGGTAACCGAACACTTTTGTTTTGATGCAAGAGTTTCCGTTATTTCCTAAGACTTTGCTGAGTCGGCTTGCCGACCATGACATTGTGGCGTGATGAGAGTTTTGGCTTAGCTTAAGTGAAATATTCTGTGTATTTAGAAATAAGTCTTGAATTCAGCGCTCTTCCAATAAGTCGTTTAAATAAATATTCACTCCGGCACTTAGCCGTTTAATAATTTGTTTTATTATCTGAGCCAGTCTGGGCCAGCAATAAGAGGCACAATTGCCTCTAAACCTAATCTTCAGACCAAAGGACTGGAAGGAAGTTAATTTATATATGTCGCAGAAAGGGTTAAATTCTAATGGCAGGTCTGACATTTTCACTTATAGTAACTTTGAGAGTGAAGCGAATTTCAAACGGCGCGTGCAATCGTGCTTCTTTCTTCTTTGCTCACGCCGGCGCTATCGCGCTGTTGCCTCACTCTAACTGTATTCTGAACTCACATTCGCGACAGCCAAATCGTTACACAGCTGTGCCTTGCAAGCACAGCGGTCAAACAGTGGTTATAATGTGACAGACACGTACAGTGGAATACGTTCAGAATACGTTCATACTGCGACGCGGCTTTCCTGACAAATTACACGTCCTCGTGTGTTATCGTAACTCTGCAGCATAAGTGACTATTTTTCATGATTCGACGGCTCTATACTTTTTTTCTTAAAGGAATTTCTTTATTTGATACTTTCAAGTCACATTTCATAAACAGAAATTAGCATTATACTTAACCGAAACACAATTTTTCAGATTAAAACATAATTCATTGGCCTTTACACCTAGGTATTTCTTCTAATTTTTCGAAATTCGAACATTATTAATGATTATCAACTTAAACTCTGTGTAGTTTCTTTTACGCATAATGAACGATTAACAACTTAATATTTGTGTTGTTCCTTTTACACATTCTGAATCATTAGTAACTTAAAATTTGTGTAATTCCATTTACACTTACGAACATTCTGTTATGGTGCGATCTTTAGTTTAAACTCATCATTTGTGCAATTCCTCTTACACATACGACCCCCGCCATAACAAGTGCATTCTGCTATGGTGCGGTCTTCAACTCTGACTTATCATTAGTGTAATTTGTGTAATAACAAGTGCATTCTGCTATGGCGCGGTCTTCAGTTTAAACTTATCATTTGTGTAGTTTCTTCCACACATGCGGCGCTCTCCATAACAAGTACAGTCTATTATGGTGCGGTCTTCATCTTTTACATAACTCATCGAGTCATCTGATTATTTGGTATTGCTTTTAAACATTTATGATTTCGATTACATGTCAAAGATTTTAGTAAATATCTATCTCCAGCCAAAACTTCAACCACTTCAAATGGCCCTTTAAACTTAAGATCAAGTTTAGTCGGATAACGGTCTTCATTTCTTAATAACACGTGAAACTTACGATTTTAGCTTTATTTTTATCAAACCTATTTATGTCGTATTTTGCTAGAGTTTTCATATTCTCTTTAGTTTTGTTTGTCAAATTTTCTTTATTTATTTCATCATTACTATCCTCGTTTATTGGCAACAAAACAAATGGACTGGCTTCTCTGCCAATTAACAATTCCAATGGGCCAAACTTTGTCACACAATTTATCATACACTTCCATACAAGCTGCACTTCAGCCAACGCATCCTGCCATGATCTCTGACTAGATTCGGCAGCAGTCAACATACTTTTCGGTTAATCCTACAGCCCTAACACAGCTGTCAGAATCCATGTTTAGTGTATTGTAACAATGCACAAACTTGGCAAAAGCATCTATAAGGACGATAACATATTTCTTCACTTCGTTTTATTTCTTAAAACTCAGTTCGCCTGTTATGTCGATTTGCATGGTATGCCACGGTATTTCTATTAAGGAATGGGATGCATCTCTGAGTGCACTTCTCCCGCTGGTGGCTTAGATACTTTACATGTAATGCAATTTTCTACAAACTTACGCACATAATTCGACATTTTGTCAAACCAATAATACCCATAAACTTTGTGTAGCGTCTTTTCCCATCCCAGATGCATGATTGCTTCATGAACGTGATTTACAACTGCCCCTCTAAAAGCTCTTGGGATAACCGGCAAACATTTGGTATTACTATTTCGCTGAATCTTTCTATGCAGTATTCCTTTTCGCAATTCATAAGTTTTGTCCTGATTATCGGGCAACTCATTATTTCTTAACTTTAGTATTATATCATGTATTTCAGAATCTCGCTGTTGTTCTGAAACCAACCATTTGTCAGAACTTTAGTCAAATTTATTCGCAATTCAGGTATTTTATTCAGACTTTTATGTTGTTCAAGTACTGGATTCTGAGAATTTGATATCTTCAATTTTCAATCTTTCATTTTCAACATTTAATTTGCAAACTCAATCTTCAATCTTCAATATATTACCTGCAAACGTCCATATTCTATTTTTAGTCTTATATAATTTCAATCTTCAACCTTTACTTTTCCTTCTGTAACCTAAAATCTTTCATTTTCAATTCTCAATCTTCAACCTTCAATATTCAAAGTAAGTCAAACCTCTTAACTCCTCTACTTTCAATCTAACAATTTTAGTCTTCAATCTTTAGCCTCCATCTTCAATCTTCAATCGTTCAGATATCATAAATTATCAACATTCGATCTTCATTTTTATATGTATCACCTTCAATCTTCAACCTTTAATTTTCAAATCTGAAATGATTTTATCAATCTTCAGTCTCAATCAATCTTCGGTCTCAATCAATCGATCTATTATCACAAATCTTTAATTTTTAATCCCCCATCCTTGTGCTTCAATCTTCAATCTGTAAGTAAAATGCCTGTAAAAACGCCCACCATCTATACACCCTTGGTGTTAAATCCATTTTTGTGCGGCTAGACTTTAACGAATTGCACTCCATATAACCAACAAATTTGCGTCCCTGCAAATAATGTCGGAAGTGCTTAATAGCATTTACCACTGCTAACGTCTACAGTTCGTACAAATGATATCTAGATTCGCCGGCGACTTACACTTACTATGGTAATGGTCTACCACATGAGGTTTATTGACAATTTTATGCAACAGTATTGCCCCATAGCCAATACTACTTGCGTCAGTATGTAGCTCTATTGGGTATTGTGAATCAAATATGACAGTACTCGTCTGTGCGAATACAGTTATTATTTTTATTTGTATCTGTTCATGCACTGGTATCTACTTGAAATCAGGGTTTTTCTTTGAAGTGAGAAGATACAGGGGCTTAAGTGTCTGTGAGAAGTTTAACACAAATTGCCGAAAATAAGAGGCCAACTTAATGAATTGTCTCAACTGTGGCACATTCTGTGGTGGCGGTATTTTTCATAAATTTTGCCTAATTTCGCCGTTCCTTACTTCAAATCAAAGATACTCTATACTAGTTGTAAGAAAGGAGCATTTGATGACATTGAATGAAAATCCAGCCTTTCTTAAAGCCTCTAGTACTGTCTGCAGTTTAACTAACGCATCTTCTTTACTTTAAGCTATTATGAGTACATCATCTATATACACTATCGCATAAGTGTAGGCTAAGTTCACTAAAGCCTTCATTCTTGCACGCTGGAGCACTGATGGTGCATTTTTTTCAATTCAAACGGCATCGTCAAGAACTAATATCTATAAACCAATCAGAATAACATTTTAGAATATGTATCAAGGCTGACTTATCCAAATCATCTAATTCACTATTCGATTCGATAACCTCTTCATAATTTGCAATTTTTTAAGATTCTGCCCTTTCCGTTTTGTAAACTTGAAATTTGTCAGCGTCCATTGTTACGCCAAACTATTGGCTAAGAATTTCGTGTTCTATTAGTACATTCATGTTTCAAAAACTTATTCATAATAACATGTAACGAAATCTCTAAATAATAGTCATATATGTTTATATTACATAATAGTTGTTGAGTGCTACATATTGAATCATTACATATGCCATTCAATTTAACAAAGTTATAAATTCGTTTGCCTCTAAATTTATCGGCAACGCTTTCTTTGACCAGAACAAAATGAAACGAACTCACCGGTTGAACAACCGGTGTTCTCGATAGTGGAGCTACAGCACAAATGCCTAATCGCTTCTCGATCACTCGGTCGCCTTCTTAGGTTCGTCCCTTTGGACGAACTGAACTGTTGTAGTTGTGTCGTCATCTAAGTTCCGCTTCCTTTTTTAACTTCTGTGTGCGCTTGTAACTGTTTGCTTTGTTTTAGTTCTTGTCGGCCGGCAACGGCAGCAGCATTGCAAATTTGAACGTAGCATTTTAGTTTTTAACAGTTGTACGCCTCGTTTCCAACGAGAATTAAAATCGACTCAAACTGAGCCAAACCGAAAAAAACGCACAGATGCACAGGCACACTAATGAACAGGCATTTCAGCTTCTTTCTTTCTTTATCATGCACAATGTCTCTATGCATGTACTCGACACGAGAACGCGAAACAAAACATAAAAGAAAAGGAACGTCAGCAGGCAACTGCGAGAAAATGGTAAACTTTACACTTGTAAGCTGCCAAATATGCATCGATAGTATTGCTTGTGAGAGAAGCAGATCCTACTTCTGATGTCGCAGAAAGGGTTAAATTCTTATGGCAGGTCTGACATTTTGACATATAGTAACTTTGAGAGTGAAGCGAATTCCAACAGGCGCGTGCAATCATCTCAACGCGACTGACTTCTCTGCTCTCGCATCGATCTATGCTTCTTTGCTCACGCCGGCTGGACTACAATTAGCAACAGTGCTATCGCGCTGTTGCCTCACTCTAACTGTATTCTGGCGTACTCACATTCGCGACAGCTTGACTGTCAGAATACGTTCATACTGCGACATATACATATACATACATATATATATATATATATATATATATATATATATATATATATATATGTTTTTATAATTCCCGCGTCGACGCTGAAGTTCGTAAGAAACAATCTGGTTGCGGATGCCTTTTCAAGACAGTAGCTCAACGCTGTAAATGAACAAGAAATTGAGTGAGGTATCTTTCACCAACACCATTGAGACAACAGACAGACCCTTGAATTGTTTTCAAAACTAGAAAGTTTTATTTTTTTTGGAAATAAGAAACGCTACTTGATCAGCTATACTAGCATCGAATCGCTGTTAGACGATCTCGAGTATGTGGCTTTACCCAAATGCGTTAATGCTATCCACTTTAATTTACACACGCTTGCAATGATATAAGACACATTGGTTCGAAGATACCCGGCCACAAAGTTCTGGCACTGCAAAAATCGCGTAGTGGACATATTTGCAGTTGAAGAAAGAAGAGAAATCCTCACAGCCGAGCATAATAGGGCCCATAGGTCTCCACAGGAAAATATTAAGCAGGTACTCTCGGAGTACTACTTTCCAAAAATGGAAAAAGTAGCCAATTAAATAGTACAAAATTGCAAAAAATGTGCGAGGGCTAAATATGATAGACACCCCAAAAAACAAGAGCTTGGGGAGACACCGATCATCTCACATGTAGGAGAGATGTTACACATAGATATTTTCTCCACTGACAGGAAAAACTTTCTCACTTGCATCGACAAGTTCTCTAAGTTTGCTATTGTCCAACCGGTCCCTTCAAGAACCATTGTGGATCTGAAGCCAGCTCTAATGCAACTAATGAATTTTTTTCCGGAAGCCAGATCCATTTATTGTGACAATGAACCATCATTGAATTCAGAGACCATCGTGACAATGCTCGCAAAAAACTATGGGGTCAGCATTTCAAATGCACCACCATTGCATAGCATCTCGAATGGACAGGATGAGCGCTTTCACAGTACTCTGTTAGAGCTAGCCAGATGCCTAAAGATCGATGAAGGCATAAGTGACACCGTAGAAGTCATTTTACTGGCTACAACTGAGTACAATAAGTCGATCCATTCGATCATCGACCAGAGACCTGTTGATGTGGTTCAGGCGCACCCAGATGACCCACAAGAAAAGATGCAAGAAAAGATCAGAAATGCTCAGACGACGCTCAGAGCTAGGGAGAACGCAAATCGGCAGAATAGGGTATTTGACGTTGGTGACAAAGTTTTGGTCAGGTCCAACCGACGGCTCGGAAACAAACTCACACCTTTATGTGATGAGAAGGCCGTGGAAGCAGACCTGGGGACCGAGGTCCTCATTAGAGGGAGGGTGGTCCAGAAGGACAACCTAAGGTGACTCCCTGGTTTTTTTTACACCTTTTTTATAAGCCACTAGGCAAACTCGTATAAGTCAGATATAGTTTTTCAATTTAATTTTAGCCACTTGGCACAGTTTTTATAAAACATTTTTGGTGGTGGGCAGACCTCCTTAAAAAGGAAAACAAAAAAGTTGCTAAAATGAAAGAGAACAACTTCATTTCACAGGTTTGGATCCATGTTACTCCTTTCCTTATCAGTGGTTTCGGCACATGTCATTTACTACTCGCGTGCCAAGTATATTCCCATCGTCGACGGCGAAATCCTGGTATGGGACGAATACGCCTATGTTAGGCACTCGGCAAACCTCTCAGAGTACGTGCGAATGGCGGGAGAAACGATCAAATTAATTGACATGTTCCCGCTATCCCACATGAAAAAAACTTCTAAGTGTGGACACGGCAAATCTACAAGACCCATTGGAAGCGTTAGGCACACACTATAGAGTCGCCAGGAGTTTAGATTTCCTAGGATCCATACTGAAGGTTTTGGCGGGTACACCCGATGCCGGTGATTTAGAGCAGACTAGGTTCACTGAAATGCAACTAATAAATGCCAACAATAGACAAATAGAAATAAACACTAGAGTTCAAGATCAGGTTAACCAGCTAACAACCACTGTCAATAAAATTCTCAAGATAGCCAAAAACTCACAAGTTGACACTAGCCATTTATTTGAAACACTACTGTCTAGAAACAGAATGCTGACGATGGAGTTCCAAAATTTAATGCTTGCTATTACTCTTGCGAAGGCTAACATTGTTAGCCCAAACATTTTGGACCACTCAGATTTGAAATCAATTTGGCTAGAGGAACCCACCAACAGTCCCATAGCAGATCTTATGTCCGTTACGTCCGTAAAAGTTCTCCAATCCATTAACACTATACATTTTATAATTAAATTCCCAAAGATTAAAAAAGCTTTTAGAAAAATAACGATTTATCCTGTCGTCAACAAGAACTTCATATTGCGATTGTTTGACAACGTCATAGCCGAATGTGATGGAGAAACCCACACACTGCAGAGTTGCGCCGCTTCACCTGGAGCCACATTTTGTCGTCTGGCATTAGAGAGTTCATGTGCCAAAGAGCTCCATGCAGGTGGCACGGCACACTGCGAGATCCAGCCGAGCAACCTGGAAATAATCACCCACGTAGATGACGGAATCATCATCCTCAACGACGGGTCCCTAAGGATTCAGGTAGACAACGGCACTGAGATCCAGGTACAAGGCACGCATCTCATCACGTTCGGAGACCGAGTCGCAATTAACGGGACTCTGTTTTACAATCACTACAACATACGCAATAGAGTCCCGGGTATTGCCAATTCTGCCTTGCTGAACATCACTGCCAGCCAGGATGTCCTCAGCTTCTCTTACCTTCATCGTTTGAATGAACATAATTTGGAGGTGATACAGCAGTTCAAGAAAGATGACGGAACTTATCAAGCTTATCGTGTGGCATACATCGTTGGAGCCATATGTTGTGCTTTAATCAGCATTGGCCTCACTCTTTGGCGGATCATCGACGCAAAGAAGTTTGCGAAGCAGTTACGAGAAGTCGTCGCCGGGATTGGGCCGGCCAAGGACGGCCAGAAAATTGAGGTGGGAGTAGTTTACATATAAACATTGCACATAATATAACACATAAGTATTGCACACAATATCATTCATACGAATCCATTCGCCCTAAATACATTCCGCTGAAGCATGAGTTCAGTGGCCTGACCATAGCTGGTCAACTATGGTAACATGATACTTGACTATGTTGCAAGCGTTTATGTTATCATTTATGCTGAGTGGGCTTGCCGGCTGTAGCTGTGTGGTTTTGTAGCTTCCGTTGTCATTTTTCTGAAAGCTTTTTTAATCTTTGGGAATTTAATTATAAAATGTATAGTGTTAATGGATTGGAGAACTTTTACGGACGTAACGGACATAAGATCTGCTATGGGACTGTTGGTGTGTTCCTCTAGCCAAATTGATTTCAAATCTGAGTGGTCCAAAATGTTTGGGCTAACAATGTTAGCCTTCGCAAGAGTAATAGCAAGCATTAAATTTTGGAACTCCATCGTCAGCATTCTGTTTCTAGACAGTAGTGTTTCAAATAAATGGCTAGTGTCAACTTGTGAGTTTTTGGCTATCTTGAGAATTTTATTGACAGTGGTTGCTAGCTGGTTAACCTGATCTTGAACTCTAGTGTTTATTTCTATTTGTCTATTGTTGGCATTTATTAGTTGCATTTCAGTGAACCTAGTCTGCTCTAAATCACCGGCATCGGGTGTACCCGCCAAAACCTTCAGTATGGATCCTAGGAAATCTAAACTCCTGGCGACTCTATAGTGTGTGCCTAACGCTTCCAATGGGTCTTGTAGATTTGCCGTGTCCACACTTAGAAGTTTTTTTCATGTGGCATAGCGGGAACATGTCAATTAATTTGATCGTTTCTCCCACCATTCGCACGTACTCTGAGAGGTTTGCCGAGTGCCTAACATAGGCGTATTCGTCCCATACCAGGATTTCGCCGTCGACGATGGGAATATACTTGGCACGCGAGTAGTAAAAAAGTAGGAAAGGAGTAACATGGATCCAAACCTGTGAAATGAAGTTGTTCTCTTTCATTTTAGCAACTTTTTTGTTTTCCTTTTTAAGGAGGTCTGCCCACCACCAAAAATGTTTTATAAAAACTGTGCCAAGTGGCTAAAATTAAATTGAAAAACTATATCTGACTTATACGAGTTTGCCTAGTGGCTTATAAAAAAGGTGTAAAAAAAACCAGGGAGTCACCTTAGGTTGTCCTTCTGGACCACCCTCCCTCTAATGAGGACCTCGGTCCCCAGGTCTGCTTCCACGGCCTTCTCATCACATAAAGGTGTGAGTTTGTTTCCGAGCCGTCGGTTGGACCTGACCAAAACTTTGTCACCAACGTCAAATACCCTATTCTGCCGATTTGCGTTCTCCCTAGCTCTGAGCGTCGTCTGAGCATTTCTGATCTTTTCTTGCATCTTTTCTTGTGGGTCATCTGGGTGCGCCTGCACCACATCAACAGGTCTCTGGTCGATGATCGAATGGATCGAATTATTGTACTCAGTTGTAGCCAGTAAAATGACTTCTACGGTGTCACTTATGACTTCATCGATCTTTAGGCATCTGGCTAGCTCTAACAGAGTACTGTGAAAGCGCTCAACCTGTCCATTAGAGATGCTATGCAATGGTGGTGCATTTGAAATGCTGACCCCATAGTTTTTTGCGAGCATTGTCACGATGGTCTCTGAATTCAATGATGGTTCATTGTCACAATAAATGGATCTGGCTTCCGGAAAAAAATTCATTAGTTGCATTAGAGCTGGCTTCAGATCCACAATGGTTCTTGAACGGACCGCTTGGACAATAGCAAACTTAAAGAACTTGTCGATGCAAGTGAGAAAGTTTTTCCTGTCAGTGGAGAAAATATCTATGTGTAACATCTCTCCTACATGTGAGATGATCGGTGTCTCCCCAAGCTCTTGTTTTTTGGGGTGTCTATCATATTTAGCCCTCGCACATTTTTTGCAATTTTGTACTATTTCATTGGCTACTTTTTCCATTTTTGGAAAGTAGTACTCCGAGAGTACCTGCTTAATATTTTCCTGTGGAGACCTATGGGC
The DNA here is from genome assembly GCA_035045145.1 of Drosophila meridionalis. Taxonomy (NCBI): domain Eukaryota; kingdom Metazoa; phylum Arthropoda; class Insecta; order Diptera; family Drosophilidae; genus Drosophila; species Drosophila meridionalis. The sequence goes on along the minus strand of JAWNPG010000019.1, from coordinate 2,926,643 downwards.
CCTATTATGCTCGGCTGTGAGGATTTCTCTTCTTTCTTCAACTGCAAATATGTCCACTACGCGATTTTTGCAGTGCAGAACTTTGTGGCCGGGTATCTTCGAACCAATGTGTCTTATATCATTGCAAGCGTGTGTAAATTAAAGTGGATAGCATTTACGCATTTGGGTAAAGCCACATCTTCGAGATCGTCTAACAGCGATTCGATGCTAGTATAGCTGATCAAGTAGCGTTTCTTATTTCCAAAAAAAATAAAACTTTCCAGTTTTGAAAACAATTCAAGGGTCTGTCTGTTGTCTCAATGGTGTTGGTGAAAGATACCTCACTCAATTTCTTGTTCATTTACAGCGTTGAGCTACTGTCTTGAAAAGGCATCCGCAACCAGATTGTTCTTGCCAGGTTTATAGAAGATACGTGCATTAGACTCGTCAATGCGCGCGTTCCGCCTTTTGATCTTCGCATTTGGATTGAATTCCGAAACTGCGAAGGTGAAGGGTTGATGGTCAGTGAAGATATTAATGTCTTTCACCCTAAACAAATAGTGCCTTAACTTGGCAAGTGACCATACGATGGCCAATAACTCTCTCTGATTTGTTGCATAGTTAACCTCGCTGTCCTTCAATGCTCTTGAAATCATTGTTATTGAGACAAAACTGCACCTATGCCGTGCGCCGAAGCATCGGTCGTTAGATCGAATGGCTTCTTAAAATCGGGGTACCTGATCATTACGTTCTCGGATGACAAAATATCGCGCAACTTTTGAAACGCTCTCTGCTGCACTTCAGAGAATTGATCCTTTATGTTTCAAGACCTATGCTTACTGACTGTTCCATTTTCACCCTTCAAGATATTCGAGATGGGTCTTGCTATTGCGGCGAAGTCCCAAATTAAACATCTGTAATAACTTGCAAGGGCAAGGAATGATCTGACCTCGAATAGTGTTTTAGGCTCTGGATACTCCTGTATTGCCCTAACCTTTTCAGGATCCGTCGTGGCGCCAGTGGTAGTGACTATGAAGCCAAGAAAGTTCACGCTTTTCTTAACGTGACTTTTTGACAGAGACCCTCATGTTTGCTTCGTGTAGGATTTTGCATTTGATCCGGAAAGCGCAGTTGAGAGCTATGCTCCTGTGCCCTCGTGGAAACTCCAGAATGCTGACTGGCGGCGTTTCAGTAATGAGCTTAGGACTGCATCGATGGAAGTTCCTCTGGATGAGTTTCGCCGAATGACATCTGATGCTCAAGTGGCTGCACTCCGCTCGCTGGTACATCAGGTGAGCGACACTGTGTTTGGACGTCGACAACCGCGAGCCAGACGTCGTGTGGGTTGGTGGAATGCCGCCCTCACCGACGCACGCCGTGTGCTCAGGAGAGCCCGGCGAAGGCTTCAGCATGCGTGCCGCACTCACAGTGGGAGTGCAAGTGCCCTTGCCTCGCATTTCAGGATCACCCAAAAGGAATACGAGAGGATGATGCTTAAGGCGAAGGAGGACGACTGGAGACGATATGTCGACGAACACCAGGATGACCCATGGGGGCCAGTTTACCGGATGTACCGAGGCCGCAAGACGTGCACTGATATCGGTTGCCTTCGATGGAACAACGAGCAGGTCGTAACATGGCACGACTGTGCGAATGTCCTGCTTCGCAGCTTCTTTCCTGCTGCAGAGAGACCAGTGGACGTTCCCGTTCCTCGCGAAATACGCCCAGCCCTCCAAATCTTCGAGGTTGAGACGTTCATCGCCAGAGCTCGGAGCAGGCGCTCACCTGGTTTGGATGGCATAACTGGGGGTATGGTCAAAGCGGCTTGGCACTCCATCCATCGGGGCATCTGCCTGTTGCCCGTGTTTGGCAAAGTACTGAAAGGGATTCTGGTAAACCGAGTGAAGGATATACTCACGGACGAGAGCCGATGGCAATTTGGCTTTCGCCCTGGACGCTGTGTTGAGGATGCTTGGAGACATGTCACGACCAGTGTCGCAGCCAGTCCGGCTCGATACGTGCTCGGGATATTTATTGACTTCAAGGGAGCATTCGACCATGTCGAATGGGACGCAGTGCTACGTCGACTATCGGATCTACGATGCAGGAAAATTGGGATCTGGCGCAGCTTATTTTCGGACCGAAAAGCTAGCATCGTCAGTGGCGAAGCCAACGTTGATGTTTCACGTGGCTGCCCGCAGGGCTCCATAAGTGGTCCATTTATATGGAACCTACTTATGGATGTCCTTTTGCGTCGCCTAGAGGAGCACTGCACGTTTAGTGCATACGCTGACGACCTGCTGCTGCTCATCGAAGGGAATTTCAGATCCCAATTGGAGCTCAAAGGCGCCCAACTAATGGAGATTGTTGGAGGATGGGGTATCGAGGTAGGCGTCTCAGTCTCGGCAACGAAGACTGTGACGACGCTCCTTAAGGGCAAACTGTCAGCTGGCAGAAACCTCGCCGTAAGATTTGCAGGAGCAAGCTTACGGTATGTGACGTAATACCTTGGCATCACGGCTGCCGAGCGGTTGAGTTTTCTACCGCATATCACGTCTTTACGCGATCGGCTGGCCGGAGTCGTCGGAGCCCTGACCCGTGTGCTACGCGTTGACTGGGGATTCAGTCCGCACGCACGGCGAAGGATATATGCCGGACTCTTGGTGCCTTGTGCGCTTTTTGGTGCCTTGGTGTGGTACACGACGGCGATGAGACTAGTCGGCGCCAGGAGGTCGCTCAAGTCCTGCCATCGGCTCATCCTGCTTGGATGTTTGCCTACGTGCCGAACGGTATCTACGGATGCCCTTGAAGTGTTTGCTTTAGATCCACCGCTGGTCCTGGTTGCTACATGCAACGCCATGAGTTCAAACTGAAGCGGAATTATTCGATGGAAGAGTGCGATTGGCTCTACGGTCAAGATGTTTCCACCCTTGGCCATAGTATGAGGAGAGCCTTGCTGGACGAACGCTTACTGCGTGAGTGGCAACTCCGGTGGGATAACAGCGAACACGGCCGTGTTACGCATAAGTTCATCCCGGAGGTATGCTTCGTCTATAGCCGCCCGGACTTCAGGTTCGCGATGCTGGCCAGTTTTCTCATAACTGGCCACGGCTCGCTGAACGCTTTTCTGCATGCGCGTGGTCTGAGCGAGAGTGCTGGATGCCTATGTAGTCATCCCATGGAGGACTGGCAACACGTCCAGTGTACCTGTCCCCTCTATGCGGATGTGCGCCACCTGGAAGGACTTGGGATCCAGCAGGATCCATCCGCTGAATGGGTTGTTGCAGAGACGCTGCGCACACAGGAGAGCATGCAACTGTTTGAAAGCTATGCTCGCGTAGTCTACAGCAGGCGGCACATGCTCCAGGAAGACGTGAGGCTTGGACCTGGTCGAACAGTACCGGTCTGACGTTAGTCGAAACTGGTAGTAGCTTCGTCTACGCAAGGTTCACCAATACCTCTCAAATTGGCAGATAATCTCTTCGGAGTGAGCCAAAGGGCAGACCAGAGCCTTAATCTGGAAGATGCGCATCTTGCAGGCAAATCCAAGGTCAAGCCAAAGTCCGTAAATTTGGTAGGCAAATCATTCGTGATGAGTCGAAAGGCCCACCAGAGCCTTGATCTGGAAGATTTGTCTCTTGCAGGCAAATCGAAGGTCAAACCAAAGTCCGTAAATTTGGTAGACAAATCTTTATGAGGAGTCGAAGGGCCCACCAGAGCCTTAATTTGGAAGATGCGCCTCTTGCAGGCAAATCGAAGGTCAAACCAAAGTCCGTAAATTTGGCAGGCAAATCATTCGTGATGAGTCGAAAAAAGTCCTAATTTGGCAGGTTACCTCATTTAGAGGATGTCGCCGGGGCTCACCCAGCTCCAGGTTGTCGGAAATCGAATCTGGCCAGTAGTCTTTTGACTGCGAACAGCCGATCAAAGCTGTAAATTTGAACCACGGGATGGGCTGGTGGCCAAGGCCAGCCCAATTGAGGTTGGCCCCCTTTAGTGGGAGTATCGTGGTGGCTGTGGTGTTAAATGGTCGCGATTCAATGTAGCATTGGATCATGATTGATGCGATTCAAGGTGTCAACTGAATCACATCCGGATACTGTACCCGTAGTCAGTAGAGGTTATGATAGGCCTCGCCTCAACCCAAGAGGGAATTGTGCCCGACAGCACAATTCGAATTGGTACGTAAAAGGGCGTTGGTGGACACATTGTGTTCACCCGCTGTACTATGTGTGACATATGTGGCACAAACGAGTACCGTGGTTGTAAACCCCCAACGGGGTACACGCCACGTAAAACAAACAGAGGATTTCTGTATTGCCCTAACCTTTTCAGGATCCGTCGTAACGCCAGTGCTAGTGATTATGAAGCCAAGAAAGCTCACGCTTTTCTTAAAAAACACGCGACTTTTCGAGACCCTCATGCTTGCTTCGTGTAGGATTCTGGATTTGGAAACTTGGCATAGATCGGTTGCTCATCTGTGGTCCTAATAGTAGCCACGACTAATGTGTTATACGGCAACGCCTCGTCTGGGTCTGCAAAGGCCTTCTGTCTGGCCTTAATCATTTTCAAAAAAGAATTTCTAGCTAATGGGGATGCCTCTGCACAGTCTACATTTGTGAAATTTACATTTTTGCACGTGTGGAAGGTGATTTGTTCGACCTCCGTGCCCCACTTAAGTTGTCCTGAAGCTAGACAAAGCGAAGCAGCTGCCTGCTTAAGCAGGTCAAGGCCTACAATCCCATCAAAAGTTGACAAGTCCGGCAGAATAAAAAAGGTTGCCTTTAACCCAAACATTGAAACAAAGCATTTGTGTGTAATTTGTGTCTCGCCTTGAATGGAATTAATTTTGAAGGGGGACTCTACCGAGCGGACATCTTTCAACCCTTCATGTGGCCGAAATTATTGGCCGCGCCCGAGTCTATGAGGAATCGCATGTGAGTCCCTGCTACTCTTCTTCTGATGATGGGTAGCAGGGATTTGCTCCTAAAAAATTGAGGGCATCAGAGTCATAGCTAGCATCGTCATTGATTTGTGCCGCTGCGCTGGAGGCGGCATCAGCATACGCCTCAGCCCCCCGTCCCGTGTCCTGTGTGACGTGATTCAACCTCTGCTGATTTCTCTGACCGCTTGTGCGGTCAGATGCGGGGTGCTTCCGATTCACGTAAGCCCCTGCCTTTGTGGGCTGCAAAACCCTTGAGAAGGAAGGATCGACCTCCATGGGCAGCGGTGCGCCATTATTATTGTGCTGCCTGCTGCTTCGTTGGTCAGTCTGCACTGGGGCCTTGTTTTGCTTGCTAGGGTGCGGATTCTTTGTATTACTAGCTTGTGTTTCGGCTTGTCGCCAATGCCTCTCCTGTGCTATTTCATGCGGCTTGCGCTCTTTGCCCTCCAGACTTTATGCGAAATTAGCCACGAACGCGTACTTTTCGCGAGAGCTAGCGCTGAAGGCAAATCTCTGGGCTTTGCTGCAAAGAGCACATCTGTAAGACTGCGCTTGAGGCCCGATATGAACACACGCAACGCATCGTCGCGGAATTTTTCACATAGGCCCTTTGCTAAAGCCGGTTAATATGACATGCTAACTTTGTTAGCGAGAAGATTGAGTATCTTCTCTACCTCATCGTAATATTGAAGCAGGGACAGGCCACCTTGCCTCAAGGTGCCCAATTCCTGTTCTATGACATGAATTGGTCTCTTGTCACTGTACGTGAAATCTAGGCGATTTATTATCGCATCAAAATTCAATACAGTACCAAATGAGGCCAGCACCGAGTCTGCAAAGCCCCTACTCTTCTTTCTTATAATGATAACAGCCTGATAATGACGACAACTGCCATTATGTGGTCTGAAGATCTCGTAAGCGGCTAATGCTGCCTGCCTCCAAGATACATAAGATTCCCGTACTTCAGCAAACTCGGGTAAGCACTTGACGGCATCTAGTAGCTCGTCACAGTGAATGTCGTTTTTAATTCAGCATATGCTACTACTTGTGGGGTGACAACGTTTGCTGCTGCTATTTGTTCAGCTAACTCATTAATTCTCTGAGTCAATACTTGCTCTCTCTGCTGGTTTGCAGCGGCCTGTTCGACTAAAGCATTACTGATAGCCGTCCTTACTATTTCCCTAAGGTGATCTGGATCCATTTTACTTGATGGTGGTGGAACAGCTGGGAGAAGTCTTATAGCCGGGACTCTGATGCGAATGTCACAGTCGGAATCTGAGTCGCTAGACTGCTTGCGAGGGTTTCTATATTGGCTAAACTGTGGCATGTGCAGGCCAGTGGCCGCGAAAAATAAAACGTGCCGTCAAAAGATGGGTCGAATTACGTCGCAGCTCTGAACCACGAGAACTGTATGTATTGTTATAGCATAATTTTAGACATATAGAAGGTAACAGAAAGCAATTTTATTAACGATCTGAATGATAAATTGTTTCAACTAAAATTCTCAAAGCAATCACTCTCACGTGTTTCAGAAACTTGGTTCTGATTATTATTATTAAAAATTTTTTTTTTTTTTTTTTTTTTTACACGACAGTTGCAATATAAAATGCTCACTTGCGCTAACTAATTTTTTATGAAACAAACTTGAAACATTTTGGGCTAGAGTATCCACTTACATGATTCAACTAACTGTTGCTGCTGCTGCTCTTTTACTTGTTGTTGTGGAGTCCGTCCACTAGTTGGGCGCCAATTAATGTTTTTATAATTCCCGCGTCGTCGCTGAAGTTCGTAAGAATTCCCAGACGTCGTCGTGGTGATCCTGGTGGAGTAATCTCCTAAGTCTTCTTAGGATGTTTACTGTGGAGGCTTGACTTCACTTCAATCACTGGCCTCGAGGCTCAGCAATATGTTTAATATATGAAAACGATTATTTACGGCTGTCGCCGGAGTAGTATAGTTTATTCTGAACCTTGTCAGTAAACATCAAATACAAAACTGAATTTAGACAAAAGTGGAATCGTATCCTAAAGTTGAATCGGGAAGCCACAAAACTACACAGGTACAGCCGGCAAGCCCACTCAGCATAAATGATAACATAATCGCTTGCAACATAGTCATGTATCATGTTACCATAGTTGACCAGCTCAGGCCACTGAACTTAATACTTATGTGTTATATTATGTTTATATATATATATATATGGCATATATATATATATATATATATATATATATATATATATATATATATATATATACATGTTACAACTTAACAAACCAACCGAAATGGGGCACAACGAGTATCTCAATTAACAGCAGCTACAACCTGGGGAGAACTACGACGAGCCCTCATCCATGAATTTAAAACCCAAACACACTATGAAGAATTGCTAAGACGTTTGTACAAAACTAACTACAATAATAGCATTCGTAAGTTCGTAGAAGATTTAGAGTATAAGTCATTTATAATTTCAAATAAATTAATGCTAGAAAATCAACCACAAAATACAATTGTATATACGAACGCAATGAATAGTACAATTAAAAAATTAATTACTAGAACACTACGTGACAGAATTTTCATGACTTTAGCTATCACTACAGTTTCAAAATTAAAACAAGTAGCGAAGGCTATATGATAAAAATTTTAACGATCGTACAAACAAAAATTCTGAATATTCCAAAACTAATAAATCCCAAAACAATTCTACCAATGACAATCGTGGAAAGGGAAATTATCAAAATTATTGTTCAAGTCCCAATTATTCAAACGCTACAAATCCAAGTTATAAACCAAAATAAAATGCAGAAAATTATCAAGCATTATACAAAAATTTCAAACAAAGTCAGATCAAAAAATCCAATAAATTTCCAAAACCAAAGTCAAAAAACCTCAAAATCTCCAGTCGAAAGACAACGAGAAAGTACTAGTGGTTACTCTAAGATGGATATTTCAGAAAAGTTTCATCAAGGACCCTCGGACCAAGAAAAACTAATCCCTTCATCAGATTAGTTATCAATGGATAACATTTTAACTGTGTAATTGACACAGGTTCGTCCATCGATCTAATTAAACAAAACTTTTTAAGCTTTCCTATTAAATCTTGCCAATTAAATGTGCAAGCAATAAATGGCATTGCCAACTAAATAATTGTATATCCTTTGCCCCTAGTAAGCCTTGTCCTACTATCCAAACATTTTATTTACATGACTTTTCCGTTAAATATGAAATTCTACTAGGTAGAGAATATCTAAAATCTTGTGAAGCAAAAATTGACTATTAACAAAAAACAGTTATTCTAAACGAGTATCCATTTTCAATGAGATATGGCCGTGAATATACTGTTAAGGACAAGACCGCATCTCAATGACTTGTTCCGCCCCAAACAAATGATATAGCCATAAATTACGCTATAAATAACGAATTATATGAAACCAATAAACTCCGATTTGAACATCTGAACGATGAAGCAAAAATCAAACTAACCAAAATTCTCTTCGAGCTTAGTGACATTCAGTACAAAGAAAGTGACAATTTGACTTTCACTTGTACAATTAAGCATGTCATCCAAACTAAACACGAAGATTCAATTCACAAGCGACCATACAAGTATGCGCAAACATTCGACGAAGAAGTCGAAAAACAAATCAAAGAAATGATTGCACAATTTCGCCAAAGAAACGTGATGCCTCAGGTAAAGAAAAGTTCCGTATAGTCATTGACTACCGAAACTTAAACGAAATAACCATCGATGATAAATATTCTATTCCAAATCAAATACAAATGGACCCACATAGCATACCAAAAACAGCTTTATCAAAAAAAGAAAATGGACATTACGAATACACTCGAATGCCTTTTGGATTGAAAAACGCCCCAGCAGCATTTCAACGTTGCATGAACAATTTATTAGAAGATCTAATTTATAAAGATTGCCTAGTATATATGGAAGATATAATAGTGTATTCCACTTCATTGGAAGAACATCTATTATCGTTAAAAAGACTATTCATAAAGTTGCGTGAAGCTAGTTTAAAACTGCAACTATACAAATGCGAATTCTTAAGAAACTAAACTAAATTCCTTGGACACATAATAACAATAGAAGGAGTAAAAGCAAACCGAACAAAAATCTCTGCCATACAATTTTTTCCAATACAAAAAACACCCTAAGAAATAAAATCATTTTTAGGACTTTGTGGTTATTATAGATAATTCATTCCTAACTTTGCATACGTTGTTAAGCCAATGACTTTAAAATGTAAGAAATGTGCAATTATAAATATCAAAGAATCAAATTATATTTCCATTTGAAAAATTAAAAGTACTAATTACGTCCGAACCAATATTAGTTTATCCGAATTTCGAATAACCATTTTCTCTCACAACTGATGCCAGTAAGCTGTTCTATCTTTGAATCAAAAACCAATCTGTTTTGCAAGTAGAACCTTAAACGAACACGAAATTAATTATCCAGCAATTGAAAAAGAACTTTTAGCCATCGTTTGCGCAACAAAATATTTTCTATCCTATCTCTACGGTAGAAAAGTCGAGATCCTCAGTGATCACAGGCTACTTGGTTGGCTCAATAAAATTAAAGAACCAAATATGAAACTACAACGCTGGAAAATAAAATTAAATGAATTCGATTATCATATTAAATATGTACCGGGTAAAGAGAACTATGTTACAGATGCTCTATCCAGAATAAAAATTGAAGAAAACTTGTAAGGAGAAACTTCCGACGCAACAGCAGCGACAAACATAGCGCTCAAGAAGATAGTCATTATTACATTTCCCTCACAGAAATACCTATTCATTATTTTAAACGACAAATAGAACTCGAAAAAGATAAATCAAATAACGTAAAAGCAACAAATTACTTTCATAAAACAAAAATGTTAATAAAATATGCCGAAATGACCCACAATCATGCAAAAGAATTAATAAAAGAATATTTATATTCAAAGAAAAGTGTTATATATTTTAGCAACGAAACCTACTTTCTTACTTTCCAGAACGCTTTCGTTAAAATAATCAGTCCCAATAACATATAAAAAGTTATGAGATCAACAAAAAAACTTATAGATCTTCAAACTTAGTCTGAATTTAAAGAATACATTATTAATACAGATCAAAAGTTACTACATCCAGGAATAGAGAAAATGACACTATTAAGATAACACATTATAAATCAAAATATAAAAAAAGAAGAAAGTAACACATATAGGTAAATACGATAATTCCAGATCAACCAATAACCCAAATCACGATGAAAACTACTCATAAGTCAACTACGCTAATTATAGCATTTATGCTACTTTATCTTATATGGCCAAAAAAAGGTCAAAATTTAGAAATCAACCCAATTAAGCCCCAAAAGGGATATCTTATATTTCAAACAGGAACAATCAACTTACCTATAAATTACGAATATCATTATTTAACTATCAATATCACAAAAACTGAAGAAACTTATAATAATCTAATGAAACAATCAAAAGAATTTGAATCACTATCAAAAATAAAATACTTAACAGAAAAACTGGAAAGAGAAATGAACGGTATAAGACTAGTAAAACGACATAAAAGAGGACTTGTAAATTTCATGGGAACGTTTTATAAATATCGTTTCGGAACTTTAAATCAAGAAGACAAAGACGAATTACAACCAAAAATAGATAGCCTTTCGGAAAATAGTATTCAAGCAAAATAGTATTCAAAGCAAATAAATGAAGTAACCCATGAGGAAGATAAAAAACTCGACATATTAAGATTCAATTTAAAAGAATTCTCAGAATATATATGAAGAAATTGAGTTTGGAATGCAACTAACCAGTCTTGGTATATTCCACTCTAAATTACTAAAATATGACTCTCTATCACATCTTAACGCTGAAAAAATAATAAATATTAAAATATTAACTTGGCTCGAAACAACTACTAACGAAATTTTGATCATTTCCCATATTCCACGCGAAATTATAAAAACCGCATTATTCGACATTATTCCATACCCCTGACGAAAACAAAAACATCTTGACTGAAATTATACACGACACTTACTACCTACCAAATAAAAAAACATTCACAGCAACCAAGAAAGATTTAGTTATAAATAAATGGATTACTTGAATATTAAATCAGGGAAAAACAGAATGTAGATATACAAAAACACATAAAAATTATGAAATCAACTATGTAGAACCAAACATTATGTTAACATGGCACTTACCTAAAACCATATTAAATCAAAATTTTATCAATAGAGAAATAATTATTGAAGGAAGCAATATGTTAAAAGCCCTAAATTGTTCAATCCAGTTAGACGAATTATTAATAACCAATACTATGGTGGACTATACACAAACAATTCACATAAATAATAATGTAACAAAATTAGAACCATTTTCATATGTTCAATTTAAAGAAATTAACCAACAACAAACTAAATTGTATAACACATTTTTACACACAACTTTAATAATTATCTTAACCGCATTAATATTGTACATTATCTTTAAGTATAAAAATATCACACAAAGAATTATAGTAAATTATAAAAACAAATCAACCCCAAACATACAAACTGATAAAAAATTAAACCAAATTATTTTAATTGAACTATATCAGCCAATTGCTGGTTCGCTCAACTTGTCCGTTCGTTTGCTTACTCAATACTAACATAGTTGTATCGACTTAACCGATAATTGATCTCGATACAGCTGTTCATTCGCCGATTACAATTAAAGTTGCATATATACTAAAAAAAATCCAAAATATGCTAAATAATGAAATGTGCAAAAAAATAACAAATGGTTCCTCAACATCCCGGCCCCCTGAAACTCTGTTTCAGAATGTGGTAGGGCTGCAATCTTCGTGACGGGTCGTATAATCTCTCCAGAACGACCTTGAGCTTAACTGCCCGTACTAATCTATCCTCTCCTGGGTACACCTCGATTACGCGTCCTAGATTCCATGTTGCTGGAGGCGTACTCGAATCCTTGATGAGTACAATGTTTCTAAGTGATATGTTAGGCATCTTAGTAGACAATTTTGGTCGTTGCTGCAATGCTGTTAAATATTCTTGTTGCCAACGTTTCCAAAATCCTTGAAGCATTGCCTGAATATGTTGCCAATCCCAAGCGATTGGTTGGTGCCTCTGCGTAGCTCCCATCTGGAACTGCGGTGTACGTTCGTCCGATCAAAAAATGCGCTGGTGATAAGTATCCAATTTCTGTGTCCGAAGTTGCGCATAATGGACGGGAGTTCACAACTGCTTCTATCTGTGTAAGCAGTGTGCGCATCTGCTCAAAGGTAATCACTGTGTTTCCGATCACTCGTCGCAAGTGTAGCTTCACGGAACGCACAGCAGACTCCCATTTTCCGCCCCAATGTGGAGTATATGAAATTCCACTTGATACTCTGCTCCGCCAGTTTCCTTGCTACCACCTCATTATGTTCGCGTGAAGTGTGCAATTGCAACATCTTGTTTAATGTGCGCTTAGCACCGACGAAATTACGTCCATTGTCGCTATACATTTCGGCGGGCCATAAAGCGTCTGAGGGCTGCCAGAAAGGTATCTGTGCTTAGGTCTGTTGCCAATTCCAGATGAAGTGCTGATGTCACCATACAAACAAAGAGACAAATGTAGCCCTTCTCTTTACGCGGGTTACGTCCCTTGTGTACCTTTAGCGAGATAGGTCCAGCATAATCGACTCCAGTGTGTTCAAATGTAAATGCCTGTCGCACACGAGTAGCAGGTAAGTTTGCCATAAGCTGTTGTGTCGTGTGATGACGCTGCTTGAAACAGTTTAGGCATCCATGCATGATTCGTCGGATGAGATTTCGGGATCCAAGTACCCAGTACTTCTGACGTCCAACAACAAACTAAATTGTATAACACATTTTTACACACAACTTTAATAATTATCTTAACCGCATTAATATTGTACATTATCTTTAAGTATAAAAATATCACACAAAGAATTATAGTAAATTATAAAAACAAATCAACCCCAAACATACAAACTGATAAAAAATTAAACCAAATTATTTTAATTGAACTATATCAGCCAATTGCTGGTTTCGCTCAACTTGTCCGTTCGTTTGCTTACTCAATACTAAAATAGTTGTATCGACTTAACCGATAATTGATCTCGATACAGCTGTTCATTCGCCGATTACAATTAAAGTTGCATATATACTAAAAAAATCCAAAATATGCTAAATAATGAAATGTGCAAACAAATGACAAATGGTTCCTCAACATCCCGGCCCCCTGAAACTCTGTTTCAGAATGTGGTAGGGCTGCAATCTTCGTGATGGGTCGTATAATCTCTCCAGAACGACCTTGAGCTTAACTGCCCGTACTAATCTATCCTCTCCTGGGTACACCTCGATTACGCGTCCTAGATTCCATGTTGCTGGAGGCGTACTCGAATCCTTGATGAGTACAATGTTTCTAAGTGATATGTTAGGCATCTTAGTAGACCATTTTGGTCGTTGCTGCAATGCTGTTAAATATTCTTGTTGCCAACGTTTCCAAAATCCTTGAAGCATTGCCTGAATATGTTGCCAATCCCAAGCGATTGGTTGGTGCCTCTGCGTAGCTCCCATCTGGAACTGCGGTGTACGTTCGTCCGATCAAAAAATGCGCTGGTGATAAGTATCCAATTTCTGTGTCCGAAGTTGCGCATAATGGACGGGAGTTCACAACTGCTTCTATCTGTGTAAGCAGTGTGCGCATCTGCTCAAAGGTAATCACTGTGTTTCCGATCACTCGTCGCAAGTGTAGCTTCACGGAACGCACAGCAGACTCCCATTTTCCGCCCCAATGTGGAGTATATGAAATTCCACTTGATACTCTGCTCCGCCAGTTTCCTTGCTACCACCTCATTATGTTCGCGTGAAGTGTGCAATTGCAACATCTTGTTTAATGTGCGCTTAGCACCGACGAAATTACGTCCATTGTCGCTATACATTTCGGCGGGCCATAAAGCGTCTGAGGGCTGCCAGAAAGGTATCTGTGCTTAGGTCTGTTGCCAATTCCAGATGAAGTGCTGATGTCACCATACAAACAAAGAGACAAATGTAGCCCTTCTCTTTACGCGGGTTACGTCCCTTGTGTACCTTTAGCGAGATAGGTCCAGCATAATCGACTCCAGTGTGTTCAAATGTAAATGCCTGTCGCACACGAGTAGCAGGTAAGTTTGCCATAAGCTGTTGTGTCGTGTGATGACGCTGCTTGAAACAGTTTAGGCATCCATGCATGATTCGTCGGATGAGATTTCGGGATCCAAGTACCCAGTACTTCTGACGAATTATGGCAAACATTGCTGAAACTCCAGGATGAAGGTTTAACTGATGCTCATGCTTCAGTAACAGCTCAACTAGTCGATTGTGGTTAGGCAGTACAATCGGGTGTTTGGCATCTCTAGGAAGGTAGGAGTTCTCTAAGCGTCCACCAACTCGAATAAGGCCATCATGGTCAACAAATGGAGCTAGCTTGCTAAGCTTGGAACGGTGCTGTAGCGGTTGCCTCTTCAACAAGCGCTGCCGATCAACATCAAATGCGTTTTGTGCTTGCCCAAGACAAAACTTTCTTTCTGCGTCAATTTCATGGAACGTTAAGGCTGCCGAGTGAAGTGGCTTCCTTGATCGGACGCGGTGTACAAAGCACCGGACGTATGCGATGATTCGAATCAGTCGCAGCCATGATGATACTCTAGTGAGCAAAAGGTCAAAGGGGGACGATGCCATTTCCTTCCTTGCTTTCAAAATATTGGCCTTGAATTCCGCTTCTGCTGCTGGCGGAACGATAGAGCAGCAGAATTTTGATTGTCGTAGCACCTCTAAACACTCCTGGGCATCATGTAGCCAGGACGGTCCCTTCCACCATAAGTCAAATTTAAGAAGGTCACCGGCAAGCATCCCTCGGGATGCACAATCCGCAGGATTTTCCTTGGTACTCACATGCCTCCAAGCGTCCCGTGGGATTGTTTCAAGTATTTCTTCAGTGCGATTGGCTACGAACATCTTCAATTTACCAGGTTGATTGGACAGCCAGGACAACACGATTGTAGAATCGCACCATGCATATACCTTTAATTCCTTCTTGCCCAGACTAGCTTGAATTGCCTTAACAAGTCTAGTCAGTAGTAGAGCTCCACACAGTTCGAGGCGTGGTAACGTTGTTAGTTTTAAAGGTGCAACTCGAGTTTTAGCAGCAACAAGATATACTCCTATAGAGCCGTCACTATACTCAACTCTGCTGTAGACGACTGCAGAGTAAGCCTTAAGCGAAGCGTCTGAGAATGCATGTAACTCGATGTGATCCCTGTGACTGTCTATGAAGCGAGGTATCTTGAGCTGTTGTAGCGACGAAATATTCTTGCGATACATCTGCCAAGAGTGCGCCTGTTTCATTGGGAGTTCAGAGTCCCAATTCAAATCTAGCAACCAAAGTTCTTGCAGTAGAATCTTGTACTGGACTACCACTGGCGCCAGAATGCCAAGAGAATCAAAAATGTGTGCCACATCGGATAACACTTGTCGTTTTGTACAGCTTGCAGTCTCCAATAATATAATGTTGTATGCAAGGTTGTCTTCTCTAGGATCCCAGTGCAGTCCAAGTACTTTTGCTGTTGTTGTTGACACGTTGACTCTATTACCTTGTACGGTGCTCAATCGTGTGCTATTTGAGATCCATTTTCCCAATTCCAACTGTGCACGTGACATGAGTGCAACTAACTCAGTTTGAATATCAATGAGTTCTTCCTTTGTCATGGCTCCTGTTAATACATCATCCACGTAGAAATCCTCAAGCAATATCGTAGCTGCTCTAGGAAACTCATGCTCGTGGTCCTTAGCGAGTTGCTCCAACGCCCGGACTGCCAGGAATGGCGCAGACGCAGTCCCGTATGTAACTGTGCAGAGTCTGAACTGCGCAATGGTGCTGACGGATCTTCTTTCCATAATATTCGTTGGAAATCCTGATGTTTAGCTGCAACCAGAATCTGTCTAAACATCTTTACAATATCAGCCGAAAATACAAACTTGTGCATTTGAAACCTCATGCATACGTTGAACAGATTGCGTTGTATATATGGTCCAATATGAAGCGCATCGTTAAGGGACCGGCCATCTTGGTCTTGAAATGAGCCATCAAATACTACACGCAGCTTTGCACCAAGCACCGGATGGTGCGGCATGTAGAAAATCTTCTTCGAAGTGGTGTCTTCTTCTACATCCACCTCCTTCATGTGGTCCAGTTGTATGTACTCCCTCATGAATTGAACATACCTTGATCGCAAAGCTGCATCCTTCATTAAACGATATTCAACTGCCAAGAAGCGAGACTTGGCTCCATGAAAGGTGTCTGCGAACTCTGGGTTGTCCTGCTTGAACGGTAGCCCGACTATGTATCTCCCTTCAGCATTACGGGAGTGTGTTTGGACGAAATGAGTTTCCACTACATCATCTTCTGTATTTGCAGACGTGAACGATGGAACTTCCTCCAGTTCCCAAAACCGTTGCAACAATGTGTTGATGTCCATGGTAGCTAAGAGTGACGTAGTTGTAGTTGTAGTTGCTCCTCCCACTGATGTGATGATCCATCCAAATATGGAATCGATGGCGATTGTGTTCCCCTGGGCATTACACAACTTATGTCCAGTAAGAACCGTCCAAATGTGATAGTTACCAATCAGAATGTCGATTGATGCGTTAGTATTGAATGCGGCATCTGCTAGTGTGTGGCCGCTAAATATAGAGAGGTCTGCTGCGTTTATAGTTTCTCTCATCAGTGTCGAAGTAATGTTTCCAAGCACGTGCGCCTTGACCTCAAGCGATGCATCTGACACTCGCGACTTGATGTGTAGTGAACAGAGCCCTCTTGTCGTTTCTGCCTTGATTGATGAGATTCCAGATATGGAAATGCGAGAGTGTGAACGGGCCAGACCCAATGTCTGTATACAACGTTCCGAAACGTAGGACAACTCCGAGCCGCAGTCCAGTAATATGCGGCAAACAACGTCTTGACCTCGAGAATTGCGCACATACACCTGCGCCGTTGGCAGTGTACTTCTCATATTTGCACCCTTGCCACATTTCGCAATGTTCATGGCGTTCGTCAGTGCTACTACTGTGCTAGCACCTGGTGCCTCATTTGACTCATCCTTCTGGTGCTGCTGTGGCTCACCCTTGTCCCTAGTGCTGCTTTGATCGAAATGCAAAAGTGAGTGATGTCGGCGCTTGCAATACTTACATGATGACTTCGATGTACAAGTGCTCACTCCATGACCAAGTCGCAAACAATTGAAACACATGTGTTTGGACTTTGCAAAGGCATATCGTTGCTGAATAAATAGGTCCAAGAACTGTGTACATGTCATCAATGCGTGTTTCTTGTTGCACTTAGCACAGCGCTCTGAAGTAGCGAGTAGCGCATGCGCGTTCCTGGTACCTCTGTCCTGTCTAGGCTTGCTGCTTGTCTGAGTTGCAGATTGGCTAAGCTCCAGCCGATCACAACGTGAATCCAGGAACTTGAGCAGCTGCGTTATCGACGGATTAGCCATGTCTTGACTCTTCTCATACCATTCACGACGTGTGGTGTCATCAACCTTTGCGATGAGTAAGTAAATCAGCCAACAATCTCGATCCGTTTGTCCAGAAGCGTCTAATGCCCGAATTACAGTACCAGCATCGTTTGTTAACGATCGAAGCGCTGCTGGGTTGTGATCCGCAACCTTGGGCAATCCAGTAAATGTATCCAACAACAAATTGACCAAATAGCGAGGCTTCTCGTACCGCTCAACTAATGAATTCCAAACTATTTCATAGTTGGCATCAGCTAAGGGCAGATGCTGGATAAGTTTTGCAGCTTCTCCCTTTAAATAAGACTTTAAGTGATGATACTTCTGAATGTTTGTCAACGTTGTCTTGCTGTTAACGGCACTGTCAAATAGACCCTTAAACGCGTGCCATTCCTTATAGTCTCCATCAAATGGTGCGATATGAATCCGCGGCAGTTCCCAATCCTTCGTTAATGGTCCTGCGACTTGCTGTGAGCCTGACGATGACTCGTTATCCACCTGCTGCGGTAGCAGTCGTTGCATTATTATTTGTTGTATTTGCGTCTGAGATTGTTGCTGCATTTGTTGTATTTGCATCTGAGATTGTTGCTGCATTTGTTGCAAAATACCTTGGATGGTCGATTCATCCCTTTCCCCGAGCACATTAGATGTAGTATTGGCCTCTTCCAGTTTGCAGGGTTTGTACTCAGTGTGTAGTGCCTTAAGAAGGGCACAAGCTCGATCAACGCGCTCCTCGTATGCATTATTGTCACTTGCTGGATCCACATATCCCTGCGCATCTTCATATTTTTAAAGTTCGTCGCCAAGATTGACAAACTGCTTCCAAACCTGAACCAGCTTGTCCAATTTGGTATCAATATCGTAGAATGTGCAGCCATCAGGCGGGTGTTCCGCGTATACAGAAATACGCGTAATCGTTTCCTTCAATCTACTTCTGGCTCCCAGTAAAGTACGTAGATTTTCCATTGCAGCTTGCTGCGTTGCCCGCAGTCAATTCAAGTTGTTGTTCAAAGTAGCCAGTAGCACTTTTCCAATAGTGCGTACTGGTAATTACGTATGATGCCAAATATCAATACGTAACTCCAAGAATGTGTAAATGCTGCGTCTCCAGCAGCAAAACACGACAAGACAAAACACGCCACTTTTCCAATAGTGCGCGCCGTTTATTACGTATGATGCCAAATATCAATACGTAATTCCAAGAATAGGCAAATGCTGCGTCGCCAGCAGCAAAAACACGACAAGACAAAACACGGCACTTTTCCAATAGTGCGCGCTGTTTTCCAAAACTCCAAAGTGAGTATTCAGTAGCAATGCCCAACGGATCCGGCTCGAAGGACCAAATTTTATGATGAAAAATTAAACATTTCTTTATTTTAATTGAACTATATCAGCCAATTGCTGGTACGCTCAACTTTTCCGTTCGTTTGCTTACTCAATACTAACATAGTTGTATCGACTTAACCGATAATTGATCTCGATATAGCTGTTCATTCGCCGATTACAATTAAAGTTGCATATATACTAAAAAAATCCAAAATATGCTAAATAATGAAATGTGCAAAAAAATGACAAATGGTTTCTCAACATCCCGGCCCCCCTGAAACTCTGTTTCAGAATGTGGTAGGGCTGCAATCTTCGTGATGGGTCTTTTTAAATTCTCCAAATTTCCTTGTGTTTCCTTTATTTTGGTCAAAAAGTACACTGTATTTCATTTGGTCAACATTGACCGTGGAATTTGCGCAAAATCTGGTTAACTCTATTCCTGCACGACTGCAGCAAGTTATCGCTGCTAAAGGCGATGTTTTGCATTTCTAATTTTCTCTTAAAACATGTATTTAATCGTTAAAAACAAAAAATTCTTTAAAATTGTTAATAAAACAAGAAAAAATCAACTAAACGTTATGCTCAAATAATTTTGATATGCATAAAATGTGCTCAAATACTTTTGAAAAGAAAGAAGCGATCTTTCGTTTGCTTATGCTTCTAGACAGATTAAGCTTTCTAACGATGTGCACCTCTTGCACATCCGACTTACAACAACAACAATATAAGCCACTAAAGTGCAAAATGAGAAAAAAATCATGTTGCTCAAATACTTTTGAGAATGTCTGTATACTAAAAAAATCCAAAATATGCTAAATAATGAAATGTGCAAATGGTTCCTCAACACAAACTGATATTCAAAAAAACACAGAATTAAATAACGATGAAAATGAAATCGAAGAAAGTGTAATAGATCTAACATTATACCCTAAATTGTCCGCCTGAGGACAGGCTCTTTTCTTAAGGATGAGGAAGTAACATATGTATACACATATGTAACCATACACTACACATAGAATCACACTTATTATTTATGTTACACATTCCTTTCCCACAGACTTGAAGTAATCATTATAATATAATCAAATGGGGACAATACCAATTCTGGCTCCCACGTTCTTATTAAATATCATAAACAAATCGCCAGAATCGCTACTCTCACCATAGGGGTCGAAACTGCAATCGTTGCACAAATCCTGGCCGACAGAGCTTTCTAACTCTCTAAAACTCAATCTCTTCGAGATCGAGAGCCCTTTATTTACATAAGAGCCAAAAACGCCAAAAGTCTAAAGTCCAATCAACATAAAGTTCGAAGCCGAAGCTTGTAAATCGCTCCCAGAACATAGCATAAGTTAGTTAAGATTTCTATCTGTACTCAGTAGTACCGTGTATATATATATATATTGTTGCTGGGTATAATAATACTATAATACTATATATATATATATATATATATATATATAGTGACATAATCATAATGATTACGTCCACAACACACAGAATATTGAAAACTAGTTCATACTGGATTTTCTTAGATCACGAAAATCCAGAATAAAGCGGTTCAAAAATAGCCAAATCATAAATAGTGGCGCCGGCCTGACAAAATGCCGTTGCATTTTGCTATTGCATAGCAATAATGTTGCGAGCCGAAATTCTTAGAACGACGCGTCCGACTGATCATAAATACTGGCGCCGGCTTGACAGAATGCCGTTGCACGTTGCTATTGCATAGCAATAATGTTGCAAACCGAAAATGTGAGAACGACGCGTCTAACTGACGCCGATATTCTTTGTCTGCTGCGTAATTTCAGCAGCCTATAAAATAGCCTTTAACAAAATTGTCTTCAGTCTTAAGCTATTGTTCAATAAAGCAAGTTGTCATAATCTTACTTTGACTTCGTCTTTTAATTCACATTAGCGTTGCTGTTAGCATATGTCGCGGCATTTATTCGACTTATAACATATATCTAATTGGCGCAGCCGGTAGGATGACAATAAATTGTGGACCATCTGATGCAATAACTAAGTTATTAATTCTTTTTGTCCCGTTTACTGCCATCCGCTAAACAACTAACGCAAAGGCAACCCACGCGACGGTCAATATCGCGTCAAGTTTTAAAAGAATAAAACCTCGACAGTGACGTGTAAACCGAAATTCGCAAATTGCCAAAGCCGCGGATTGTGATTGTAAAATAACAACTTGAAAATAATTCAAGAAGACGCGATAGAATTCGAAGAGAACATAATTCCAGAAGATTCTGGTTATCTCAAAAACATTCGAAAGTGCTATCTGCGCAACAAACTGAACAATCAATAAGTGAATACAAATTAAGTGAACATACTTAAACAAAAAAAAAAAAATTTTTTTTAAACAATCAACAAGTTAAGTGAATACAAATTAAGTGAACATACTTAAACAAAATAAAAAAGTTTTTTAACAATCAATAAGTTAAGTGAATACAAATTAAGTGAACATACTTAAACAAAATAAAAAATTTTTTAAACAATCAACAGATTAAGTGAATATATTTAAACAAAAGAAATTTACAAAAAAAAAAATAAATAAATAAATAAATATATAAAATAAAAAATATATACTTTAAATTGCAACTAATCAAATAATCAAAATGGAAGGAGACGCAACAGCACCCCTTTCCGACGCCAACATGACACAAGTGATCAACCAGCTTAAAAATATTGAGAAGTTCACTGGAAATAAAAACAGTTTGTACACATTCGTTAGCCGGATCGACTACATATTGGCACTCTACACCACCAATGATGCGAGGCAGAGGTCAATACTCTTTGGACTTGTGGAAAGCTGCATCAGCAGTGAAGTTATGCTATCTCTTGGCATAAATAATTTGACAACATGGACGGATCTTCGGAAACAACTAATTTTGAACTACAAGACGCAAACCCAGAACCACGTTTTATTGGAGGAATTCAGGAACACCCCATTCAAAGGCAATGTGAAAGCTTTTCTGGAAGAAGCAGAGCACCGTAGGCAGACATTGACGAGTAAGTTAGAATTAGAAAATAATTTAGACGAAAAAACATTGTATGCAAGATTAATTAAAACTAGTATTGAAAACTTAATCCAAAAACTACCCACACACATTTGCATTCGAATAATAAATTGCGAAATTCCCGATTTAAGATCTTTAATAAACATATTACAAGAAAAAAACCTTTATGATGAACCCTGTCTAATTCCAAATCAAAACAAAGTAAAACAAGATAAAAACTTCAAGCCATCAAATCCCAATCCCAATATTCAAAAGTTTCCCACATTTCTTCAACCAAGCCATTCCTATGTGCCATATCGACCCTATTTTCAACAACCATATCTTCCACCAACACCTAATTATACTAACCATAACAATATTTCACCTAATCATTATTCACCTCGACCAATACAACCAACACCTAATCCGGTCAGACCACCTCTTAGACAGAGCCAATTTGACATTAATCGCTTCGGACAAGTAACTCCACAACAAACCCCTTTCAATCGTCCTGGCATACCTAATCAACCAACAAAGCGTATTAGACCTGCAGATAGCCGACAAAGCAAAATGAGCATAGACGAAGAGACTAGAAACCAAGAAGAAATAAATTATCACGATTACATGCAGCAAGAATATTATAATCAATTAGCTTCTTTTCCCGAATACTATCCTCAATATTACCAAGAACAAATTTACCCACAACACTCAGATTACACATACACACAGACAGCCACAACCAAACATGAGATAGAACAACCAAATGAAATAGAAATCGAGAAAGCCGAAAATTTTCAGCTGCCAGCCTCGGAAACCAACAATATA
Source organism: Drosophila meridionalis (assembly GCA_035045145.1). Lineage (NCBI taxonomy): Eukaryota > Metazoa > Arthropoda > Insecta > Diptera > Drosophilidae > Drosophila > Drosophila meridionalis. The sequence goes on along the minus strand of JAWNPG010000019.1, from coordinate 2,903,963 downwards.
TAGTTATCACTTATAAGGGCAAAAACTTGAAATGTTTAATAGATACAGGATCTACCGTAAATATGATGACATCCAATGTTTTCAATTTACCAATTCATGATACCGATTGTCTTATTCAAACCAGCAATGGACCATTAACTATCACAAAAAAAATAAATGTCCTTTCCAACAACCTATTCAAGAGTAATAATGAATTTCTTCTACATCAATTTTCACCAGATTATGATCTATTAATTGGTAGAAAACTTCTCTCAGAAGCACAAGCCGTCATAGATTACAAAACCCAAACTGTAAATTTATACAATCGAAAGTATAAATTAATTAACGATATTCCAATCACTTACCAAAATCATTTCGTAGTTCAATCAAACCCTGAATCTAATCAACACTTCAAAAATCCAATCAGAGATAATTTAAAAAATGAGGAATCTATGAACTCAAGCCTTTACCGACTAGAACACTTAAACGAAGAAGAAAAATTTAATTTAATGAGCCTGTTGAAACAATATCAACACATTCAGTTCAGAGAAGGCGACAAACTTAGCTTCAGTAATCAAGAAAAACATGTTATTAACACTACTCACAATTCACCTTTGTACACAAAACCATACAGTTATCCACAAGCATACGAACAGGAAGTTGAAACTCAAATTCAGAACATGTTAGATCAACGCATTATACGCCCCAGCAATTCCCCTTATTGTAGTCCCATATGGATTGTACCAAAAAAACAAGACGCGTCAGGCAAACAAAAATTTAGAATCGTAATTGACTATAGAAAATTAAATGACATAACTATAAATGACAGACACCCAATACCAAACATGGATGAGATTTTAGGAAAACTAGGTAGATGCAACTATTTCACAACAATCGACCTTGCAAAAGGATTCCATCAACTTGAAATGCATCCAGAGTCCATTCAAAAAACAGCTTTTTCCACCAAACATGGCCACTATGAATATCTTCGTATGCCATTTGGATTAAAGAATGCACCTGCAACCTTTCAACGTTGTATGAACAATATTCTGCGACCATTACTAAATAAACACTGTTTAGTATATCTTGACGATATAATTGTATATTCAACATCTTTAAAAGAACATCTACACTCATTGCAATTAGTTTTCGAGAAGCTTGCTGAAGCCAATCTCAAATTACAACTCGACAAATGTGAGTTTCTAAAACAAGAAACTACCTTCCTAGGACATGTCATAACTAAGGATGGAATAAAACCCAATCCTGATAAAATCAAAGCAATTCTGAAATATCCTATTCCCACAAAAACTAAAGAGATAAAAGGTTTTCTCGGATTAACCGGTTATTATAGAAAGTTTATTCCAAATTTTGCAGACATAGCCAAACCCATGACAACAGTACTAAGAAAAGACTCAAAAATAGATATTAAAAATCCAGAATATATTAGAGCTTTCGAAAAATTAAAACAACTTATTTCCAATGACCCGATTTTAAAAATTCCAGACTTCAAAAATAAATTCATTCTAACAACTGACGCAAGTAATGTAGCTCTTGGAGCTGTACTTTCTCAAGACGGACATCCCATTAGTTTTATCAGTAGAACACTCAATGACCACGAAACTAACTACAGTGCCATAGAAAAAGAACTTTTAGCTATTGTATGGGCAACAAAAACCTTTCGACACTACCTTCTAGGTCGACATTTCGAAATCAATAGTGACCATCAACCATTATGTTGGTTATACAAAATGAAAGAACCAAATTCAAAATTAACCCGATGGAGAGTAAAATTATCAGAATACGACTTTGACATAAAATACATAAAAGGAAAAGAAAACCACATAGCTGACGCCCTATCGCGAGTAAAAATAGAACAGACATATTTCGGAGAAGAAACACAACATAGCGCTGACAAAGACAATAGTATTTTAATTGGGCTCACACATTCAAAAGACAAATTATATTTTCTAAAGGCATTCCAAATATTAAAAAACAGAATTACTTCTAAAAATTAATAATTTACATTACATACGATAACACGACTAAAGACAAAGCCGAAAAATATTTGATTGACCACTTTTGCACAAAGACTAGCGTAATGTTTATAGACAGCGATGCAGATTTCGAAATCATTCAACACGCACACAAAGAAATTATCAACACTAACCACACTAAAATTCTACGAAGCCTCATTCAATTAAAAAATATAGACTCATATGCCGAATTTAAAGAACTTATTTTGAAAACACATGAAAAACTCTTACACCCCGGTATCCAAAAAACAAATAAACTCTTCTGCGAAACTTACTATTTTCCTAACAGCCAATTACTAACACAAAATATAATAAACGAATGCAACATTTGCAACTTAGCAAAAACTGAACACAGAAACACAAATATGCCAATGAAAATTACTCCCATGCCCGAACATTGTCGCGATAAGTTTGTAATAGACATTTATTCCTCTGAAGGCAAGCACTATCTTAGTTGCATAGATACTTATTCAAAATTCGCTACTCTTGAAAATATTAAAACAAAAGATTGGATAGAATGCAAAAATGCATTAATGCGTATATTTAATCAGTTAGGAAAACCAATATTATTAAAAGCTGACCGAGACGGCGCATTTTCCAGTTTAGCACTAAAAAAATGGCTTGAAAATGAAGGAGTAGAAATACAATTAAACACTACAAAAACAGGAATAGCAGACATCGAACGATTTCATAAAACAATAAACGAAAAAATAAGAATAATTAACACTTTGAATGACGAAGAAAATAAACTTAGTAAAATAGAAACCATTCTTTACATTTACAATCACAAAACAAAACATGACACTACTGGACAAACTCCTGCACACATATTCTTATATGCCGGACAACCAAAGTTAGACACTCAAGAAAAAAAGAAAAAATAATAAATAAAATCAACAGTGACCGAAAAGAATACCAAGTCGATACTAGATATCGAAAAGGACCTTTACAAAAAGGAAAATTAGAAAACCCCTTTAAAGCTAATAAAAATGTTGAAAAAATAGATCCAGATCATTACCAAATTACTAACAAAAATAGAATTACACGTTACTATAAAACGCAATTTAAAAAATTAAAGAAAATTAACCAAATTCAATTCCCGCAGGTTTCTACTTCATAATCATACTAATTATATCCCATATCCCAATTGACTTTCAATCTACTAATACAATTAAAATTATCCCATATCCTGATCAAAATGGCTATCAACTTGATTACACTAGCACTACTTCTTACTATGAAAAAGATAATAAAATCTTTAATCGAGATAACAAACCAGTAATTGATGAATGCATAACAAATATTTTATTACACACAAAACCAATCTGTAATTATAACCACATAAATTCCAAAGAAATAATAAAGTATATCGAACCAAATATCATTATAACCTGGAACATAACTACCACAATTGTAAAACAGAATTGCCAGAAAAATAATGTTAATCTAAATATTGAGGGTAATAAAATTATAAGTATCAATCAGTGCAAACTACAAATAAATGACATAATTATAAGCGAAAACTCTTTTCAACCAGAAGTTGACCTTACACCATTGTATCCCCCAATAGAAATAATTAAAATCAAACCCGTTAAGCACGATGACATTGTAAAACTTGTATCACAAAATAAAATCTTAACATATACAGTCATTATAATCACAATAATCATATTCATAATTGTAATCCTATATTCTAAATATGTATCTTGTAATCCCATTATACAAATCCATAAAAAATTTAAGAAACAAATTCACGAGTCCAACAACCAAACAACACCATCAATTCAGCTAGAAGAACAAAAACAAGAAAACACAACTATAGAGATGACACAGTCAACTTTACCAACACTTTACCCTTCTGTGTCACCTTGACTCGCAGGCTCGCCTCTTAAGGAGAGGGAAGTGACATAATCATAATGATTACGTCCACAACACACAGAATATTGAAAACTAGTTCATACTGGATTTTCTTAGATCACGAAAATCCAGAATAAAGCGGTTCAAAAATAGCCAAATCATAAATAGTGGCGCCGGCCTGACAAAATGCCGTTGCATTTTGCTATTGCATAGCAATAATGTTGCGAGCCGAAATTCTTAGAACGACGCGTCCGACTGATCATAAATACTGGCGCCGGCTTGACAGAATGCCGTTGCACGTTGCTATTGCATAGCAATAATGTTGCAAACCGAAAATGTGAGAACGACGCGTCTAACTGACGCCGATATTCTTTGTCTGCTGCGTAATTTCAGCAGCCTATAAAATAGCCTTTAACAAAATTGTCTTCAGTCTTAAGCTATTGTTCAATAAAGCAAGTTGTCATAATCTTACTTTGACTTCGTCTTTTAATTCACATTAGCGTTGCTGTTAGCATATGTCGCGGCATTTATTCGACTGGTAACATATATCTAATTATATATATATATATATAAGGTACCGGTTATTTACAAAATTTAGTGGAGTCTACACTGAGTGGGAAAACTTCTACTACTTCTAGATGCCTATCCGGATCTCAGCCCTATTGAGAAGTTCCAGCATCTTCGATCCTGCTTAAGTGGTTCTGCGTTAAATCAACAAAGCCAACTATCTCGTCGCTCTGGATATTCTTCAACGTCGATTTGATAATAAACGTTTTATTGTAAAGGCACACATCAGAGCAATATTCCGGCTTGAGAAAGTTGACGTATCTGTGGGCAGGCTGAGGCAGTTGGTGGATAAAGTTACGTCTCACATTCGTGCTATGGATTCTTTAGCATCGAGGGAAGAAGTTGCTGACTGTGTCATCGTGCAAACAGTGTTGCAAAAGCTGGACAAGGCTACTCAGGCTAAATGGGAGGAAGGCTCATCTACTAATGAGTTGCCATCTTGGTCGAGATTATCAGAATTCTTACAAGGACGGTGTCGAGTCCTTGAAAATGTGGATCAAGTCTTGCAGGATGGTCAGGTTGGCAAGTCAGGAAAGATCGTGAGTACTCCTTTAAGAAAAGCATTTGTTGCTTCGAAGACTCCTATTCGTTGTGTTTTTTGTGACGATCCAAGTCACGCGCTATTCCAATGTAAGCGTTTTGAGCAATTGTCCCCAATTGCAAGGCATTAGGAGGCCAAGAGACTTGCCCTTTGCCTCAATTACCTAAGAAAAGGACATCAGCTGAAGGATTGCAAATCTGGTTCCTGCCGTGCCTGCCAATTGAATCACCATACTTTATTGCATTAAAATCAGTCTTCAATAGTTACATCGAACGTAGTCCCGCAACTTAAACAACAAGCAAATGCAATACATCCCACTGCCATGGTTGCAATGTCACCTTCTCTTCTTCAAGTCCACATATCTCCTAATTCGTCTGATGTGCTTCTAGCCACTGCTATAATCCTTGTCAAGAACCGAGCTGGCACATTCGTTCCGTGTCGTGCACTCTTGGACTCAGGATCTCAACTTCACTTCGTCACCAGTCGGTTTGCAAATCAGCTTCAGCTTCGAAAATGTAAATCACTGACTGCAGTGTCTGGCATTGGAGATGCCAGCTTCTCAACTGAAGGATATTCAGTCAATCTCGTTCTGAAATCGCGGATTTCTGATTATTCTGCCTCCATCACTGCCATCGTCGCCCAGACTATTACTGACAACCAGCCTGGCATCTCAATTTCTACTAACACTTGGAATATACCCTCAAACTTACAGCTAGCTGATCCTTTGTTCCATAAGTCACAACTGATTGATCTTCTCATAGGAGCTGGTCTCTTCTTCGAACTGATGTGTGTTGGGAAAATTCAGTTGGCACCTGGATTACCAGTTGTGCAGAAAACGCAGCTCGGCTGGATCATTTCAGGTTGATCACGCCAATCACAGCACTCGGCTTGATGAGTTGGTGCGTCAGTTTTGGGAAGTGGCACACGTTTTTTGCTCGAAATCAAACTTTATGGGAGAAATACTCATCATTTATAAAGGAGTATATTGATATCAATCATATGTCTTTGGTGCCCAGTGCAGAGATCGATAAATGCAAATATTTCTTACCTCATCATTGCGTATACAAAGAAGAGACATCCAAATTCAATGTATTGGTCGCCAATAAGATTTGCGCCATACAGCAGCTCACGACCGGCATGGAGTGGCATTACGTGCCAACTGGGATGAATCCAGCGGATATACTATCAAAAGGAGCAGCACCGTTGGAGCTTTTGCATTCGAGATTATGGATGCACGGACCTTCGTTTTTGCAAATGGAAAACCATTGTTGGCCTAGGCACTGCTTGGCTGAAGCATGCCTTCCTGAAATGCGTCAAAGAGTTCTGTTCTCGGCAGAGCATGTGGATATCTCGTTGTCATTCAAACACATAAATTCATTCGGAACAATGAAGCGCATTTTTGGTTACATCAACAAATTAATTAGGAGAACAAAGACACCTGGATTGTTAACGAACGATCTTCGTCAAGGATCGCACATATTGTGTCGTCTTGTTCAAAGAACTCAGCTGCCCCGAGAATACTCTGCACTACGATATGGAAAGAATGTTCATTCGTCAAGCGATATTCTTTCGCTCTCTCCATTTATGGATGACTTTGGTCTACTTCGTGTTGGTGGCCGCTTGCGGCACTCGACTCTCGGCTTCGATGCGCGCCACCCAATTATCTTGCCCAAAGAACATCCCTTGACCTTCTCTATAGTATCTCATCTTCACCTGGCGCATCATCATGCAGGACCGCAGGCCTTGCTTGGAGTAATTCGACTCCAATTTTGGCCCATAGGCGGCATGAAAACTGTCTCCCGAGTATTGCGAAAATGTATCATATGCTGTAGATCCCGGCCTCGTCTAGTGGAGCATATAATGGCGGACTTGCCTAAGGATCGTATACAGTTCTCACCGGCATTTACTGTCACTGGAATCGACTACTGTAGATCATTTTACTACAAACCCGATGGACGAAACCGAACTTCAATAAAATGCTACATCTGCGTATTCGTTTGCTTCGCAACTAAGGGTGTATGGTTGGAGCTCGCAAAGAATCTGTCGATCGCAGCTTTCTTGGGCGCCCTCAATCGTTTCATCAGTACGTGCGCCATTCCAAGATGCATTTGGTCTGACAACGCTACTAACTTTGTGGGTGCACGGAACGAGCTAGCGGATCTGAAGCATTTCTTGTTGAGCCAGGAACATCGCAATGGAGTTCAGAACTACTGCATCAACAACAGTTTTGATTGGAAGTTCATACCTCCTCGCTCGCCACATTTCGGTGGCCTTTGGGAAGCAGCAGTGAAGACCTCGCAGCCTCCGATCAAGGTCAATGATGTCGTATGTGTGAAGGACGAAAACTTGCCGCCGTTGAAATGGCCATTAGCTCGAGTCGTTGAGACCATCGCTGGAGCTGATGGTGCTGTGAGAGTCGCTGTTCTGCGCACACCCACTGGAACTACACGTCGAGCTGTCAATAAGCTGTGCGTCCTTCCGGTTGATGATCCTGTTAAAAGACTTGGTCTTTCAACGGGGGGGAGGATGTTCGGCGCAGCAGCTAATAATTGCTCTTAAATAAGCTTATCTTAAGCCATCTGCTCTTTATCGCATTCTTATTCACTCATAGTGCAATTAGGCATAAAAGGAAACTGTAACACACATACATATGTAAATTTCTGCTGCTCGGTCGCTTGCCTATCATTTTGTATTCTATTCTTTAGGTTCGGAAATCACCTTCAAGCGAGCAGTTAGTAGCTAGAGAAGAGTTAGTAGCTCCCGAGCAACCATTCATAGTGCTCAAGAAGATAATCAAAACCTAATACCTAATTCAGAAAGACCTCTGATATTATATAACAGATAAATACAATTCATAAAAAGTAACGAAAACAAAGTAAACGTTACACACAACTTCCACAAAACTATCATAAAAATAACTTACACCGAAATGAGTGACACATTTGCTAAAGACATAATTAAAGAATATATCTGTTTAAAAAATAACGCTTTATATTTTCATAACATCTTAGACTTCTCAATATTCCAAAATGCTTACGCAGAAATCATAAGCCCAGACAGTAAAACAAAAACTTTAAGAACTACATCAAAATTCTAATATATTCTTACTTTTGAAGAATTTAAGGAAATTATCCTTTCAAATCATAAACAAGTAAGAATGTTGCATGAGGTCGAAGCCTAATGCGTGATACTTATTTCTGGTATATTCAATTTAATAATAAATCTCAAATTTTGCACTTATGTAGATTCATGTAAATTTTGTGCAATTTAAATTTTTGTTACATTTTGGATACCGGTTTTTTTTAACTAATTACCTACCCCCTCATATACTGCCAATTGAAGGTCTGTTGCAAATATAACTATGTGAATGAGTTAGCATTTTTATAAAATGTAAAAAATTCAATAGAATCATGTGCTAAAAGTTTCGTCAAGTTCCGTTAAGTCAGTCGCAATCTATTAAACAAAACGTTTGGCCAATTATGACACGCACGCGTTAAGCAGCGACAGCAAAATACATTTACATTTACACATACATTGAAACGTGCAAGCGCGTTGGCTTATGCATGGTCATAAATAAATTTAGCGCCATTCATTCTAGCATATTCTTCAACCAAAATTATTATTGAGTTGTGTTTGCATTTTCAGCCGCTTCTTTAGTTTTGTATTTGTCAAATTTCGCCGTTTATACGCATACATTCAACCGACCACCGTTTTTGTATGTACACATATAAATACATACGTTCATATGCGCGCATTTCAGCATTTTCTAAGAATCACAATTGCGATTGATTTATGTTTATATTGTGTTTGCATTAACAGCAGCTTCTATAGTTTTGTATTTGTCAAAAGTCGCCCTTGTAGTGAAGTAGTTTCGGATTTGCCAACATTCAATGCAAAACTGATGTGGCGCAGCAGGTAGATGAAAAGCGTGTAAGCAAAAGGGTCCGCGTTCGAGACGCGGCGGCGACGGCATGAAAATAGTTGCGCAGCTGTTCGTGCCTACATACACACATGATGGGCCCTATCGTCAATTTTTTTTGTGTTGGAATAATTTTGTTCGGACTAAGTCGATATTTGTGTAATCGATATTTGATATTTACATTTTTTGTCATGGTCACACACACAAAAAGAAAATAACATAACTGACCTAGGCTATACGAAAAATGATAATTTAAGCAGATAAATTATTTGCAGAACTTCAACATTCAAATCGAATTGCAAATATTTCTTAATATTTCTCAGAAATGCCGTTTGTCGTCTTAGCAATTCTTATTAAGCTTATTTATATACATAGGTGGCACAGGCATATGAATTTTGCAGCTGGGCGTTACAAATTTTGTTGCAAATTTTCCACGCCCCCAAAGGGGCGCAAGATTTATTTTCAGGGAATCAAACACAAACATCAAATTTTGAAACGTCTACCTCTAAAACTGAAGGAGCTATAAGCTTTTTGCGATTTGCCACGCCCCCTGAAGGCGTAGGTATGTCCGCCATATCTTTTTGATCTTGGGTTGCTTATCCGAGTATATATATCAAATTTCAAGTATCTAGCATCAATAGTGCTCAAAATATAGCTGAATTTGTAAAATCACTCTATATTCAGAACCGATTTGCCACGCCCCTAGTGGGCGTATCCGGAAAATCTTGACACTTTATAATTCGACGGTATACACGAGTATATGTTCGAAATTTCAAGTCTCTAGCTTCAAAAGCGTAGCAAAATATTGCATTCATACGGACAGACGGACAGACGGACGGACAGCAAGACGGACATTGCACAAAACCACTATACTATTTTCCCTTTGGGAAACTAGTATAAAAATTACTTCACTCAGGTATCATAAAAATCCTATACAATTTAAACAGGTTCAAAGAAAACAAGTAAGAAAACTCTAGTCGGAGGTGCCCGACTAGGAGATCCCCTGAGCCCCGTCCGATTTGCATTGTTTAATACGCTATATAGCTTGCATATAACATTAAATTTTGCAAAATTAAATTATAATTTTGAAATTTTATTCAACTAGAATGTATGTAAATCAAAAATAAATTAATAATTAAATAAATAAACAAATTAACAAAAAAAAAAAAAATAAAAAAAAACAAACATCACCGCACCTGGACTCGAACCAGCATCTATTTACTACATATGTATCGTTAAAGCACATCATCTCAACTAGCACAACCACATAATGTTTATAAATTTAATAAAAAATTAAAAAAGTTACGCTGTTGTCACTGAGTTTTGCGTCTATCCACTACGCCACACCAGTATTGCGTTGCTTGTTGGCAAAACGCAAAGTAGTTCACTACAAGGGCGATATGTGACAAATACAAAACTAAAGAAGCGGCTGAAAATACACAGAAGCGACTGTGCACATGCATAAGCAGACGCGCTTGCACGCTTCAATGTATGTGTAGGTGCATATGTTTTTTGCTGCGCGTCGCTGCTTGGCGCGTGCGTGTGATAATTGGCCATACGTTTTGTTTAATAACTCGGGACTGACTTAACGGAATTTGATGAAACTTTCAGCATATGATTCTATTGAATTTTTTACATTTTATAAAATTGATAATTTATTCACATGGTTATATTTGGCACAGACTCTCAATGGGTCGAGTAAAGCGAGGGGGGGGTGGGCAATTTGTAAAAAGAGCCGGTATCCAAAAAATAAAAAAATAGAAATTGCATAAAATTCACATGCATCTATATGCAAAATTTGAGGGGTCTAGCTCTAAAGGTGTGGGAGATAGAATTTTATAACCTGTTTTCGATAAGGTTTAAAATCGATAACAATACAACAAAAATAGATATCGTTTTTTGGTAACAAACTTGACCTGCGCGTGCTATCCACGGACCCAACAAAAAAAATTCAAGTCTCTAGCTTGTCTAGATGCTTCAATCGACGCGTTCAAATATACGGACGGACGGACGGACGGACGGACAGACAGACGGACAGACAGACAGATGGACAGGGCTAAATCGACTCAACTCGTCGTCCTGATCAAGAATATATATACTTTATGGGGTGTGGCACGCCTCCTTCTGCCTGTTACATACATTTTCACAAAACCATTATACCCTGATTTCCCATTTTCAATGGGCTCAGGGTATAAAAAAATACTACTTCCCATACCACCAAAACTCAATACAAAATATTATAAATGAATGTGAAATTTGCAACCTGTCTAAATCCGAAAATAGAAACACAAAATTAACTTTCGAAATTACTCCAGAAGTGTATAACCCCAGGGAAAAATTTGATGTAATTATTCGCTCTCGGATCCTGCTCTCCAAAAAATCTATGGGATTAAGGTCCGGTGACTGGGGAGGCGAATGAAGCTAGTGTCTAGTATTGTAGAGCAACCAGAGCTTGACATCGTGGGCTGTGTGTTTGGGGTCATTGTCCTATTGGAAGACAAACTCCTCTCCAAGACCGAATTGTCTGGCGCTTTGATCCAAATTGGTTTCCAATATATGGAGGTAATCCATATGGTTCATTGTAGACTCAATAAAAAGCAAATTGCTCACTCCACTTGCTGCCATACACTCCCACACCATTACGCCACTTCCGCCGCGCTTAACGGTTGGAGCTAGATTTTGGACGTCGAACGCTGTGTCTCTCTTTCGCCACACAAGCTTTCTCCCCTTGATTCCAAATACACAGAATTAGCTCTCATCACTAAAAATTACTTGGTTCCAATAGTCTGGACGGACTTCCAAGTATTTTCTGGTGAAATCCAGCCGCTTGATTTTATTTGGCTCAGAGATGAGCGGCTTTCTTCGAGCAACACGGGCATTTAATTCATTTTTCTTTAAAAATTTTCTTATGCTGTCTTCGTGAAGCTCTTTCTTGTTCTTCTCTTTAACTTCCTGATTAATCTTGGCTGCAGTTAATCCAGGGTTTAGCCGCACCGTCTTCAGCACGTCCCTCTTCTCTCTTTCGGTAAGCTTTGAGGGCCTCCCAGAGCGTGGCTTTGACTTAACTGAGCCAGTCAAATTAAAGTTATTGACTACTCTTTGGACAAAAGAATGAGTTCTGCCAACAATTTCGCCAATTTTTCTGAATTTGTACGAAGAGTTTCCTCAAATCGGGATCAATCTCTTTTGTTTTTCTGCCCATAACGAAATCTATCAACTTAATGACAAAATTTGCAAACCAGCACGTGATTGACATTCTTTAATGCTTTTTTTTTTACCGTAATATGCTGTTTAACGGTACTAAAAGCTTCACACGACGGGATCAAATCGGGATCAATCTCTTTTGTTTTTCTGCCCATGACGAAATCTATCATCTATCTATCGTTGTTTTTATACCCTGAGCCCATTGAAAATGGGAAATCAGGGTATAATGGTTTTGTTAAATGTATATAACAGGCAGAAGGAGGCGTGTCAGACCCCACAAAGTATATATATTCTTGATCAGGGCGACGAGCTGAGTCGATTTAGCCCTGTCCGTCTGTCTGTCTGTCCGTCCGTCCGTCCGTCCGTCCGTCCGTCCGTCCGTATGTTTGAACGCGTCGATTGAAGCATCTAGACAAGCTAGAGACTTGAATTTTTTTTTTGTTGGGTCCGTGGATAGCACGCGCAGGTCAAGTTTGTTACCAAAAAACGATATCTATTTTTGTTGTATTGTTATCGATTTTAAACCTTATCGAAAATAGGTTATAAAATTCTATCTGCCACACCTTTAGAGCTAGACTCCTCAAATTTTGCATATAGATTCACGTGAATTTTATGCCATTTCTATTTTTTTATTTTTTGCGTACCGGCTCTTTTGACTAATTACCAGTCAGTCCCGATTTATTAAACAAAACGTTTAGCCAATCACACGCACGTGGCAAGCAGCGACGCGCAGCAAAAAACATTTACACATACACATACATTGCAGCGTGCAAGCGCGTCTGCTTATGCATGTGCACAGTCGCTTCTGTGCATTTTCAGCCGCTTCTATAGTTTTGTATTTGTCATATATCGCCCTTTACACGCATACATTGAAACAGACCACCGTTTTTGTATATACACATATTCATACGTTTATATGCGCGCATTTCAGCATATTCTAAGAATTACAATTGCGATTGATCTTCTTCTTTAGTTTTGTATTTGTAACATATCGCATTGTAGCACTACTTTGCGTTTTGCCAACAAGCAACGCAATACTGGTGTGGCGTAGTGGATAGACACAAAGCGCGTAAACGAAAGGTCCCGGGTTCAAAACTCAGTGACAACAGCATAACTTTTTAATTTTTTTTTTTAATCTATAAACATGAGGTGGTCGTGCTAGTTGAGATGACGCGCTTTAACGTTACACATGTAGTAAATAGATGTAGGTTCGAGCCCAGGTGCGGTGATGTTTGCTTTCTATTTTTTTTTGTTTATTTAATTATTAATTTATTTTTGATTTACATACATTCTAGTTGAATAAAATTTCAAAATTATAATTTTATTTTGCAAAATTTAATGTTATATGCAAGCTATATAGCGTATTAAACAATGCAAATCGGACGGGGCTCAGGGGATCTCCTAGTCGGGCACCTCCGACTAGAGTTTTCTTACTTGTTTCTTATTTTAAATGTAAAAAAACTGTTTAATATTATAAAAAAAAAATGTTGATAAATGTGTGTTATTAAATTGTTTTCCATTAAAAAATTTAATATTGATAAAAAAAACTATTATTTATCATATGTATTCTCTATCAAAGTCGCTCATTAGTCCTGTACGCATCGTTTTTCTGGCAAGTATATATATATATATATATATATATATGTATATATATATATATATATATATATGTATATATATATATATATATATATATATATATATATATATATATATATATATATATATATATATATATATATATATATGTATATATATATATATATATATATATATATATATATATATATATATATATATATGTGTGTGTGTTGAAAATAAATATTTAGTACTGCAACATTGCCTTTTCAACATAGGTATACTCTTATACGCGTATAAGTGTTGCCTGCGAGCATCACACGCAGTAGAATGATCAAGTCTGCCTGCGTGCTGCTCTCTTCGTTTTTAGTTCTTATTAAACCACACAACGAATAGGTTATGGGTGACCAGCACCGAACTGCGGCAGTGAAAGAAAAGAAAAGGAAAATAAAGCCATAAAAAATGAATTCAGCAATGCTATCGATCGAAAAACTGGACGATCCGAATTATAGTGCGTGGGTAGTACAAATGAAAAGTGTACTGATACATGCCGATTTATGGGTAACAGTATGTGGTCGCGTAGTGAAAAACGAGAGCGACAGTGCATAGAAAAAAACTGCGTTTGATGCCAAAGACGAAAAGGCTCTGGCAAGTATTTTATTGTGCATAAAAGCGTCCCAAATAAATAACATTAAACATTGTGAGACGTCGCGTAAAGTATGGACAGTGTTAAAGAAAATTCAAATGCCGATGGGCCCCGCGGACTTGTTCAGTTTATTAAAACAGTTACTCCATATGAGAATGGGCGACGCCGGCGCGGTGGCAGAACATTTGAACAATTTTACTGACGTTTTGGAGAAACTAAGTAAGGTTGGAGTTTCAATGCCAGATGAGTGTTCGTCGATACTGCTGTTATCGAGCTTGTCTGAGTAGTATGAAAATTTTGTGGTGGCAATCGAAACTCACGATATCCTTCCAACGCTCAGCTCATTAAAAGTAAAATTTCTGGAAGAAGGCGAGAGGCGCCAGTCGGCGGAAATTGAAAATAACGGAGAAGCAAGAATGTTCTCGTCTCGAGCGCAAAAGCAGCATGGTAACAGTAGCGTTAGCCGATGCAACGGTAACGAAAAATCAAATACAAAAAAAGAACAATAAACGGCGCGTGCTGGACGTCTGGCGGAGTCGGTCACATTGCTGTAAATTGCCGGGAGCATAAGGAAGAAAAAGAAAACAAAAAAGATGGAAAGAAGAATTTTTCGGCATTCACTTCTACAAATTACAACACAAGCAAACTCGCAAACACAGTTTGGTGTCTGGACAGTGGCGCCACTGAATATCTGTGTTGCGAGCGGTCGTATTTTGTAAATATAAAAAAAAAAAAGAAAAAGAAAAAGTCGCTTTAGCTGGAAATAGCTATTTGGTTGCCGATAGATTCGGAACAGTTGAGATAAATATTTGCGGAAGTCCGATAACAGGTCAGGTTCAAAGTAGTACACAGTGCGAAGAAGACGAGGTCCAAGATGAAAGAGAAAGTAACAGTGAAGCTGCAGAAGTAGCAATCGACGTTGGAGACGAGATTGACACCAGCAGCAACAAGGGCCCTGGACGTCCAAAGACGCGGGCGGCCGCGCAAGCAGTACAACATACTGAATGGTATAACAACAAATAATGTTGCTGTTCCTGAGAGCGTCAAGCAGGCGTTGGAAGCGAATGAAGCCGAGTTCTGGAGAAAATTTCATCCTATTCTATCCTATTTGAAAGGTAGGGCACAAAGGGTATTGTTGCGAACATCAATTTCGAAGCTTATCTCTGTTTCATCAGGCGTACCTCAGGGCAGTCATTTAGGACGGCTGCTTTTTAGCCTTTTTATATCCCGAGCCCATTGAAAATGGGAAATCAGAAATAATGGTTTTGTTAAATGTATGTAACAGGCGGAAGGAGGCGTGTCAGACCCCACAAAGTATATATATTCTTGATCAGGGCGACGAGTTGAGTCGATTTAGCCCTGTCCGTCTGTCTGTCCATCCGTCTGTCCGTCCGTCTGTCTGTCCGTATGCTTGAACGCGTCGATTGAAGCATCCAGACAAGCTAGAGACTTGAATTTTTTTTGTTGGGTCCGTGGATAGCACGCGCAGGTCAAGTTTGTTACCAAAAAACGATATCTATTTTTGTTGTAATGTTATCGGTTTTAAACCTTATCGAAAATAGGTTATAAAATTATATCTCCCACACCTTTAGAGCTAGACCCCTCAAATTTTGCATATAGATTCATGTGAATTTTATGCAATTTATATATATATATATTTTTTTTTTTTGATACCGGCTCTTGTTACTAATTATTTTGTATTTGTCACATATCGCCCTTGTAGTAGTGCTTTGCGTTTTGCCAAAAAGAAACGCTTTACTGGTGTGGCGTAGTGGATAGACGCAAAGCGCGTAAACGAAAGGTCCCGAGTTCGAATCTCAGTGACGACAACGTAATTTTTAAATTTTCTTTTTTTAAATCTATAAACATGAGGTGGTCGTGCTAGTTGAGATGATGCGCTTTAACGTTACATATGTAGTAAATAGATGCAGGTTCGAGTCCAGGTGCGGTGATGTTTGTTTTTCTTCTTTTTTTGTTGATTTGATTATTTATTGAATTATTTATTTATTTTTGATTTACATACATTCTAGTTGAATAAAATTTCAAAATTATAATTTAATTTTGGAAAATTTAATGTTATATGCAAGCTATATAGCGTATTAAACAATGCAAATCGGACGGGGCTCAGGGGATCTCCTAGTCGGGCACCTCCGACTAGACTTTTCTTTCTTGTTATCAATGATCTTCCTTGCTGTATGACAATGACCTTCAGTCGTACCATTCCACATATTGTTTATTATACTATTAACATTTCCTTGCAACGAATTTTGACTGTCAAAGATCTAGGTGTTATTTTTGACACTAAATTTTCATTCAATCTTCATGTCTCTACTATCGTAAATGAAGCTAAAGGTGCTCTTGGTTTTATTAAACGTTGGTCAAAGGAGTTTAAAGATCCCTTTATCACAAAACTATTATATACTTCGCTGGGTCAACCTATTTTAGAATATTTTTCAATTATTTGGTCTCCACACCATAAATTATATCAGGACCGTATTTAATTGGTCCAGAAACAGATTCTTATTTTCGCATTGCGTTATTTAAACAGGGATCGTAATCTTCGCTTACCATCTTACCAGAGTAGGCTTCTTCTTATTAATCGTTCTTCATTAATCAACTGTAGACCAATTTGGGGGATTGTTTTCCTATATAATTTGATTATTGGTAAAATTGATTCGCCATGTTTGTTAACTCAATATACATATATATCAGACTATATATATATATATATATATATATATATATATATATATATATATATATATATATATATATATATATATATATATATATATATATATATATATATATATATATACCAGACTATATATATATATATACATATATATATTCTGGTCCACGTAGATCATTTCACAGCAGGGACGTCTGCGTCATGAATTTCGAAACGATTCACATTTTGGCAGTTGGACAATTTAATTTCTTCCGTACCTGATCATATTCTATTATATTATTTGTTAAATTTATTTGTGCGTTAACCTATTTTAATAAGTCAAAGCCAATTATGCCATCAAAGTCTTTTTATGATTCGAGCATAAAAAGAAGCATTTTACCTTTTTTTATATATATAAGTTAACAACAAAATTATTGCACAATTTCCCTTCGCGGTCAACAGCCGGCACACCAAAACGCCTAATCAGCAGTCTGCAATTCCTAGGAATACAGCTGTCGCCGGATGCGAGCAACGTTGCAGCCGTCATCAGCAGCGCTGCCTCCAACTCAAATTCTAGCTAGCCAGGGTAGTATTGCCTTAAGAAGTATTCAGTCCGAAATTTTAAATAAACAGATCCACATGTCAAAATAAATATTCGCTTATTTAATTTTAACTGGCGCCCGAGCAGGAACCGATAGCGTGAACAACAGTGCAAGACGTCAAAAAAGTTACGCGTATCGACCACAAATAATTGACACGATAAGACAAAATGACTGTTAAGTGTTCAATTCGAACTTGTAATAATCCGCGAATAATTGGCTCGATAAGATACAGAAAATCATAAGTATTCAATTCACGCTTGCAATCGGTACTCAAAAAAAAAAAAAAAAAAATTTGTTTGAGTCGCAGCAAAGTTGCGCAACGTGGGCTCAAACTCTGTACGATCCGTTCGCAGAATACGTTCCAAAACAAAGTGTGGATAGCTGAACCGCGAGTAGGAGAAACATCAAAAAGGGAGGAATTCGGCATCACCGGGAATGAAGTTCGCGACAACCATAGTCCTGTAAGGAAAAGAAAATAGTGACATCGAATTAAAAATAAGAAAAGTTAAAGAAAGAAAAAACACAACGAATTAAATAAAAAATTATTACAAATATAAGTTAAAAAAAAAATTAATAAGAAAAAAACAAAAGCAAAAAAAAAAATAAAATATCAACTCAGTGTGGCGAGCTGTGAAATTCGAAACGACAAGATAAGGAAAATAAAATAAACAGTAAAACACAAGTGCGCTGCAAGAACTCAAACAGGCATCGCCGACTAGTTTTTACACTTAATTAAAAATTTCACTTAAAAATCCCAAAATACTTGAGAAAAACAAATTAAAAATAAAACTTATCCTTTAGAAACTAAAATTACACTATAAATTAATATTTTTACAATTCATATAAAATATAAAATTTATTTTTCTTTTATAACCTTTACACTACAAATATTTTTTTACATATTCAAACATTTCTTAAATATTACCTTTCATTTACAAACACATCCGCTTATACTAACAAAATACTAACTAATTATGGCCAATCCAAATAACCTAATACGACCAGCAGTACTTAATACAGTGAACACAGATGAACTACCAACTTCTGCGCCAATTAACACCAATAACGACGAAAATAACCAGATACAGCAGCAGAGAGCAACAAGTAGACAGGCCATGTACCAAAATAATAGAAATGGGGATCAAAATTTTATCGAAAACCATATCGACCGAATTATTAATGACAGATTGACGAGAATATTAAACAACATGAGTGTAAATATCAATACTAGCGATTTTGCTCAGGCAGCCGCCTGTAGTATAGACACCGACTCTAGAGGCAACATTACTGACTTAGATCGCGTCCCGGACATAGTAAGAGGTATGAGGCAATTTTCAGGAGATCCAGTTGAGTTTAGCTCCTTGAAAAAGGGTGTAGATACTACATGCCTACTCTAGTATTAAAGGATTACCAAAAAAATTCGGTATTCTACAAACGATCCGCAGTAAGATAACGCACCACGCAGACCAAGTATTGGACTCCTACAATATGCCCCTGAACTGGGAGGCAATTGCTCGATGCCTTACTCTGCACTTTGCGGATAAACGAGACCTAAGTACACTTGAATACCAACTAACTACTATGACGTAATATGGACAACAGACAGTTGAGGAATTTTACAAGAATATTTACAAACACCTATCTTTGATCCTTAATAAGGTTAGCTGTATGAATTTAGACAGGCAAACCGAGGTGGTTATGACAAAATCCTATAGGGATAGATCATTAGATACGTTTGTAAGAGGACTACGTGGCGATTTACCACGCCTTCTCAGCATCAAGGAACCAACTGACTTGCTGCAAGCCTTGCATTTGTGTGTAAAGTTAGAAAAACAAACCTATAGGACAACTTATACAAACAATAGACAGAAAAACGTGAAATTCAGAAACATAGACCAGAATCCAATTCCGGCACCTCGTAGGGTCATACCGACTCCAAGTTATAGACTTCCGACATATCTTCCATATCAAAAACCACCTCCAATTCCTCCACGGAGACCAGTACTACAACCCAAACCATTCTACAGTTATAACCAGGTACAGCCCGGTCAATTCCAAAGACCACCAAACCAATTTGGCTTTCAACCACAATACTGGTCACAACCAAACCAACCCAACAGACCCAACCAATAGCCCCACCTCGTCCGACTGCTGCCAAGCCAGCAGAACCAATGGACGTTGATCGTAGTATGCAAACGAAGATGGTCAACTATATGAACAGACCTCAGTTTGAGAGCGGCAAAAGGCCACTATTCCCCGTAAACCAAGATGGGAAAAGACAAAGACTCTTTAACACTGAGGGAGCACAATGCCAGGAACAAAACGAACAAAGATATGCTGAGACATACGGCACCATGACGGACTATGAAAGGTACGAGCAAGAAATGACAGAAGCTAATAACCAGGAGGAATACGACATGAGCTTGACAGAGTATATGGAGCAAGCAAACGCAAACAACAAACCAGAAGCTACACAATAGCACGATACAGATTTGAATTTTTTAGAATGAGCGACTCTTCGCTTCCCTATTTCGAATGTAGAGTGGGGGTCACGAAACTTTCAAAATTCTTATCGATACTGGTTCAAACAGAAATTACATACAACCAAAACACGTAACGAATCCAAAACCAAACGGAACGCTTTTTAAAGCAATAACTGTAGGAGATAGTATCGAAATAACACACCACAAACTTGCAAATTTATTTAACCATCCGGAATGTAACGTAAAATTTTTTCTAATACCAAACCTAAAATCATTTGACGCCATTCTTGGCAATGATAGCCTTAAGGATTTAGAAGCAGCAATCGACGTAGTCAAAAAGGTAATGACAATTAAAGGAGAAAAAAAGATACCGATAAAAGAAGAAAAAAATCGAAGCAGTTAACACAATCATTCCCAGGACGGCACATTTAGACGACAGACTTTGACCAATTGGTCCAGAAATACCCTAATCTCTTTGCGGACCCAAATGAAAAACTAACCTACGCTACGAATGTTGAAGCAGAAATAAAAACCTCTACTGATTCCGCAATATATTCCAACTTCTATCAATATCCAATGTCCTTAAAAGATGAAGTGAATAGACAAATCAAAGAGCTGATAGATAATGGCATTATTCAACCTTCACGGTCACCTTATAACTCACCAGTATGGATAGTTCCTAAGAAACTAGATGCATCCGGTGAAAGGAAATTTCGTATGGTCATAGACTATCGAAAACACAATAAAGCCACTATAGCAGACAAATACCCCATTCCCGAGATTAACGAGGTATTAGCTCAACTCGCCAACAATAAACTCTTTTCTGTCCTCGACCTTAAGAGCGGATTTCATCAAATCCCGCTAAAAACATTAGATATTCCAAAAACAGCCTTCTCCGTGAATAACGGAAAATATGATTTTACCTCGAATCCCATTCGGATTAAAAAACGCACCATCCATTTTTCAACATGCGCTCGATGACATTCTCAGAGAACACATCGGGAAAATCTGCTACATTTATATCGATGACATCATAATATTTAGTAAAGACACATACAAAAAAACCTTCAAACAATTTTCCAAACTCTGCAATATGAAATGTCAATTGGACAAATGTGAGTTTTACAAAAACAAGGTCGAATTTTTAGGATTCGTTATTTCTGACAAAGGCATTGAAACAAACTCAAACAAAGTACTAGCAATAGCCAATTACCCGCAGCCCAGAACTTTAGAGGATCTAGAGCATTTTTAGGACTAGCAGGCTACTATAGAAGGTTCATAAGGGATTTCGCTAAGTTAGCTAAGCCACTTAGATCCATTTTAAGAGGGGAAGATGGACGAGTGTCCAAAAACGATTCAAAGAAAAAAATAATAAATATGAACCAAGACGCAATAGAAGCTTTCAACAAAATCAGAAATTCACTAGTGTCCGATGAAGTTATTCTTCAATTCCCTGATTTCAACAAAGAATTTCAACTAACAACAGATGCCTCCGATTACGTCATAGGCGCCGTACTATCTCAAGGTGACAGACCGATATCCTTTCTCTCTAGAACGCTCTCCAAAGCAGAAGAAAATTACGCCACTAACGAGAAAGAAATATTAGCCATAATTTGGGCATTAAAAGCCCTCAGAAACTACCTCTACGGTAGATCAAAAGTTAAAATCTACACAGATCACCAACCCCTCACTTATTCGCTTAGCAGCTGGTATGAAAATTCCAGAGTAAAAATATGGAAAGCATACCTTGAGGAATATAATTACAAATTACTTTACAAACCAGGTAGAAGCAACGTAGTCGCTGATGCGCTATCAAGGCCTAGCCAGATTAATTCAGTTGCGTCAACACAACATAGTTCGAAAAGTTCATCAGATAACCTAATTTTCAGTACAGAAGCCCCTATCAATGCATTCAAAAATCAAATCTTCATCAAGAAAGATGACTCAACTAAATACAGTTTGGACATCCCATTCCCAACATTCCATAGGCATACGATTCAACAACCAGACATAACGAAAAGGATGTACTGGACATCTTAAAAAACTATTTAAGTCCATCAGCTTTGAACGGAATCATAACATCAGAAGATATAATGGCAATAATACAGAAGATATATCCTTTACACTTCAGAAACCATAAAATCAGATTCACCTCAATATATGTAAAGGACATTTTAACAGACGGCGAACAAGAGGAAGAAATATTAATGGAACACAATAGGGTCCATCGTGGCATAGCAGAAAATAAGGCACAACTTTCAGAAAAATGCTACTTCCCCAAGATGAAAGCAAAAATTACAAATCTCATCAAACAAGAACCTCTATCCCAAAAGAACTAAACTAAAAGAAAACCCTATCCCAAAATATCCAGAAGAAATTATTTAGGTAGACATTTATTCAACAGAAAAGGTATTGGTGCTAATAACACTCGATAAATTCTCAAAACTGGCACAGGCCAAAATCATCAAATCAAGAGCTATACAGGATATTAAAGAGCCGTTACATGACTTAGTATTCTATTATGGAGTACCAAAGTGTATCGTAATAGACAACGAAAGGTCGCTAAACTCAGAAACCATAACCTTTATGCTCAAAGATGAATTGAATATCGAAATTTACAAGGCTCCGCTTTCAGTTAGAACAAAGAACCAACAAGTTAACTAAAATCTCAAAAGATTTAACAAATTCCATTAAAAAGGGAAGTCTTTTTAGCGATGAAATAGCAATTAGCTTCCAAAATCAAGTAAGACTGATAAAGGAAGAAATTATTAATATCAGACACGCCATTCAGTGGGCAAGGTTAAACATCATTAATTCTGTAATCCTGAGCCAAGAAGAGTTAATCTTAAAAATCAACATGTTTCACGATCAAAATTTAACCTAACTCTCAGTCGAGGAAATGCTCGAATTCTCTAATGTATCCATCCTACATAACAGTACAACACTTGTTTACTTTGTAAAAACCCTCTGTTAGAACAACAAGATTTTCAGCATATAATAATTAAACCTGTTGTAAGAAACAATAGAATTATTCATTTAAACTTCTTTATTGGAAAAAATCTAATCTGTGAAATACCAGAGATATTTAAAACATCTTATAATATTATAATATGTCATAAAAATAAAATTGTTAATTTAAGTAATACCGATTGTCTACCAAAACTAGTGAAGGGTATTAGGGTGCACTGCAATTTTAGCAACGCTGAACATCTGGAAAAAATAGACGAAATCGACGATGGGCTAATCTTGCTTAACGACTTCGGCGGTAACCTGACCTGGAATGGAACCACGGAATTTATCAGAGGGACTTACCTCATCCGATTCCATAATGAATCTGTTAATATCGGCGCTCAGCAGTTCGACAACGTCGAATCAACCATCCTTAGGCCCGAAGTGCCTATAATACAGATGACCAGAAGAGGTCGAACGGGTGAAGGTGCTTTCGCTGCAGTCTCTGGAAGCGTTGCACGTCAACAACATTGGGCAACTAAGGAACTTAAACATCAGAGCCCACACAAACACTATCGCGTTGATTTCTCTCCTGATTGCTATCTTCATCATAACCATCCTCTGCGAGCTGAGCAAAGAAAAGAAGAACATTACTTTACAAGTCAGCAAATTCCACTGTAAGTTACCTCAGAAGGAAAAGGAGCATCATCCATCGCCGCTCCAACGCAGACATCCGCAAGAAGACCACAGCAATTCCCAATCAACGACGTCCCTTACTTTAAAAAAAATAATGATAACAAAGAAAGGCCTACTTGGAGACAAGTTGGATTTAAAGAGGGAAGAGTTAACAACAAAATTATTGCACAATTTCCCTTCGCGATCAACAACCGGCACACTAGCCCAAAACGCCTAGTTAGCAGTCTGCAACTCAGCAGTCTGCAATTCCTGGAAATACAGCCGTCGCCGGATGCGAGCAACGTTGCAGCCGTCATCAGCAGCACTGCCGCCGCCAACTTAAATTCTAGCTAGCCAGGGTAGTATTGTCTTAAGTATTCAGTCCGAAATTTGAAATAAACAGATCCACATGTCAAAATAAATATTCGCTTATTTAATTTAAATTATATATAAAGTGGTTCACAGCTTATTTCAACCAGAACAAGGATCTACCGTTGCATTGCAAAATAACGGGTCTTTCATCAGCTGCAAAGTTTATGGTTGAAATAAGCTGTGGAACTGTCTTGGTCTCATTTTTTAGTTTTTATTTATTTATTTATTTATTTTATTGTTACCAAGAATTAATTCTAAATAACAATTTGTTTTAAACCAGAGCAACAAAGGCCTTCAGGCGTGTTTTTTTAGTTTTTAAACATTATTAAATAATGAAAAAATATTTAAAAAATAAATGAATTTATTTTGTAATATTTAAAACATTACACTAACAACCTGTGTATCAATTTTTTGGATGTTGCCAATAGTTTAGATTTTATAGCCCAACAAACTTTTTTTAAAGTGCTGGTTGAAATAAGCTGTGAACCACTGTATGTCGGCGCATGCAGTTTGTGCTGTGTGTGTGTGAGGCATTTCGCAAGAATGTTATTTCATCATAATGTGAAAATTGCATCAGCCTTTACTTGAGATGAGACCGGTTGATGGCATTTTATAGTTTTGGAAAGTACCTTTTTAGCGAGGTGAGCGTGGTTCGATGTAGGCACAAAAGAAGTGTGCGACGCAAGTCAGTTTTATGCTAGACTTCGGCCACCGTAATATATATATATATATATCTTCCACCGTCACCCCCTACGAGGAGTGCGAGGCGCCATATATATATATATATATTTATATATATATATATATATATATATATATATATATATATATATATATATATATATATATATATATATATATATATATATATATATATATATATATATATATATATATATATATATATATATATATATATATATATATATATATATATATATATATATATATATATATATATATATATATATATATATATATATATATATATATATATATATATATATATATATATATATATATATATATATATATATATATATATATATATATATATATATATATATATATATATATATATATATATATATATATATATATATATATATATATATATATATATATATATATGGCGCCTCGCACTCCTCGTAGGGGGTGACGGTGGAAGATAGTTTGGGTGTGTTTCCTGCCGGATAGCACTTCTGTACGAAGATTATGGTGGGGAGATGACTGTCTCCCTTATCGCTGCTCTTGTGGTACAGCGATATAGGTATTGATAAATCAAATCAAATTTCTTACGGCTTGTGCCGGAGTTAAGCTTTATTGCGACGCTTTCGCTTTCGTTGTATGAACATGACTGAATTGAACTTAAAATCAGAGCACTTGTTATCCGCAGGCAAAGAAGCTGAGACCGATTCCCACGCTGAACCACATCTTGGGCGCCCCGGCGGACGCTACCCTCTCTTCTATCTCTCGGATGATTTGTAGATTGTTGTTATGTACAAATACGGTATACTGAGTACCGGATCATAGCTGATGATGTCAACTAAAGAGGAAGCCGCTATGCCCGCAATCTTGTCCAAGGCTTCGTGTCAGTTTACGTATTTTGTACCGTTTATGACGGCCAATCGTTCAAAGGTGACGAGGTAGGTGCCGTTGACTTGCACTTCTGGGTCGTTGTCGGTGCTAATGCGTGCTGGTCTTTCGTTTACCACAATAACGTCGTCGTCTACCTGCGTGATTGGAGTCAAGTGGCTTGGTTGCGTGTGGCAGCTTGCTTTGCCACCTGCATGCAGGGATCGTGCGCAGGTATCGTACTTGGCTGTCTCGTAGAAAGAGAAGTAGGTCGTGGCAGTGCAGCCGGCAACTGCTATGATATCGTCATCACATTCCGCCACTAGTACATGAATTTCATTTTCGGACTGAAGGACTTTTATATTAGAAGCTTCTAACAAACTTATTATAGGGACCTCTGTGGGATGTTCCACTAATACGGCTTTTAAGTCGTTATGTTCGAATATTGTTTGGTTTATTGTATTCGCTTTTGCAAGCGTGATTGTGAGCATAATATTTTGTATTTCTATTATTAGCATTCTATTTATAGCCAGAAGCGCCTCGTATAAATGCGAAGTGTCTACTAGCTCTTTCATTTTTGCCGTAAGTATTTGCTGTACTCTTTCTGTTAATTGGTTAAGCTGCCTTTGGGCTTCTGTATTTATCTCTATCTGCCTATTATTTGACTCAATCAACTTGCATTCTGTTATCTTGACTCTTTCTAAATCCGAAGCGTCCGGGGTGCCAGCCTTGAGCACTGTCCCTAAAAAGTCTATGCTTCTACCTATCCCGTGGTGTACTTTCAGTTAAGTTGTTGGTATGCCTAATATAATTTCTTTGCTCCCAAACCATTACCTCCACATCTACTATAGGAATGTACCTGAAGTGAGAGTAGTCGGTAATCCGAGCATTTACCATGGATAGTAGCCGTAACATGGACGTGATCAACTTGTGGAAGTAAGAAGCTTTTACACTATTCTACTAAACACTCGCTTTTCCACGTTACTTTAGGTTGTCCTTATGGACCACCCTACCCTTAACAAGAATGGATTCCTACGTCTGCCTGAACGGTCTCTTCGGTACATAGAGGGGTTAGTTTGTTGCCTAGTCTCTTATTCGTTTTAACAAACACTTTCTCTCCTACCTCAAACACTTTGTTCTGTCTGTTAGGGGTATTTTTGTCTAGCTGGGCTTGGTGAACTTTCTTAAGTTTTTTCCTTATGGTTTCTTTAAGTTCGTCTGTTGACCCGTGTATTAACTTTATTGGCTTCTTGTCTGTCACGGAATGTATTGATCGATTATATTCCACTGTCGCATGTAGGATTTGCTCTACTGTATCATCTATTTTCTTCTCGATTTTAGGCATCTGGCAATCTCTAACAGGGTGCTATGAAAACGCTCTACCTGACCATTGAAGGTGCTAATAAGCGGTGGTGCATTTACGATATCTATCCCATATCTGTTTTTTATTATTGAGGAGATTGTTTTTGAATGACGCCTCATTATCGCAATAAATGATTTCAGTCTTCGGAAACAGACTGACTATTTGAATGATGGGGTTTTTATGTCGGTTATTGTTTGAGAAGTAATTGGATGTACTGTTGCAAACTTAGAGAACTTGTCTATACAAGTTGGGAACTGCTTTTTATCAGTTGAATATATGTCTATGTGCAACATTTCCCCAGGGTACGAAGGAATTGGAGTCTCAGCAAGAATATGTTTCTTTGGGTGCCTATCGTACTTGGTTTTAGTGCAGGTTTTGCAGTTTGCCACTACCTCTGTCACTAATTGTTTCATTTTCAGAAAATAATATTCCTGCAGTATTTACTTCACATTCTCTTGGACGGCACTATGGGCGAGATTGTGTTCTGCTATGACTATTTTTCTCCTTATTCACTATGTCGGATACTACATTTTTGCAGTATCGAAATTTGGTTGAAGGAAAGCTCTTTACCAATTCATGTTGGATGAACGCTAACATTGGCAGGTCTTGTCAAGAGCTTCTGCCCTATTTGTGAAATGAACGATATGGCGAGTTTTTTCGCCGATAAGTATAAATGTTCGCTTGAGAGAGAAGTGTGATTATTCTAGAATTTTCTGATTCCTGAAACAGTTGAGCGGTTTGTCAGTCAATTCTACTGTGTACGTCATTGATGCCTCACTATAGACTGTTGCTACGCCTGAAGATATGTGGTCCTGTAAGGTGTTTACATTTTGTCGGGAAGGGCATCAGCAACATGATTTTCTTTGCCCGGTTTGTAGTGGATTTTCGCGTCGTGTTCGTCAATATACGCCTTCCACCTTTTTATACCCTGAGCCCATTGAAAATGGGAAATCAGGGTATAATGGTTTTGTTAAATGTATGTAACAGGCAGAAGGAGGCGTGTCAGACCCCACAAAGTATATATATTCTTGATCAGGGCGACGAGCTGAGTCGATTTAGCCCCGTCTGTCTGTCCGTCCGTCTGTCCGTCCGTCCGTCTGTCCGTCTGTCCGTATGTTTGAACGCGTCGATCTCAGAACGTAGTTGACCTAGAGACTTGAATTTTTTTTGTTGGGTCCGTGGATAGCACGCGCAGGTCAAGTTTGTTACCAAAAAACGATATCTATTTTTGTTGTTTTATTATCTATTTTAAACCTTATCGAAAATAGGTTATAAAATTCTATCTGCCACACCTTTAGAGCTAGACTCATCAAATTTTGCATATAGATTCACGTGAATTTTATGCCATTTCTATTTTTTTATTTTTTGCGTACCGGCTCTTTTGACTAATTACCTCCCCCCCCCCGCCCCTCCTACTCACCCATTGAGAGTTGCAAATATAACCATGTGAATAAATTAGCATTTTTATAAAATGTAAAAAATTCTATAGAATCATATGCCGAAAGTTTCATCAAATTCCGTTAAGTCAGTCCCGATTTATTAAACAAAACGTTTAGCCAATCACACGCACGTGGCAAGCAGCGACGCGCAGCAAAAAACATTTACACATACACATACATTGAAGCGTGCAAGCGCGTCTGCTTATGCATGTGCACAGCCGCTTCTGAGCATTTTCAGCCGCTTCTGTAGTTTTGTATTTGTCATATATCGCCCTTTACACGCATACATTCAAACAGACCACCGTTTTTTTATGTACACAACTCATACATTCATATGCGCGCATTTCAGCATATTCTAAGAATCACAATTGCGATTGATCTACTTCTTTAGCTTCTTTAGTTTTGTATTTGTCACATATCGCCCTTGTAGTACTACTTTGCATTTTGCCAACAAGCAACGCAGTACTGGTGTGGCGTAGTGGGTAGACGCGAAGCGCGTAAACGAAAGGTCTCGAGTTCGAAACTCAGTGACAACAGCGTAAGTTTTTTAATTTTTTTTTTTTTTAAATCTATAAACATGAGGTGGTCGTGCTAGTTGAGATGACGCGCTTTAACGTTACATATATAGTAAATAGATGCAGGTTCGAGTCCAGGTGCAGTGATGTTTGTTTTTCTTCTTTTTTTTTTATACCCTGAGCCCATTGAAAATGGGAAATCAGGGTATAATGGTTTTGTTAAATGTATGTAACAGGCAGAAGGAGGCGTGTCAGACCCCACAAAGTATATATATTCTTGATCAGGGCGACGAGCTGAGTCGATTTAGCCCTGTCCGTCTGTCTGTCTGTCCGTCTGTCCGTCCGTCCGTCTGTCCGTCTGTCCGTATGTTTGAACGCGTCGATCTCAGAACGTAGTTGACCTAGAGACTTGAATTTTTTTGTTGGGTCCGTGGATAGCACGCGCAGGTCAAGTTTGTTACCAAAAAACGATATCTCTTTTTGTTGTTTTGTTATCGATTTTAAACCTTATCGAAAACAGGTTATAAACTTCTATCTCTATATAGATTAATGTGAATTTTATGCAATTTCTATTTTTTTATTTTTTGGATACCGGCTCTTTTTACGATTGATCTGCTTCTTTAGTTTTGTATTTGTCACATATCGCCTTGTAGTACTACTTTGCCAACAAGCAACGCAATACTGGTGTGGCGTAGTGGGTAGACGCAAAGCGCGTAAACGAAAGGTCCCGGGTTCGAAACTCAGTGACAACAGCGCAACTTTCTTAATTTTTTTTATTTAATTTATCAAGATGAGGTGTTTGTGTTAGTTGAGATGATGCGCTCTAACGTTACATATGTAGTAAATAGATGCAGGTTCGAGTCCAGGTTCGGTGATGTTTGTTTTTTGTTTTTTTTTTTTGTTTATTTATTTAATTATTTATTTATTTTTGATTTACATACATTTTAGTTGAATAAAATTTCAAAATTATAATTTAATTTTGGAAAATTTAATGTTATATGCAAGCTATATAGCGTATTAAACAATGCAAATCGGACGGGGCTCAGGGGATCTCCTAGTCGGGCACCTCCGACTAGAGTTTTCTTACTTGTTTGTTTTTTGATTTAATTATTAATTTATTTTTTATTTACATACATTCTAGTTGAGTAAAATTTCAAAATTATAATTTAATTTTGGAAAATGTAATATTATATGCAAGCTATATAGCGTATTAAGCAATGCAAATCGGACGGGGCTCAGGGGATCTCCTAGTCGGGCACCTCCGACTAGAGTTTTCTTACTTGTTATCTTTGCATTGGGATTTTTGTCAGATACGGTTGATGGTCTGTGTAGATATTTATATCTTTCCTGCCATACAAGTAGTGTTGCAAATTGCCTACCGCCTACACGATAGCCAAAAGTTCTCTTTCGTTGGTGGCGTTGTGTGTGTGTCGGACTCGTTGAATGTTCTAGATATCACGGTAGTGGGTCTTTTATCCTGTGACATATGCAGAAGCATCCGTGGTTAGATCGAATGAAGTCTGGATATCTAAGAATGTCGACTTCTGACGCTAATATATTCCTTAGTCTCTCAAAAGCTTCTCTCTGCACGGTGTTAAAGCTGATAATAGTTTTCTTATGGAGCCGTTCTCGCCTTTCAGAATGCATGTTAACGGCTTTGTTATTGCTGCAAAGTCATTAATAAAGCACCTGTAATAGTTAGTCATGCCTAAGAACGATCTTGATTCGTAGAGGTTCTTTGGCTCAGGGTATTCTTGGATAGCTTTTACCTTTTCTGGGTCAGTTTTTGCTCCGCCCTCAGTCACAATAAATCCCAGATACTCCACGCTTTTTTTTTTTTAAGAATTTAGTCTTTTCTCGAGAAACTTTCATCTTAGCATTACACAGGCTCTTCCCTCTCTTCCTATTTTCCCCCGTTTACTGAAAAGGATGTTTTTTTCGCGGTCTTGTTCCGCAAGGTAAATCTAATGGTAGCCAGATTTTAAATCTACCGTTGTGAAGTACTTAGCTTTTCCCAGATTAGCCAAAATTATGGGGATGCTCGGTATGGGGTACTTGTCAGCAATGGTTTGTTCATTTAACTTTCTAAAGTCCATGACCAGACGTGTGTTTTTATTGTCATTATACCCTGAGCCCATTGAAAATGGGAAATCAGGGTATAATGGTTTTGTTAAATGTATGTAACAGGCAGAAGGAGACGTGTCAGACCCCACAAAGTATATATATTCTTGATCAGGGCGACGAGCTGAGTCGATTTAGCCCTGTCCGTCTGTCTGTCTGTCCGTCTGTCCGTCCGTCCATCTGTCCGTCCGTCCGTCTGTCCGTCCGTCCGTCCGTCCGTATGTTTGAACGCGTCGATTGAAGCATCCAGACAAGCTAGAGACTTGAATTTTTTTTGTTGGGTCCGTGAATAGCACGCGCAGGTCAAGTTTGTTACCAAAAAACGATATCTCTTTTTGTTGTTTTCTTATCGATTTTAAACCTTATCCCCTCAAATTTTGCATATAGATTCATGTGAATTTTATGCAATTTCTATTTTTTTATTTTTTGGATACCGGCTCTTTTTACTAATTGAGCCTCCCCCCTCCCCCACCCCTTCACTACTCATGGAGAGTAACCATATGAATAAATTAGCATTTTTATAAAATGTAAAAAATTCAATAAAATCATATGCTGAAAGTTCCATCAAATTCCGTTAAGTCAGTCCCGATTTATTAAACAAAACGTTTAGTTGCACATGGCAAGCAGCGACGCGCAGCAAAAAACATTTACATATATTCTTACATACACACATTGAAACGAGCAACCGCGTCTGCTTATGTGTGTGCACAAATAAATTCAATACTAGCATATTCTTCAACCAAATCTGTGTTTGAATTGTATTTGTATTTGTCATATATTGCCCTTTACACGCATACATTGAAACAGACCACCGTTTTTGTATGTACACATACAGAATTACAATTGATCTGCTTCTTTAGCTTCTTTAGTTATGTATTTGTCACATATCGCCCTTGTAGTACTACTTTGCATTTTGCCAACAAGCAACGCAATACTGGTGTGGCGTAGTGGGTAGACGCAAAGCGCATAAACGAAAGGTCCCGGGTTCGAAACTCAGTGACAACAGCATAACTTTTTAAATTTTTTTTTTTAAATTTATAAACATGAAGTGATTGTGCTAGCTGAGATGATGCGCTTTAACGTTACATATGTAGTAAATAGATGCAGGTTCGAGTCCACGTGCGGTGATGTTTGTCTTTCTTATTCTTTTTTTGTTGATTTGTTTATTTATTGAATTATTTATTTATTTTTGATTTACATACATTCTAGTTGAATACAATTTCAAAATTATAATTTAATTTTGGAAAATTTAATGTTATATGCAAGCTATATAGCATATTAAACAATGCAAATCGGACTGGGCTCAGGGGATCTTCTAGTCGGGCACCTCCGACTAGAGTTTTCTTACTTGTTTTTTCATGATTCTGTGAAGAATCGAGGTTTTTTCGTTGTTTGTCGAATGATCTTTTCTTATCGTTTGCTTGTGTCTTTTCTTCCATTGCCTTCGCATAGGTAGCAGCGAATGCACCCCTCTCTATGCTAGACTCGGTCTCTCTGGCCAAAGCTAGCGCAGAAGCCAAATCCTGAGATGAACGTATGTAATGCGTCGCCTCTAACCTCTTCACTGATCATTTCTGCTCTTTCCGGGCCCCTTGTCATTACTACTTTGTTCGTGGCAAGTGTTAATTTGCGTTTTACATCATCGTAGTACTATGTCAGTGTCATGTCACCCTACCTGACTATCTCTAGTTGTTGACGTAAAAGCCTCAGATATGTTTTATCAGCGTAAGTACAGTCTAGACGTGCTATTATCGCATCGAAGTTAAAGACTGTGTTGTAAGAGGCCAGCAATGCTCTTGCCGTGCCTGTTATCTTGTTCATTGTGATTCCTACTGCAAGACAGTGTGCAAAGCTACCTACGTAAGGCCTGAACGTCTCATACGAGAGCACAACCGATTGTGTCCAAAGGACATAATCATCAATTTTTATACCAAACTCTGGTTTCGATTCACAAAGTCGAGTGAAATATTGCACCCTACGTTAGGGTCAATGGAAACTGGCTGATAGGCGTCAACTTGGGGCGCCTCTAAGCATAGGCCGTCTGTTCGCTGGTTGACACTGTTTCATTTTTCATCAAACTCTCGCCTTAACTAGTACTCTTTTTGGGCTATACGGTTATAAGGGCCTGCACCTGACTTGGGTCCTTGTTCGTAGTGTTGTGTAACGATTGCAATCTAAGGTCAGATTCAGGTACCGAGTATTCGTCATTATTTATTTCACGTCTCACTTCCCGGGAAAATCAATAGCCTATGCCAAAAATTTGTTTTTGATATACTACGTTTACATGCACGTTCTGGCCAGTGATAGCATTGGTATTTACTCGTATTTTATTCTTTGGCTTTGTTTTCTATTTGTATAACGACTTAAAAACGCAATAGATGGAACGTGCCACTTTGTGCACTTGGGTGCCAATTATGTTAATTTGTATCTCCGCTCTCACTCCTCGTAGGGGGATGACGGTGGAAGATGGTTTGGGTGTGTTTCCTGCCCGATCACACTTCTGTATGAAGGGAGATGACTGTCTCCCCTATCGCTGCCTTTATGGTACAGCGATATAGGTATAGATAAATCAAATCGAATTCTTTACGGCTTGTGCCGGAGTTAAGCTTTATTGCGACGCTTTCGCTTTCGTTGTATGAACAGAACTGAATTGAACTTAATATCAGAGCCTTAACATAAGTGGCTATTCTATATCGAGAAGGTCAAATTAAAGCTACACATAAGAGCTCAGCGGAACTGACTCAGCATAAGCTACGCTACTGCAGCCACCAAGCCGACTCGTCATGGACGATAACACTGCTCTTGCGACACATGCAAGGGATGAGGTTAGCGCCGTCGACTGTTACGATCAGAACGCTTTGCCTTGTCAGCACTATGTGCGCAACAATTGGCTATAAATAGCTCACAATGTAGTTCTAAGCAACTAAAGACGAGGAGCACTCGTAATATATATATATATATATATATATATATATATATATATATATATATATATATATATATAAAACAAAGTCGGGTTTGTTAATCTATTATATATGTCTCGATTGCTTTATGTGGTTTTGTGCGAGTGCATATTCAGTATTACTATTAATAACAAGTAAGAAAACTCTAGTCGGAGGTGCCCGACTAGAAGATCCCCTGAGCCCAGTCTGATTTGCATTGTTTAATATGCTATATAGCTTGCATATAACATTAAATTTTCCAAAATTAAATTATAATTTTGAAATTGTATTCAACTAGAATGTATGTAAATCAAAAATAAATAAATAATTCAATAAATAAACAAATCAACAAAAAAAGAATAAGAAAGACAAACATCACCGCACCTGGACTCGAACCTGCATCTATTTACTACATATGTAACGTTAAAGCGCATCATCTCAGCTAGCACAATCACTTCATGTTTATAAATTTAAAAAAAAAAAATTTAAAAAGTTATGCTGTTGTCACTGAGTTTCGAACCCGGGACCTTTCGTTTATGCGCTTTGCGTCTACCCACTACGCCATACCAGTATTGCGTTGCTTGTTGGCAAAATTCAAAGTAGTACTACAAGGCGATATGTGACAAATACATAACTAAAGAAGCTAAAGAAGCAGATCAATTGTAATTTTTAGAATATGCTGAAATGCGCGCATATGAACGCATGAGTATGTGTACATACAAAAACGGTGGTCTGTTTCAATGTATGCGTGTAAAGGGCAATATATGACAAATACAAATACAATTCAAACACAGATTTGGTTGAAGAATATGCTAGTATTGAATTTATTTGTGCACATGCATAAGCAGACGCGGTTGCTCGTTTCAATGTGTGTATGTAAGAATATATGTAAATGTTTTTTGCTGCGCGTCGCTGCTTGACATGTGCAACTAAACGTTTTGTTTAATAAATCGGGACTGACTTAACGGAATTTGATGGAACTTTCAGCATATGATTTTATTGAATTTTTTACATTTTATAAAAATGCTAATTTATTCACATGGTTACTCTCCATGAGTAGTAAAGTGGTGGGGGAGGGGGGGGAGGGTTAATTAGTAAAAAGAGCCGGTATCAAAAAAATAAAAAAAAATAGAAATTGCATAAAATTCACATAAATCTATATGCAAAATTTGAGGGGTCTAGCTCTAAAGGTGTGGGAGATATAATTTTATAACCTGTTTTCGGTAAGGTTTAAAATCGATAACAAAACAACAAAAAGAGATATCGTTTTTTGGTAACAAACTTGACCGGCGCGTGCTATCCACGGACCCAACAAAAAAAATTCAAGTCTCTAGCTTGTCTGGATGCTTCAATCGACGCGTTCAAACATACGGACAGACGGACGGACAGACGGACAGACGGACGGACAGACATACAGATGGACAGGGCTAAATCGAGTCAACTCGTCGTCCTGATCAAGAATATATATACTTTGTGGGGTCTGACACGTCTCCTTCTGCCTGTTACATACATTTAACAAAACCATTATACCCTGATTTCCCATTTTCAATGCGCTCAGGGTATAAAAATGCCACGTCCTAGAAGATCTAATCTTTCCCAGCGAACCCGTAATGCAATTAGGCAACGGTATATCGCGAGTCAATTATCTGACGAAGAACGAGAAATGGCCCGAGAAGAGCGCCGCGTTAGTATGGAGCAAAGAAGGTCACAAGAGCAAAGAGAGGCAGCCCGTAAAACGGCTAGATTAGAAACGAGAAATCGTCGAGCTTATCATACAGACGAATAGAGGATATATATATATCTTCGAATTGCAAGAAGAAATGGTTCAAGTATTGATTTGAATCGAGCAGCGCTTCGATATGATTGCACCATCGACTACGTTGAACGATCTATTTGCTGATGATTTCTCGAAGCAATTGCTGAATATCGGTAATGGCCGTGTTCCTGTTGACGAATCGAGCGGTTTGATTTCATTTCCTCAAAATTTCTACAATTTCGTCTCATCAAAAGATGAGCTTATCAACAAAGTATTTCCGGATATCATTGCAAACCACAAAAATACTAAATGGTTAAGTGAGCGAGCAATTTTGGCGGCTAAAAATAAAATGTCAATTTTATAATTCAAAATCAAATCGTAGGTACTCTGTATTCATTCAAATCTATCGACTGTGTAACAAACGAAGCCACTAATTATACAACTCGATTTTGAACTCCTTGGATGTGCCTGGTTTTACCACTGCACAATTTACAACTGAAGGTTGGCTCGGTAGTTATCATGCTTAGAAATTTAAATCAACAAATAATTGTGCAATGGAACGCGTTTGGTGATAAGAAAACTGATGAGCAATGTGATTAACGCGTCGATACTCAAAGGATAATTTAAAGATGGGGAAGTTTTTATTCCAAGGATTCCTATGATCCCAAGAGATATGTCCTTTGAGTTTAAACGAACTCAATTCCCGATTCGTCTTGCCTTTGCCATGACGATCAATAAATCACAGGGCCAATCCTTGACTATGTGTGGCCTCAATCTAGAAAATGTGTGTTTTTCTCATGGTCAATTGTACGTGGCATGCTCACGTGTCGGCAAACCATCCGCATTATTTGTTCTTGCATCTGACAAAAAACGAAGAATGTTGTTTACCACAATGTGCTTGAATGAAAATCCGATTAATAAATTAATCAGAGTGTATCCCGACCTGAACAACATAGTTATCAATGATTTTTTTCTGGCATGTGTTTGGAAAACTGAATTATTTCTGTTTTTTATACCCTGAGCCCATTGAAAATGGGAAATCAGGGTATAATGGTTTTGTTAAATGTATGTAACAGGCAGAAGGAGGCGTGTCAGACCCCACAAAGTATATATATTCTTGATCAGGGCGACGAGCTGAGTCGATTTAGCCCTGTCCGTCTGTCTGTCTGTCCGTCCGTCCGTCCGTCCGTCCGTATGTTTGAACGCGTCGATTGAAGCATCTAGACAAGCTAGAGACTTGAATTTTTTTTGTTGGGTCCGTGGATAGCACGCGCAGGTCAAGTTTGTTACCAAAAAACGATATCTATTTTTGTTGTATTGTTATCGATTTTAAACCTTATCGAAAATAGGTTATAAAATTCTATCTGCCACACCTTTAGAGCTAGACTCCTCAAATTTTGCATATAGATTCACGTGAATTTTATGCCATTTCTATTTTTTTATTTTTTGCGTACCGGCTCTTTTGACTAATTACCAGTCAGTCCCGATTTATTAAACAAAACGTTTAGCCAATCACACGCACGTGGCAAGCAGCGACGCGCAGCAAAAAACATTTACACATACACATACATTGCAGCGTGCAAGCGCGTCTGCTTATGCATGTGCACAGTCGCTTCTGTGCATTTTCAGCCGCTTCTATAGTTTTGTATTTGTCATATATCGCCCTTTACACGCATACATTGAAACAGACCACTGTTTTTGTATATACACATATTCATACGTTTATATGCGCGCATTTCAGCATATTCTAAGAATTACAATTGCGATTGATCTTCTTCTTTAGTTTTGTATTTGTAACATATCGCATTGTAGTACTACATTGCGTTTTGCCAACAAGCAACGCAATACTGGTGTGGCGTAGTGGATAGACACAAAGCGCGTAAACGAAAGGTCCCGGGTTCAAAACTCAGTGACAACAGCATAACTTTTTAATTTTTTTTTTTAATCTATAAACATGAGGTGGTCGTGCTAGTTGAGATGACGCGCTTTAACGTTACACATGTAGTAAATAGATGTAGGTTCGAGCCCAGGTGCGGTGATGTTTGCTTTCTATTTTTTTTTGTTTATTTAATTATTAATTTATTTTTGATTTACATACATTCTAGTTGAATAAAATTTCAAAATTATAATTTTATTTTGCAAAATTTAATGTTATATGCAAGCTATATAGCGTATTAAACAATGCAAATCGGACGGGGCTCAGGGGATCTCCTAGTCGGGCACCTCCGACTAGAGTTTTCTTACTTGTTTTTTTTTAATTTTTATTCTCATTCTGTATGTTTTCATCATCATTCATCATAATAAAAAACTTTTATATTTCTATCTATATTAATATTGTTTTGTATTATTGTATTACGTTCATTATAGCCTAAATTAGTTCAGTTAACACGACATTCTTTGACTGTTAGGCGGTACGAAGTTCGCCGGGTCACCTAGTATATATATATATATATATATGTTGGAACTTCATCGATTTGGTCC
Source organism: Drosophila meridionalis (assembly GCA_035045145.1). Taxonomy (NCBI): domain Eukaryota; kingdom Metazoa; phylum Arthropoda; class Insecta; order Diptera; family Drosophilidae; genus Drosophila; species Drosophila meridionalis. The sequence continues at coordinate 2,865,695 of JAWNPG010000019.1, read as the reverse complement.
ATAGTCGCGTACTTAGCGAAGCGAGTTTCGGTGCTTATACTTCCACGTTTCTTTCTCAACTGACTGACAACGCCAGTGTTATTCCTCAGTATAGCTCCGAACCACACTCGGCGACAGCGACACAACGCTGTTGCCCCGCTAAGTGACAGGATGTAAGCGACCAATCACAACACAATTAGAAGTTGATGCAATATTACTAATGTGTTGGAATTATGCTTGTGGTGAAATACCCAACACTGAATACTCATACACTTACACAGCCACACACAGCGCGTACGTGCAGTACGCAGCAACAATCACATACAGTGCGTACATACAGTACGCTCCGACATATACAGTGGCTCACAGCTTATTTCAACCAGCACTTTAAAAAAAAGTTTGTTGGGCTATAAAATCTAAACTATTGGCAATATGCAAAAAATTTAAACGCAGGCTGTTAGTGTGATGTTTTAAATATTACAAAATCAATTAATTTATTTTTTAAATATTTTTACATATATATATATATATATATATATATATATATATATATATATATATGTAAAAATATTTAAAATAAATACGGCGGCATACCTGACAAATAGATCAGAAACGTCTACGTTGAAAAACATGACACCGATAGAGTATAGGTCTGCAGTGAAGCCAATGGTGTCGCATCTCCGTGTGTTCGGCTCAAAAGCAATTATTCTGAACAAGACTACGTTGAAAAACATGACACCGATAGAGTATAGGTCTGGAGTGAAGCCAATGGTGTCGCATCTCCGTGTGTTCGGCTCAAAAGCAATTGTTCTGAACAAGACACAGAAGCGAAAATTTCAACCAAAGGAAGTTGAACAGGTTATGGTAGGCTACTCGGACACTGCAAAGGCATACCGGTTGAACAATCCAGAGTCAGGCAAATTGATTGAGGCCCGTGATGTTATATTCGTCGAGAAGGAGTATCCTCTGAATCATCACGGAAGAAAAGAGGTTCCTATGGACATATCTAGCACGGTGTTTCAAAGTAGTACACAGTGCCAAGAAGACGAGTGCCAAGATGAAAGAGAAAGTAACAGTGAAGCTGCAGAAGTATCAATCGACGTTGGAGACGAGATTGACACCAGTAGTAAGAAGAGCCCTGGACGTCCAAAGATGATTCACACGGTCAGACGCGGGCGGCCACATAAGCAGCTCAACATACTGAATGGTATAACAACAAATGATGTCGCTTTTCCTAAGAGCGTCAAGCAGGCGTTGGAAGCGAATGAAGCCGAATTCTGGAGAGAATCAATGCAGGCGGAGATGGACAGTCTGCAGAGAAACAAAACTTGGTCATTGGTAGACCTCCCACCTGGTAAAAGCGCAATTCATTCAGCAGCTGGGCACTGTGGCGTGGTGGCCCTCTGTACCACAGAATCCGAGTATATATATATATATATATATATATATATATATATATATATATATATATATATATATACATATAAATTTACATATATATACAGTGGTTCACAGCTTATTTCAAACAGCACTTTAAAACAAGTAAGAACGTTGCCTTACGGCGCGACCTAAAGCATGATACTCGTTTCCCACAGGGGCATCTGGTATTTTTATACCCTGAGCCCATTGAAAATGGGAAATCAGGGTATAATGGTTTTGTTAAATGTATGTAACAGGCAGAAGGAGGCGTGTCAGACCCCACAAAGTATATATATTCTTGATCAGGGCGACGAGCTGAGTCGATTTAGCCCTGTCCGTCTGTCTGTCTGTCCGTCCGTCCGTCCGTCCGTCCGTCCGTCCGTCCGTCCGTCCGTCCGTCCGTATGTTTGAACGCGTCGATTGAAGCATCTAGACAAGCTAGAGACTTGAATTTTTTTTGTTGGGTCCGTGGATAGCACGCGCAGGTCAAGTTTGTTACCAAAAAACGATATCTATTTTTGTTGTATTGTTATCGATTTTAAACCTTATCGAAAATAGGTTATAAAATTCTATCTGCCACACCTTTAGAGCTAGACTCCTCAAATTTTGCATATAGATTCACGTGAATTTTATGCCATTTCTATTTTTTTATTTTTTGCGTACCGGCTCTTTTGACTAATTACCAGTCAGTCCCGATTTATTAAACAAAACGTTTAGCCAATCACACGCACGTGGCAAGCAGCGACGCGCAGCAAAAAACATTTACACATACACATACATTGCAGCGTGCAAGCGCGTCTGCTTATGCATGTGCACAGTCGCTTCTGTGCATTTTCAGCCGCTTCTATAGTTTTGTATTTGTCATATATCGCCCTTTACACGCATACATTGAAACAGACCACCGTTTTTGTATATACACATATTCATACGTTTATATGCGCGCATTTCAGCATATTCTAAGAATTACAATTGCGATTGATCTTCTTCTTTAGTTTTGTATTTGTAACATATCGCATTGTAGTACTACTTTGCGTTTTGCCAACAAGCAACGCAATACTGGTGTGGCGTAGTGGATAGACACAAAGCGCGTAAACGAAAGGTCCCGGGTTCAAAACTCAGTGACAACAGCATAACTTTTTAATTTTTTTTTTTAATCTATAAACATGAGGTGGTCGTGCTAGTTGAGATGACGCGCTTTAACGTTACACATGTAGTAAATAGATGTAGGTTCGAGCCCAGGTGCGGTGATGTTTGCTTTCTATTTTTTTTTGTTTATTTAATTATTAATTTATTTTTGATTTACATACATTCTAGTTGAATAAAATTTCAAAATTATAATTTTATTTTGCAAAATTTAATGTTATATGCAAGCTATATAGCGTATTAAACAATGCAAATCGGACGGGGCTCAGGGGATCTCCTAGTCGGGCACCTCCGACTAGAGTTTTCTTACTTGTTAATTTAATAATTTATCTCAAATTTTGCATTTATGTAGATTCATGTGAATTTTATGCAATTTCAATTTTTGCAAATATAACTATGTGAATGAATTAGCATTTTTATAAAATGTAAAAAATTCAATAGAATCATATGCTGAAAGTTTCATCAAGTTCCGTTAAGTCGGTCGCAATCTATTAAACAAAACGTTTGGCCAATTATGACACGCACGCGTTAAGCAGCGACAGCAAAATATATTTACATTTACACATATGTATGTACATTGCAACGTGCAACGCGCGTTTGCTTATGTACGGTCACAAATAAATTCAGCGTGTAAGCAAAAGGGTCCGCGTTCGAGACGCGGCGGCGACGGCATGAAAATAGTTGCGCAGCTGTTCGTGCCTACATACATACATACCTGATGGGACCTATCGTCAATTTTTTTGTGTGTGAATAATTTTTTTCGGAATAAGTCGATATATGTGTAATCGATATTTGATGTTTACATTTTTTGTCATGGTCACACACACAAAAAGAAAATAACATAACTGACCTAGGCTATACGAAAAATGATAATTTTAGCAGATAAATTATTTGCAGAACTTCAACATTAAATCGAATTACATATATTTCTCAAAAATGCCGTTTGTCGTCTTAGCAATTCTTATTAAGCTTATTTATATAGGTGGCACAGGCATATGAATTTTGCAGCTGGGCGTTACAAAATTTGCTGCCAATTTGCCACGCCCCCAGTAGGTGTAGACATATCATATTTGGCAAGTTTCTAGAAGGAGTCTAGGGTAACGTAACTGCAAAGTTTGGATGCTTACACTCCAAAAATGTGAAAGTTACAGGGTATTTTTTCGATATACCACGCCCCCAAAGAGGCGTACGATTTATTTTTGGGGAATCAATAGAGGAGGCCCCCAGTAATACAAACATCCAATTTGGAGGAGCTATAAGCTTTTTGCGATTTGCCACGCCCCCTGAAGGCGTAGGTATGTCCGCCATATCTTTTTGATCTTGGGTTGCTTATCCGAGTATATTATCAAATTTCAAGTCTCTAGCATCAATAGTGCTCAAAATATAGCTGATCTTGTAAAATCACTATATATTCAGATCCGATTTACCACGCCCCCAGTGGGCGTAGACATAAAATCTTTTTATGGATCTTTATAGAATCGTAGCGTTAAGTTACGTGCCAAATTTCATTCTAGCTTTAAAACTGTAGAAGTTACCGTTTTCCCGATTTGCCACGCCCCCAATGGCCGTAGATATATCCGCCATACCTTTTTGAGCTTGGGTGGTCAACGCAAGTATACATTGCAATTTTCAACTTTCTAGCTCTTCAACTAATAGGATTTCTTGACTATGAGCGCAACTATTTTGCGATTTGCCACGCCCCTAGTGGGCGTATCCGGAAAATCTTGACACTTTATAATTCGAGGGTATACACGAGTATATGTTCCAAATTTCAAGTCTCTAGCTTCAATAGCGTAGAAAAATATTGCATTCATACGGACAGACGGACGGACAGCAAGACGGACATTTCACAAAACCAATATACTCTTTTTCCCTTTGGGAAACGAGTATAAAAAGTTTGTTGGGCTATAAAATCTAAACTATTGGCAATATCCAAAAAATTTATACGCAGGTTGTTAGTTTGATGTTTTAAATATTACAAAATCAATTCATTTATTTTTTAAATATTTTTTCACTATTTAATATTATTTAAAAACTAAAAAATGAGACCAAGACAGTTCCACAGCTTATTTCAACCATTTATGAAATAACATTATTTAACATTATAAAAACTTAAAAGAACAACAAATTAATACTTGGTGTGACCACCCTTTTGGCTAACTACCATTTTAAGCCTTTTTGGGATAGATTGCACCAACTTTTTGGTGACTTCTGGAGTAATTTTTTCCCATTCCTCAACCAGTGCAGTTTTTAGGTCCGATTTGTTTGAAATTTTGTGTTTGCGAATGTTTGTTTCCAAAATCGACCACAAATTTTCGATTACATTTAAATCTGGTGATTGGGCTGGTGGTTTCATAACGTGCGGACATTTCCAGATCAGCCAAGTCTGGACAATTCCCGCAGTGTGTTTCGGGTCATTATCTTGGTAAAACCTGAAGTCCTCCTTTATGTCCAGTTTCTGAGCACTTTGGATTAAATTTGACTTCAAAACATCTAGATATTTAAGTTTATCCATCGTAGTCTCGATGAACTCCAAGTTCCCAACTCCGGCTGCTGACATACAGGCCCAAACCATAACGCTGCCTCCGCCATGCTTTACAGTAGCCCTCAAATTTGTTGCGTCAAGCTCTGTGTTAGGCCTACGCCACACATATGAGGGCCCATCCGACCCAAACAAATTAAATTTTGACTCATCACAAAATAACACTGTGTTCCAGAATCCAATGTCCTTGTGCAAATGCTCCTGTGCAAATTTTAAGCGACACTTTTAAAATTCAGCACAAACTTATTTCATCACATTGCGAAATCAGTGTATAAAGCATAGAACAAGAATCTACCGTTGCATAGATAAATAACGGGTCTTTCATCAGCTGCAAAGTTTATGGTTGAAATAAGCTGTGGAACTGCCTTGGTCTCATTTTTTAGTTTTTATTTATTTATTTATTTATTTTATTGTTACCAAGAATTAATTCTAAATAGCAATTTGTTTTAAGCCAGAACGACAAAGGCGTGTTTTTTTAGTTTTTAAACATTATTAAATAATGTAAAAATATTTAAAAAATAAATGAATTGATTTTGTAATATTTAAAACATCACACTAACAACCTGCGTTTAAATTTTTTGGATATTGCCAATAGTTTAGATTTTATAGCCCAACAAACTTTTTATACTCGTTTCCCAAAGGGAAAAAGAGTATATTGGTTTTGTGAAATGTCCGTCTTGCTGTCCGTCCGTCTGTCCGTATGAATGCAATATTTTTCTACGCTATTGAAGCTAGAGACTTGAAATTTGGAACATATACTCGTGTATACCCTCGAATTATAAAGTGTCAAGATTTTCCGGATACGCCCACTAGGGGCGTGGCAAATCGCAAAATAGTTGCGCTCATAGTCAAGAAATCCTATTAGTTGAAGAGCTAGAAAGTTGAAAATTGCAATGTATACTTGCGTTGACCACCCAAGCTCAAAAAGGTATGGCGGATATATCTACGGCCATTGGGGGCGTGGCAAATCGGGAAAACGGTAACTTCTACAGTTTTAAAGCTAGAATGAAATTTGGCACGTAACTTAACGCTACGATTCTATAAAGATCCATAAAAAGATTTTATGTCTACGCCCACTGGGGGCGTGGTAAATCGGATCTGAATATATAGTGATTTTACAAGATCAGCTATATTTTGAGCACTATTGATGCTAGAGACTTGAAATTTGATAATATACTCGGATAAGCAACCCAAGATCAAAAAGATATGGCGGACATACCTACGCCTTCAGGGGGCGTGGCGAATCGCAAAAAGCTTATAGCTCCTCCAAATTGGATGTTTGTATTACTGGGGGCCTCCTCTATTGATTCCCCAAAAATAAATCGTACGCCTCTTTGGGGGCGTGGTATATCGAAAAAATACCCTGTAACTTTCACATTTTTGGAGTGTAAGCATCCAAACTTTGCAGTTACGTTACCCTAGACTCCTTCTAGAAACTTGCCAAATATGATATGTCTACACCTACTGGGGGCGTGGCAAATTGGCAGCAAATTTTGTAACGCCCAGCTGCAAAATTCATATGCCTGTGCCACCTATATAAATAAGCTTAATAAGAATTGCTAAGACGACAAACGGCATTTTTGAGAAATATATGTAATTCGATTTAATGTTGAAGTTCTGCAAATAATTTATCTGCTAAAATTATCATTTTTCGTATAGCCTAGGTCAGTTATGTTATTTTCTTTTTGTGTGTGTGACCATGACAAAAAATGTAAATATCAAATATCGATTACACATATATCGACTTATTCCGAAAAAAATTATTCACACACAAAAAAATTGACGATAGGTCCCATCAGGTATGTATGTATGTAGGCACGAACAGCTGCGCAACTATTTTCATGCCGTCGCCGCCGCGACTCGAACGCGGACCCTTTTGCTTACACGCTGAATTTATTTGTGACCGTACATAAGCAAACGCGCTTGCACGTTGCAATGTACATACATATGTGTAAATGTAAATATATTTTGCTGTCGCTGCTTAACGCGTGCGTGTCATAATTGGCCAAACGTTTTGTTTAATAGATTGCGACCGACTTAACGGAACTTGATGAAACTTTCAGCATATGATTCTATTGAATTTTTTACATTTTATAAAAATGCTAATTCATTCACATATTTATATTTGCAAAAATTGAAATTGCATAAAATTCACATGAATCTACATAAATGCAAAATTTGAGATAAATTATTAAATTAAAAATACCAGATGCCCCTGTGGGAAACGAGTATCATGCTTTAGGTCGCGCCCTAAGGCAACGTTCTTACTTGTTTTAAAGTGCTGTTTGAAATAAGCTGTGAACCACTGTATATATATGTAAATTTATATGTATATATATATATATATATATATATATATATATATATATATATATATATATATATATATATATATATATATATATATATATATATATATATATATATATATATACTCGGATTCTGTGGTACAGAGGGCCACCACGCCACAGTGCCCAGCTGCTGAATGAATTGCGCTTTTACCAGGTGGGAGGTCTACCAATGACCAAGTTTTGTTTCTCTGCAGACTGTCCATCTCCGCCTGCATTGATTCTCTCCAGAATTCGGCTTCATTCGCTTCCAACGCCTGCTTGACGCTCTTAGGAAAAGCGACATCATTTGTTGTTATACCATTCAGTATGTTGAGCTGCTTATGTGGCCGCCCGCGTCTGACCGTGTGAATCATCTTTGGACGTCCAGGGCTCTTCTTACTACTGGTGTCAATCTCGTCTCCAACGTCGATTGATACTTCTGCAGCTTCACTGTTACTTTCTCTTTCATCTTGGCACTCGTCTTCTTGGCACTGTGTACTACTTTGAAACACCGTGCTAGATATGTCCATAGGAACCTCTTTTCTTCCGTGATGATTCAGAGGATACTCCTTCTCGACGAATATAACATCACGGGCCTCAATCAATTTGCCTGACTCTGGATTGTTCAACCGGTATGCCTTTGCAGTGTCCGAGTAGCCTACCATAACCTGTTCAACTTCCTTTGGTTGAAATTTTCGCTTCTGTGTCTTGTTCAGAACAATTGCTTTTGAGCCGAACACACGGAGATGCGACACCATTGGCTTCACTCCAGACCTATACTCTATCGGTGTCATGTTTTTCAACGTAGTCTTGTTCAGAATAATTGCTTTTGAGCCGAACACACGGAGATGCGACACCATTGGCTTCACTGCAGACCTATACTCTATCGGTGTCATGTTTTTCAACGTAGACGTTTCTGATCTATTTGTCAGGTATGCCGCCGTATTTATGGCCTCTGCCCAGTATGCCTTCTAGAGGTCAGAATGCACCATCATACTCCGAGCCATCTCCATCAGCATTCAATTAGCTCGCTCGGCCACTCCGTTTTACTGTGTTTCTCAAACGCACCGCTTAAATATTCACGCCCACCATCGCTCCGCAGACTCTTTATTTGTTTGATAGTTTGCTTCTCTGCGAACGCCTTAAAGTCTTTGAATTTGTCGAATATCTCATCACGCGTTCTAAGGAAACATACGTGAACGTAACGCGAGCTGTCATCAATAAATGTGGTAAAATACTTGGTGCCTCCTCGAGACGCGCTTCTCATTGGACCACAAATATCTGTGTGTATCAAATCCAGCACAACCTTGGTGTGATTCTTTGATGCGTTCGAGATCTGTACGCAAATCTTTTCTTTTGCACATATCTCACACATAATGGCACTTGCATTTTTATACTGGACAATTTTGAGTCCATGCACCATGTCATCCTTAACCATCTTGTTTATGCTTGCAAAATTTAGATGCCCCAATCGGCTGTGCCAGTTCATGACTTCTGACGTGCTCTTCTGTACTGTGAACAATTTCTTAATCGGTATTTCTGCCAATAACAGATCATTCTGCCTTCTTGCAACAAAAATCATCTCACCGTCCCGATCTATTATAGATGCTTTTTTATTCTCGAAATTGACTCGAAATTCCCTTTGGAAACTGCAAATCTTTTACATATAACACGTTGTTTAATTGAATCGGACTTCCGCAAATATTTATCTCAACTGTTCCGCATCTATCGGCAACCAAATAGCTATTTCCAGCTAAAGCGACTTTTTACAAAATACGACCGCTCGCAACATAGATGTGCAGTGGCGCCACTGTCCATGCGTTGTAATTTGTAGAAGTGAATGCCGAAAAATTCTTTTCCATCTTTTTTGTTTTCTTTTTCTTCCTTACGCTCCCGGCAATTTACAGCAATGTGACCGACTCTGCCAGACGTCCAGCACGCGCAGTTTATTGTTCTTTTTTTGTATTTGATTTTTCGTTACCGTTGCATCGGCTAACGCTACTGTTACCATGCTGCTTTTGCGCTCGAGACGAGAACATTCTTGCTTCTCCGTTATTTTCAATTTCCGCCGACTGGCGCCTCTCGCCTTCTTCCAGAAATTTTACTTTTAATGAGCTGAGCGTTGGAAGGGTATCGTGAGTTTCGATTGCCACCACAAAATTTTCATACTACTCAGACAAGCTCGATAACAGCAGTATCGACGAACACTCATCTGGCATTGAAACTCCAACCTTACTTAGTTTCTCCAAAACGTCAGTAAAATTGTTCAAATGTTCTTCCACCGCACCGGCGTCGCCCATTCTCATATGGAGTAACTGTTTTAATAAACTGACCAAGTCCGCGGGGCCCATCGGCATTTGAATTTTCTTTAACTCTGTCCACTGTAGTATGTTTCATATAATAATATATATACCAGACAACTAATACACTAAATGTACACATAGTGCAACTTTGTTGCTATGTACATATACAAGACGCGATCAAGTAAACATAATAACGCTTGAGACGAACGGCCAATTATATATGAACCGCCTATATACAAGAGGCGTGAGAATAGCCGCGTCAGCACTTGACCGCCTTGCAAGCCAACGACCGCCGAAGACATACTTTTATATATATATATATATATATATATATATATATATATATATAGAGGCTCATATTGAAAACTAATGTATATGCATACACACATACTACGCTCTCTCGCTCTGCTGCCTTCCGCGGCAGAGATATATAATAAGAAATATATATACTTTAGCTTAAGACTTCATTTGATTTCATTTTTATATTCATTCAATAAATGACTTCCAAACGAAAGAGAATACGTTTTTCTACATGGCGACCGTGATAAGTGTCACGAACGGTGTGTTTTATGAAAAGTTTTAAAAGTGATTGGAATTAATTAAAGGCCTGACAGGATAAAAGGCGTCACGGGGCTGTTGCACCTGTTTCCTGCCCCAATCAGAATCAAACTTATATAGCATAATGCGGCACCTACGCGCCTTTGGCTACGCATAAAAATGTGAAGTGCATAACACAAAAAAAAAACAACATAAGTACAAAAGGAAAAAAGAGAAAAAGAAAAACCAAAAAAACCAACAACAGAGAACAAAAAGTCCAAAGCGGCCAAGCACAAGGCTAACAAAGCAGCAGCACAACACCAACAACAAAATCATACCGCGCATATATAAGATGAACAAAAAGACACTACGTTGCTGGAGGAAGCTGCTCCTACCGAGCAAAGGGACGCACCAACACTCCAAGAAGCATTGGAGGTGCATCCCACCGATGGACCACGCCCACTCACAATAGCTGAGTACCGGGCCCGGCAGATAAAAAAAATAGAAGAAAAGAAGAAGGAGGATTTGCTTGTCACCGCAAGGACACCGCCGGAGGACCGGCAACGCTCATAGAGCGTATTAAAGAAATTAAAACTGAACTTCGCCAAAGAGCGAAGAAACGCAAGGGGGCCGCAGAAATGCGCAAGCCTTAACTTGCCATAATTTAAGTTCTACCAGCGAGTTGAAGCACGAAAGTGCAACTTGCGAAACCACTAACCACTGTTAGGCTTTATACTAACACACACGATTGGACAATTAATTGTTTAAATAAAAAATGTCAGCCAATCGTGTGTAATAACACACTAATATTTCCATGTCTGTGGCGCTATGGAAATAGCAGCAAAAGAACAAAATTTATTTCTTTTTCCTTGTCAAAAAAAAAATTTTTTTTTCTTTAAAAATTAATTTTCATTAAATGAAAGGAAAATAAATGTAACCATTACAAGTTTTTAAAGGATATTCAAAAAATTTTACTTAAAAAAAAAAGAATTTTCTTTCTTCCATGAAATTAGTAGAAAGCAAGCATTGGTTATAGAAAATTTTCATCTAAACTTTTCATTAATTCTTCAAAATGGGATGGTTCGGAAGCGACGATACCCAAGCAAAAGACAATACGGCCAATATGGTCAATTATGTCAAAATAGTGGATCACACAGATGATATTCAATCATTGTGGATTCTACTTTTGATCTTAACAATTGTTGCAGTTTGTCAATTCTTATTGACTCTATATGTAAAACACAATAAGATCATAAAGAAAAGATATATAAATAGGGCAAACCATTTGGATCAAATTTAAACGATGAATGTCAATCGAGTAGATCAAATTTATGAGAACTTTCCTAATTTTCGCATTAATGCAATAAGAATTTTACATTTACACAACGAATACATATCTGTATACCAATTTGAAAATGAGTATATAGAAGCTTTTAATGAAGACTATAGTCCATTAATACACTGCAATACTGCAGAAAAGGCAATGGTACTAACCACACTGCCGTATGTTAGAGTTAAATTATTTAAGGAATATAATCCAATACTGGGAATAGCAACTATGTGGTTAGTACGTTTACAATAGTAAAGTTCCATTAAAGAATGGAATGGAACGAAATAGCAAAAAACATAGACGCATTTCGTTATAAATTTGAAAGATCATACAAATGCATCAATAAAGATGCAGTTATAAAAACAAACACATTAATACACCATATAGACATAATAGTAAGAGAATACAATAATATTGTAACGATAGTAAAAAGGTACGAGAGTAGATTTACAGCCGAACATAAAGAGAAATGCTTAAGAGTTTTAAAATCTCTAAACACAAGATTACTTTCTGTCGCTAATAGACGACACGTTCACATAACAGTACCAAAAAGTCTAAACCAATTGGCAGACTTTAATGACAGTCAATTAAAAGATTTAGACGAACCTATACAGTCAAGCGACGCCGAATCTGATAGTGATATAGAAACAGAAACACTAGAAGGCAAAACAAGTAAATTAGTAGATACAAAACCTAATTTACTCACAGATACAAATATGGCAAATCAAGTCGCTTTGGACAGGGAATATGTGAAGCAAGTATCCGCTTCCATTCCTGAATTCGATGGTAAAAAATTATCATTGAATAGATTCCTAACATTCTGAAGATTTCTAGAAAAAACTAAAGGTGACCAAGAGGATATAGCAGTTGAGGTTATTAAATCGAAAATAACCGGCACAATTTTGTACCAAGTACAGAATGAAACTACTATATCCGGAATCATTAACAAGCTGAAAAGTAACGTAAAAGGAGAATCTTCTAACGTACTCAAAGCTAAATTGGCAAACACTAAACAAAAAGGAAAAACTGCATCACAATATACAATAAAATAGACAATTTTCGAAAGCAATTGGAAGCATCGTATATTGATGATGGCCTAGACCCAGAAAATGCAGAAAAATTCTCCACAAAAGAATCAATAACTGCTATGACACGAAGCTGCGAGCATGATAAGCTGAAAATAATATTAGCAGATAACTTCGTTATTTTCAATGATGTAATGGGTAAATATATCCATTGCAGTACTGAAATGACTGGAAGCTCTAGCACAGTATTATTTCAGCAATGTCGCAACAATAGAGGTGGTAGTTTCCGATACCCAAGAGGGAGAGGCAATGGCCGCGGTAACTCCAATTCCTACACCTATAACAATAATTACAACAATAATAGAAACAACAATAGAGGTGGACGAAGTAATAACCGAATAGAAATAGTAACAACAACAGCAATAACTATGTCCAAGTTACCCAAAGCAATTCGGGAAACGGACAGACTCCTTCAGATACTCAGAGCAATTAAATACAAAAATATACACACTCAATCTAGGTCAAAGCATGTTTATAAAAGTTAATAACGAAAGTACGGGTAAAACATATACCTTACTAATAGACACTGGTGCATACATATCAATTATAAAAGAAAATATAGATATATTTGACCATATAAATACAAACATTTCAACACAAATATCAGGCATTGGCAAAGGTTCAGTTTTTTCAAAAGGTTTAGCATTCGTAGAATTATCTTCAGCAAAACATGTAATCCCATAATAATTTCATAATTTCCATTTAGTCAATCATAATTTCCATTTAGTCAATCAAGACTTTCCTATACCAAGCAATGGTATTATTGGTATAGACTTCATTAAAAAATATAATTGCCAATTAGATTGCACACAATCAGGTGACACTCTAATACTACGGCCAAACAATTTAAATTGTCAAATTAATATACCAATTATCCACACTTGCGATAATAATGCTACAATACTTCCAGCTCGTGCTGAAGTAGTCCGTCAAATTAAAATAATTTCAAAAGAACAAAATGTTCTAATTCCAAATCAAAAAATTGAGGAAGGAATTTTCATTGGAAACACAATTTTCAATAAAAATAATACATTTGTCCGAATATTAAACACAACCAATTCAACTAAAATAGTAAACCTTAATAAAAAAAAAAAAATGGAAACGCTAAGTGACTACGAGATAGTCCAAGAAACTAGCGAAGAAAGACAAAATACTGTCATGAAAAAACTAACTCAGAACTTTCCGCCATTATTTAAGCCCATGTTAACAAACCTCTGCACCAAATATACAGACATATTCGGACTAGAAACCGAATCAATAACTACAAACAATTTTTATAAACAAGAACTAAGATTGAAAGACAAACCAGTGTATATTAAAAACTACAGAATACCGCATGCTCATAAAGACGAAGTAAACAGAAAAGTCGATAAACTCATTCTTGATAAAATAGTAGAACCTTCAGTTTCAGAATATAACAGTCCAATATTACTAGTACCTAAGAAAGGTCTACCAGGTTCCCAAACAAAAAAATTAATAAAATAATATTAATAAAAAACTGTTATCCGATAAATTCCCACTTCCAAGAATCGATGATATTCTTGACCAGCTAGGAAGAGCGAAATATTTTTCATGACTTAATGTCTGGATTTCATCAAATAGAGTTAAAAGAACACTAGAAATTTAACGTCCTTTTCGACCAGCAATGGTTCATATCGTTTTACACGATTACCTTACGGTTTAAAAATAGCACCAAATTATTTTCAAAGAATGATGACAATAGCTTTTTCTGGATAAAACCCTTCACAAGCTTTCTTGTACATGGATGACTTAATTGTCATCGGTTGCTCGGAAAAGCACATGATCAAAAACTTAACAAATGTTTTTGACTTGTGCAGGAAACACAACCTTAAACTACATCCAGAAAAATGCTCTTTCTTCATGCACGAAGTGACATTCCTAGGTCATAAGTGTACTGATAATGGTATTTTACCAGATGACAAAAAGTATGATGTCATTGAAAAATACCCAGTCCCCACGGACGCAGTTAGTGCTAGAAGATTCGTTGCATTTTGCAATTACTATAGACGTTTATTAAAAATTTCGCCGACTATTCAAGGCACATAACTAGATTATGTAAAAAGAATGTCAATTTTCAATGGTCCGACGAATGCCAAAATGCATTCGATTACTTAAAACAAGCTCTAACTAAGCCAACATTATGGAAATACCCAGATTTCAATAAAGAATTTTGCATAATTACAGATGCAAGTAAATACGCCTGTGGAGCTGTACTAACACAAAATTATGGAGATAAACAACTCCCAGTTGCATATGCTTCACGCTCATTCACTAAAGGTGAAAGCAACAAATCAACAACAGAACAAGAATTAGCAGCAATCCACTGGGCAATTACACATTTTAGACCATATATTTATGGCAAACACTTTAGTGTAAAAACAGATCATAGACCGTTAACATACTTGTTCTCAATGACAAACCCAAGCTCAAAACTTACAACAATGAGATTAGAATTAGAAGAATATGACTTTACTGTTGAGTATCTGAAAAGAAAAGACAATTTCATAGCTGATGCGCTATCACGCATCACTATCAAAGATTTAAAAAACAAGTAAGAAAACTCTAGTCGGAGGTGCCCGACTAGGAGATACCCTGAGCCCCGTCCGATTTGCATTGTTTAATACGCTATATAGCTTGCATATAATATTAAAATTTCCAAAATTAAATTATAATTTTGAAATTTGATTCAACTAGAATGTATGTAAATCAAAAATAAATAAACAATTAAATAAATAATCAAATCAACAAAAAAAGAAGAAAAACAAACATCACCGCACCTGGACTCGAACCTGCATCTATTTACTACATATGTAACGTTAAAGCGCACCATCTCAACTAGCACAACCACCTCATCTTTAAAAAATTAAAAAAAAAAAAAATTAAAAAACTTACGCTGTTGTCACTGAGTTTCGAACTCGGGACCTTTCGTTTACGCGCTTTGCGTCTACCCACTACACCACACTAATATTGCATTGTTTGTTGGCAAAACGCAAAGTAGTACTACAAGGGCGATGTGTGACAAATACAAAACTAAAGAAGCTAAAGAAACAGATCAATCGCAATAGTAATTCTTAGAATATGCTGAAATGCGCGCATATGAACGTATGAGTATGTGTACATACAAAAACGGTGATCTGTTTGAATGTATGCGTGTAAAGGGCGATGTCTGACAAATACAAAACTACAGAAGTGGCTGTGCACATGCATAAGCAGACGCGCTTACATGTTTCAATGTATATGTGTCGCGTCGCTGCTTGCCACGTGCGTGTGATAATTGGCCAAACGTTTTCTTCAATAAATCGGGACTGACTTAACGGAATTTGATGAAACTATCAGCATATGATTCTATTGAATTTTTTACATTTAATAAAAATGCTAATTTATTTACATGGTTATATTTGCAACAGACTCTCAATGGGTCGAGTTGGAGAGGGGGGGGGGGGGGGTAATTAATTAAAAAATAGAAATTGCATAAAATTCACATGAATCTATATGCAAAATTTGAGGGTTCTAGCTTAAAGGTGTGGCAGTTAGAATTTTATAACCTGTTTTCGATAAGGTTTAAAATCGATAACAAAACAATAAAATAGATATCGTTTTTTGGTAACAAACTTGACCTGCGCGTGCTATCCACGGTCCCAACAAAAAAAATTCAAGTCTCTAGCTTGTCTAGATGCTTCAATCGACGCGTTCAAACATACGGACAGACGGACGGACGGACAGACAGACAGACAGACAGACGGACAGGGCTAAATCGACTCAGCTCGTCGCCCTGGTCAAGAATATATATACTTTGTCTGTTACATACATTTAACAAAACCATTTTACCCTGATTTCCCATTTTCAATGGGCTCAGGATATAATAAAAACAGAAAGTACATAAGGATAGGTTAAAAAAATACAATAATTAAAAGATTTCATGAAATCGGTCTGATCAACCAAATAAAAAAAAATTAAAAAAAAAAGAAAACAAAATTTTTTTTCAATGGTTCATTTGTTTTACCTCCATTTTATTCCACTATATAAACATTGACTTTTCTACTTTCTACTTTCATAAAGCCACAACCATAACTATATTGAAAATATATTCAGAAAAATCATATTTTTAATTAAATTAAAAAAAAAAAATTAAAAAAAAACACAACAAAATTTTTGTGGTATATATATATTTTAATTAAATAACTCCATATATTACGTTTTTTTTTTAAAAAGGGAGGTGTAGTATGTTTCATATAATAATATATATACCAGACAACTAATACACTAAATGTATACATAGTGACACTTTGTTGCTATGCACATATACAAGACGCGATCAAGTAAACATAATAACGCTTCAGACGAACGGCCAATTATATATATGAACCGCCTATATACAAGAGGCGTGAGAATAGCCGCGTCAGCACTTAACCGCCTTGAAAGCCAACGACCGCCGCTGGCTTACTTTATAATATATATATATATATGCTCAAATATATATATATATATATATATATTGTTCGGCGCAGCAGCTAATAATAAAAAGTGAGCAACACCTACCTATCTCTATTGTAATTGTATTAACTTTGCCTACACGATCATCGCGGACTAGGCATTAAACTAATAAATAATAAGATAAATTAAATCGTGGTTTTATTATTTTGCCTTCGTAAATGATTGGAGCCAGAGTTGCCGAAAAAGCTCGGCAGCTTCCAACATTTTGGTGACCCCGACGTGATCTATACACTCCGTGGTGTTTCGTTTAGTGTATCAAGTTAGTACTCAACTTCGTCAAAGTACAACGGTGTGAGTCATTAACATTTGTGCAAAATAGTGCATTCAAATTAATAACACATCGCGTTGTACGACGAAACAGTGTAAAATATTAACATTTGTGCAAAATAGTGCATTCAAATTAACAATAAACTTCGTCGTACACGACAGTGCGTTAAAATTTGTGCAAAATAGTGCATTCAAATTAATAACAAATCTCGTCGTGTAAAACATTAACATTTATGCTCAAGTTATATATTAATTTGTGTATATAATAGTGCATGGCATTTTGCGTACATTATTATGAGTTTTTCTTATTCCTCTTTAATCGTCTGTTTCGTTCGTCGCGTTTGGCGCCTGCTGTGCATCGTCTGCATATAGGGCCCGCTAAGCCGAAAAAGCTGTGTCAATCATAGAAGACACACATACAGACATATATAAAAGCTCAGATAAGCTTGCGGTCGCGCTTGCGTTGTGCTCATCTTTATCATCTTCTTGTTCGTCGGTTGTTCGTCGCGTTTTTGGCGCTAATCCGAAAATAGCTATGTCGATCACACACATACAAACACACGCATTTACAGTGAAAGAGTGAACCTGCATATTAGATCAGCTAAACTCAAAGTGCATTAGAGAGTATATTAGCTTGTGCATTCATTTTGTAACCAAACGTTTTTTCGCGAGTAAACAAACTTAAATGAATAACTCAGAGTCGAATGTTGATCAAGTGCCTGCATCTCAGGTTACTTTCTTAAAACTCAAAACAAACGCGCTTTTCGATAGACTTGAAAGGTTATATGCCGATATGGACATTGACAAATTAAGTCACATGGACTCGTGTGATTTACGTGTGCTTTTGGATTGGCTAACCAAGTTAGAGTCAAACTTTGATTCAGTCCATACTAGCCTAGAAGAATCTAACTTTGAGTCTATATCTAGTGATTTGCCTGCGCGGTTTGAATCAACCTTGTTAAAGTTTAAAGCCTTGCTTCAACGTGAACTAGGAAATCGGTCGGATCAACAACTTTCGTCGACGCTTAATACAAGTGGTTCAAATGCTCATCGAACACTCTTCATGGCTAATCGATCGCGTTTGCCGCAGCTGGAGCTGCCAAAATTTAGTGGAGTCTACACTGAGTGGGAAAACTTCTACTCTATGTTTAAGACGATAATAGATGCTGATCCGGATCTCAGTCCTATTGAGAAGTTCCAGCATCTTCGATCCTGCTTAAGTGGTTCTGCGTTGGATACCATCAGCTCATTGGAAATCAACAAAGCCAACTATCTCGTCGCTCTGGATATTCTTCAACGTCGATTTGATAATAAGCGTTTTATTGTACAGGCACACATCAGAGCAATCTTCCGGCTTGAGAAAGTTGATGCATCTGTGGGCAGGCTGAGGCAGTTGGTGGATAAAGTTACGTCTCACATTCGTGCTATGGATTCTTTAGCATCGCGGGAAGAAGTTGCTGACTGTGTCATCGTGCAAACAGTGTTGCAAAAGCTGGACAAGGCTACTCAGGCTAAATGAGAGGAAGGCTCATCTACTAATGAGTTGCCATCTTGGTCGAGATTGTCAGAATTCTTGCAAGGACGGTGTCGAGTCCTTGAAAATGTGGATCAAGTCTTGCAGGATGGTCAGGTTGGCAAGTCAGGAAAGATCGTGAGTACTCCTTTAAGAAAGGCATTTGTTGCTTCGAAGACTCCTATTCGTTGTGTCTTTTGTGACGATCCAAGTCACGCGCTATTCCAATGTAAGCGTTTTGAGCAATTGTCCCCAATTGCAAGGCATAAGGAGGCCAAGAGGCTCGCCCTTTGCCTCAATTGCCTAAGAAAAGGACATCAGCTGAAGGATTGCAAATCTGGTTCCTGCCGTACCTGCCAGTTGAAGCACCATACTTTATTGCATTACAATCAGTCTTCAACAGTTACATCGAACGTAGTCCCTCAACTTAAACAACAAGCAAATGCAATACATCCTACTGCCATGGTTGCAATGTCACCTTCTCTTCCTCAAGTCCACATATCTCCTAACTCGTGTGATGTTGTGCTTCTAGCCACTGCTATAATCCTTGTCAAGAACCGAGCTGGCACATTCGTTCCGTGTCGTGCACTCTTGGACTCAGGATCTCAACTTCACTTCGTCACCAGTCGGTTTGCAAATCAGCTTCAGCTTCGAAAATGTAAATCACTGACTGCAGTGTCTGGCATTGGAGATGCCAGCTTCTCAACTGAAGGATATTCAGTCAATCTCGTTCTGAAATCGCGGATTTCTGATTATTCTGCCTCCATCACTGCCATCGTCGCCCAGACTATTACTGACAACCAGCCTGGCATCTCAATTTCTACTAACACTTGGAATATACCCTCAAACCTACAGCTAGCTGATCCTTTGTTCCATAAGTCACAACGGATTGATCTTCTCATCGGAGCTGGTCTCTTCTTCGAGCTGTTGTGTGTTGGGCAAATTCAGTTGGCACCTGGATTACCAGTTGTGCAGAAAACGCAGCTCGGCTGGATCATTTCAGGTGGCGGGCAACATGCCCCCAAACTCTGTTCGTTTATCGCAACCCAAATAAATTCGGATCACGCCAATCACAGCACTCGGCTTGATGAGTTGGTGCGTCAGTTTTGGGAATTGGAACACGTTTTCGAGCCTATTGCCAAGGTAACCACAGAAGAACTTAATTGCGAGCAGCATTTCATTACAAACTATCGTCGATTACCTTCTGGGGAACTTAATTGCTTAATAACTTTTCTTAGCGATGGACTAAGTGCATCAAACTTTCACAACTTATTAATGGCATTCATATATTTGTATTTGCAAAAGCACAAGTCTCTAGTATTAAATTTGCGCCTTTCACAAATAGGGGCTATTGGGGGCGAATGGGGCGTGGCCTCAAAAATCTAGTGATTACGTAATCTCCGTATTCATTCAAAACAATTACACAGCAAATTTGAAGTCTCTAGCTCAAACAATGTACAAACTACACCTTAAAAACTTATTTTCGATAAGCATTAAAATCGATAACATTACAACAAAAATAGTTATCGTTCATACGAAATAAACTTGACCTGCGCGTGCTATCCACGGACCTAACAAAAAACAAGTAAAAGTGCTCTAGTCGAGACTGCTCGACTAGGAGATACCCTGAGCCTTGTGAAGAGCCAAATATCATATCATTCTACGCTCTTTTTAAGCATGCATAAAAACAACATATACACACGCAAACATACATATGTACGCACGCATAGGC